>MU226912.1:4297832-4325493 GCA_018584345.1 Thuja plicata | reverse complement strand
CCACTACAAATATTTTTTTTACCTTCACAAGACAATAATTCGCCAGGATTTTATGGAATTTTCATTCGAGAGGGACAAAATCGCCTACGAATTTATATTTTTTTCTTAATTTGAAAAAAAACTTCGCCATCATCATTAAAAAATTTCCCCTAAATTAATGTACGATTCGCCAGGATTTTACACTTTTTCCTAGGAGGGGGTTTCTTAAAGTTATCCCTGATGCCACCAATCAAGCATGATGGGGTAATTAAGGTACTTGATGACCTCATATCCAGATAGAGATGTCATTATTAACTTAACTAGACAAACACAACCAACATAAGTAAGTTTATCATAGAGTACAATATGCAATAAACTAAATAACTAAATGCAAAAATAGAATAACACATCAACACCCCACCATAAGTGTATCTTAGGTAGGCATAGAAGGGCCATAATAAATGTATGGTCATATTAGGTATCCACATAAAAAATGTTCCACTCTCCATAAAAAAATAAATACATACCTCAGTTATCCTAGAAGATTAGTATGCAATAAAAAAATAGCTCAATATAGAAAATAAAATAATGCACCCACACCTCTCCATAAGTGTAGCTTATGTGGGCATATGTTTATCCTAGAAGTATAATATGCAATAAAATAAATAACTAGATATAGAAAATAAAATAATGCACCAATAGACCTCCATAAGTGTATCTTAGGTGGGCATAAATGGGCCATGGCAAATGTGTGGTCATGTTAGGTACTCATAGAAATGTTGCCCCCCTACATAAAAGAAGATGGGAATATCCTTTTGGTCATTGCTGCCATATAAGAACTAAAGCTCCTTGGACTATGTAGTTTTGACTTCCCATTGCCCCAAAAAGATGAAATAACCTCTTGATGTCTTGCAAGATAAGAAAAAAAATTCCTCCACATGAAAGAGAGAATATGAATGCAAAAAATCATTAATTTTTTTTTATGCATATGAGGCTGAAGATGAGAGTATTATATTAATAATATAGAAAATACATAATAATTGTCTGAAATAAAACTACTAAACCAACCAACATCTCTAACCAAAACACAAAATGGAGCTCATAGTTTCTCCAAACCGCTATTAGAAACTAGTTAACATCTACTAGAACCATAAGAAAATGTTAGCATAACATCTAAGGACAACAATTACAAAAAGGCGTAAAAGAAACTTAGAGGTTGCACTCTTGGAGTCATAATTCTCCTCTGAATTTTGCAAATTTGCATAATCTTGCTCCTCATCTTCCTCATCTTTATCAGCTGCTTCATCCTTGGAATCATCTTCAACTGCATTTTCATCTTCCTCCTCCTCCTCCGCTTCTTCCTCCTCATCATCCTCTTCTTCTTCATTGTCTTCCTCATTTTTAGAGGAGACCTTACTAACCAGACCATCTAACTTCTCATCATACTTATATTGATAAACCCAGTCCAAATCTTCATTCAAATCATCCCTGTAAGGAGAATCCATGCCATCCTCTAGACCCAAAAATTTGGAGAGAAATGAAATGCCATGTTTCATCATGTATCTTTTGATGTGATGGTCCTCCCATTCCCAACCCCAAAGAATGAAGAGTCTCCTTGGAGGCCCACCGTAAATGTTCCTCCTTTGGTTATTCCCCAAACCTAGGAATGGATCACCTATTGTCATGATTATAGATAGTTTGCATGGAAGAGGGGTGGTGAGTTCTACATCTATGTTTACAATCGCACCATGAAGACCAACTAAGTATTCTTCAGTAAATAGGCATTGGCACAATTCTTCTACCATAATTTTGCGGACTCTAGAACCCAAAATACTAGCAAGGAAACCAACGCATATGTTTGAACTCACTCTGAGTTAGTGATTAGTTCTTAGGAAATTAAATCCTAGCACTTTCCTAATGGCATGAAAAACCAATTTGTGATGAAAGTTGTAGATTTGTTTTAGCCTAGAAGCATCAATGGGACTGTCAAATGCAATCTGATCTAGCTCAGATCCAAGCTTAATCAGAGTATCCATGTTTGTTCTATCTATATTGGAGAGAACCTCAACTAATTCCAATCATTCTCATAGCTACAAGGCAATATCAAACCAGACTATAGAAAACCAATACATAAACCACATCCCCACACTCTGCATTCAACCCAAAGCTGAATCGTTGTGGAAGAACCACTTGCATACACAACATTGTTTCTTTGACACACTCAAACAATTTTATTCCCAACAAAGAAGTCATTTCAGATTTCTTGAGCCCAAAATGGCAGGTTTCCAATTATGTCTTACTAAATTTAGCTCAACATAATGAAGAAAATTATAGATGCACTTCCTAAAAAAGAGAAACTTGGGAAAGGTGAATACTGAGCTCTGACAAAAAAAGTGGGATCATGATATCACCTGGATGATTTGACTTCTTCTAGTGAGAATCTTTCTATGTTAAAGGAGGAATGGTGGTATCATATCTGAAAGAGCAATGCCAAATTTAATTTTCTGTTGGAAGAAGATATTTCCAGTTGAACGTTCATCCTACCAAAACATATATTTGAAATTGACAAGACTGAATAAATTCTATGTAACCAATTCAGTAGGGTTGTGCTCCAATTTAGACTCAATTGGGGAGGTACAAAGGTACCTAAGAGAAACACCTAACGCTTCATATTTATCCAGATCATTTGCCAAGGAATTGCCTTCACGATAAATATGATTGACTGTTGTCGATTCAAACTTATCTAACAGATTTAAAATAACCTCCAACATTGCATGTAGTCTCCAATTTGGAGTGGCTCTGGTTCTAACCATGTTCAATGTGATCATGGACTCACCTTCAATCTCTAATTTACCCAACCCCATTTCTAGAGAAATAGAGATACCATAGAGGAGAGCTTTAAATTTTGCCATATTATTGGTGTTGATTTCCAGTGATTTTGCAATTTTTTGTATCATCACACCTTGGAAGGAATGAATTATGCATCCATCCCCTGACGGCACTAGGTTTCCCTTGGATACCCCATCAAAATTCAGCTTGAACTAGCCCTAGGATGGAGTGGACCATTGACAGTTAGCTCTAGATATTACATTTACTTTAGATCCTCTACCTAATACTGTTGGAACCTTTAATCCATGCCAACTTTTTAACATTTTGTCATCCCAACTATTGTAAAACTTGTGTTGAGGACTTTGAGTTTGAATGCAAGAGTTCATTAATTCCACTATGGCCACCTCTATTTTATTAAGGAGAGAATCTTTGTCCATTATTTTTTCTTGGAAGATCATTCTATTCCTTTCTTTCCATAACTCCCAAATCAAAATTGAAGGCAATATAGTCCACAAATTTTGACAGACACATTCCTTGAAAAGAAGAGGTCATGACTTGAAGAGGGATAAGATGTCACAATGAAATGCAATTAACCAATCTAATTTGGCACAAATCCATTGTCACCATGCTAATGCAAAAGGGCATGATAAAAGTAGGTGATTAACATCTTCGTCATTGTTGTGACACAAAGAGCATATAGATGGGCCATGATAACCAATCTTTTTGAAACAATTAGTAGTAAGAATTTTTCCCTATAAATCTCCCCAAGAAACTGCCTTTGGAAAGCATGCCTTGTTCCAGCACAAATGACCTGGCAACTGTGAATGGGGCTGATGTTGTTCACCTGAGACTATTCTATATCCATCCTTCTCATTATAATCACCACATTTGGATCCATTCCAAATTAATTCATCGTTCCCTTGATTTAGCAAGAAAAATATGTCCTTTAAGATTTATTTTAGTTTCTCAATGTCCTTGAAGTCAAAATCTAACTCTACAAATTGTTTCCACTGCATGTACCTTCTAGTGGGCTCATCAAGGAAGGGAAGATGTAATCCTTGACCGATATCCTCCACTTTTTTGAGCATATTTTGTTGATTCTATCTGAATCCATTAGATTGTTTATGCTTGTATATCCTCCCCAAGATTCCTCCCAAAAGTGAGCTCTACTCCCATCTTAAATATTCCAAGTGATTTTCTCTTTGATTATGCCCTTAGATTTTGAGATGAAGTTCCATCCTAGAACCCCTAGGTAATTCTCTAACTCTTAATACCTCTTCCTCATTTAAATTGGAAAATTATTTACCTCAAATTATCCTGACCCATTTAAGGTTTTTTTCTTTGTGAATTTTCCAATATAATTTCGCCCCAAGTGCCTGATTTTGAAAGAATTGATTCTTAATACCTATCCCTCCTGCACTAACTAGTTTGCAAATTTTATCCTATGCTTTAAGGGAAAATTTCTTCTTAGTTTCCATACCTTTCCAAAAAAAATTCTGAATTTTCTTCACAATATCCATGTAACACCCCATTGGTAATGTAGAACAAGACATAAGATATATGGGGATAGTTTCCAAAGTGGCTTTGATCATTATGATTATGTCTGCCTAGGAAAGCCATTTGGATTTACATGACTCCATCCTTTTTTCCATCCTTTTGCTAATAGGTTTCCAAGTTGTTGTTATTCTCATAGATTTATTAATTGGGATTCCTAAATAAGAGCATGGGAGGGTACCTTCCTTGAATCCCCAAGTTTTTACAATCTGATGCTGAGTTTTTTTTGGTATGAAAAAAAGAAGATCAAATATTTTCTTTATTCACAGCTTGACCAGAGGCTAAGGAAAAATTAGCCAATAATTTTTTTATTTCAATAGCCTCCCCAATGGTGCCTTTCAAAAATAATTTTTTGGCATCTACAAATTGTTGATGGGTGACTACATTCACTAATGAGGTAATTTCTACTCCACTAAGAAAGCCCTAATTCTGAAGGCTAATGAGTTTGCACCCTAAGGATTCCACCATAATGATAAACAAAAAAGGGGATAAGGGTCCCCTTTCCTTATCCCATTGGATATTTCAAAGTATCCATGAGGATATTCATTGATAAGAATGGAAAATCTGGGAGTTGATATGCAATAAAAGATTAAGTTTATCCACGCTTTTGAGAAGCCAAATTTTTCCATACATTTAGTAAGGAATCTCCAATCCACCTTGTCATAAGCCTTTTTAATGTCCAGATTAATAATCAAAGTTGATTTTTTATTTATTTTAATTGAGTGGATGGCTTCCTGCAGAATTATTATGCCATCTATGATTGATCTCCTTGGAACAAAGCATGTTTGTTCTTCCCCAATAAGTTTTCCCAAGAGTTTTTCCAACCTGTTAGCTAAAGTTTTGGATAGCAATTTATACTTAGTATTACAAAGAGAAATTGACCTGAATTCATCCATATTATTAAACTAATCTTTCTTATGGACAAGATCAATTAAAGTATTTTTTATTTCAGTCAAGAATCTACCTAAAGATCGAGCAACTTCAAGGGCCATAGTGAGCTCTTTACCCAACAAAGGACAGCAATGCAGGAAAAACCTCAAGGGAAATCCATCTTGGCCTAGAGCTTTATCAGGATCCATTTGAATTAGATTCTTAAAGATCTCTTCCTTGGATAATTTTTCCATAAGGATTTTATTATCTTCTTGAGATATAAGCCTAGGAATGTCCTCCAACAAAACACTGTGAGCCCTTGGGGTTATTCAAAATATTTGAGAATAAATTAGCAATCTCTAATTGAATCTCCTTATGATCTTGAAGAGTTTCCCCTCTAACATTAATAATTTTATGGATTCTTTTGGAGCTCCTACGTTGTTTGGTGATGTTGTGAATGAATTTGGTGTTTTTTTCCCCTACCTCCAACCAAGTGTCCGTAGACTTTTGTCTCCAAAAGATCTCTTCTTTTGCTAAGATGTCTTCATGATCTCTAAGAAGATTTTTTTCTAAATCATACAGGTCCTCATTCATCCCCTGTTGGATGATGGTTTCATTCAAATCCTTAAGCTTTTCTCAATATCCATTTTAGAAGAGAAAACATTTTTGAAATGAGTTCTATTCCAAAGTATGAGATTTTATTTGATGCATTTAAGCTTTGTAACAAGCAGAATATTTTTGATCCCTTCAATTGGAAAGCCTTCCACCAATCTTCGACCAATTTGGCAAAGTCCTTATCTTTTAGCCACATATTCTCACATTTCAAGGGGTAGAGCAGAGGTTTGTCCTCCCCCAAAATATCTAGCAAAATAGGATAATGATCAGAGCCTGAGGTAGGAGAAATGGAAGCTTTCAGATCAAAGGGGAAGGCTCTTAAATCTCCTTTAAATAAGAATCTATCTAATTTTTTTTCTATATTGTTGAACCCAAGTCTCTGATTTGACCAAGTGAATGTCACGTTCTCAAGTTCAATTTCTAGTAGATTCTCTCTATGCACCCAAGACTTAAAATCCATTTAAATTTGAGATTCCCTCTGAGAACCCCCCAACCTTTCAGATAAATGAGCTATGGCATTGAAGTCTCCTCCAAGGATGACAAGGTAGGTATTGATCTCCTCCCAAACTTCCAATTTCTTCTTTCTGATGTTTGGCCCATAAACATTAATGATAGATAGGCTTAGATTGGAGCACAGACTATAGATTTCTCCTCTCATCCAATTGCTACACCTAAGTACCTTTGAATAGGATACATTTATTGTATTCCATATTATCACAATACCATCAAAAGAGTCTACAGCCTCTACAACATCCATGGATCAGTTACCTAATTCCTTGGTAAATATTTTCATCTGCTCAATATTCATTTTAGTTTCCTGCAGTAAAACAACATTTGCCTTGATAGAGAGAATGCAATGTTTAACTACACGTTGCTTGTTAGGGGAATTTAGACCCCTAACATTCCATGATAGGATTTTCATTGTACTTGCGAAGGAACTTTCCCTTCCCTACTTACATTTTCTTGGTAATGATTTCCTGCCTTTTCCTTTCTTACATTTTTTCCCACAATCTAGAGAGGATTTCTTGATAATGGATTTCTGAATCCCTAGAGGAATTTTCTATTCCAGAGGAGAAATGGGAGCCAGAGGAGAATTTGGTGGGCTCAACCCCTTGGGTGCAAATAGATGTGATTCCTCAATATTAGAATTTGAGATCTTCAAACCTTCAATATCTTCTGATCTCTCTTTGTCCTTCACATAATCTGCATCTAGAAGTCTTTCTACAAAACTGAGTGAGTTGGAGACCTTGTCTGGGAAAGAGGCAGGCCTTGAACATCCAAAAAGGTCATAAACTACCTACTATCTGGGTAAAATAGGTGATCCCTGAGTCTTTTCCTCCGCATATGTGTTAAGAAAGTTTTCCTTACCTTTCTCATTTCATTTTTTCTTTTTCGAGACAAATTTTAGCGGGACGATTCCCCCTTTGATTTTTTATCTTGGAGAATGTTTGTTGGTTTTACCATCTTTAGCCTGATTATTTTTCCTATGATTCAAGAGGCCATTATTATTCCCCAATGTATATTTTCCATCCAATTTTTTTTCTTTTAGTCTAGAGGATTTCCTACAACAAGTATATTGGTAGATGATATGGGTTCCATCTCCACTGAAATCTGGGGACTTTGTGGGGAATGTAAGAAAGAGTCTCTGCCATATTTCTCCATCTCTTGAGAGGGAAATCTTTCTATCTTAGACATGGCCAATTCCACATGTCGCAAAGCTTGGTTTGGAGGATATCATCCTCAGTGATTGTAAGAGAAGTATCTATTGTTGAGGTCTTAAAGTTATCTATAGGGAGGCACTCGGTGGGAGTAGTGGTGGGAGCTTACAATGATGCCATGTTAGGAGTCACTCGGTCAAGGGAATTACCACTAGCCTATTAGGAGCTTTACCCTATTAGGAGTAACCTTTTTAAAGGATTTACACCCTAATTAATGAGCCACCTAGATAAAGGATTTACTGATCAAGACATGTTAGGATCTATTCGGCTAAGGAATTTTCTTGCATAACCTATTAGAATTTAACAAGTACAATAATCTTGGTTTATCACTCCTCCTCTACTTTTTTAGATCCAATTAATCACAACTCTTCTACTTCTTGAAGAAAATATTCACTCTTCACTCGACCTTACCTTTGCATCCACGATCTTCACTTGCATAATGCATTAATTTACATATAAATACATTACAATTATATTGGGTGGCCACCGCCTTAGACATGACCTAATAAATTTGAATTTTATCATTAAATTTAATTTCCACTCAATCCTTGAACCTTAAAATGTGTTACCAAATATTAATTACAATTTCAAGTCTGTGTTGGCCTTCAGATCCATTGCACATTTAATTTAAATCAACAAAAATCAAACCTTTTTGACTACTTCAACACACTTCCAAAACTTGATTAAATCTGATCACCTCCAACAATGAAATAGAAAATCATCATTAAATTTTTTTTATACCGTGTCACCTTGACACCTAGATCATGAAAACATCCACTATAACCAATCGCATCACCACCACTCACCAATCTAACACCAACTACTCAAATATGTTCAAACATTTTTCTATCATGCACAGAATGGTATTCTGTCAAATCAAACGATGCCTTACAGTACTCCAATCCTATAGAAATCATAGTATCAAAAAAATATCCTATTCAAGATAATCATATCATGACTGCAACACTTGAATCCATATTGATTTGATAGAACAATCAAATCATTCACTATTTGTTTTTATGTTTGCCTTGTTGCCCTTCAATTGATCATAACTTGCTCCAATTTTGTTTCCAGCATACACAAGCATACAGAATGCATCTAGAGACATCCTTGAGTCTCAAACAATGATTGTACACTCTAATTCCTACTACAATATAGAATTCATCTACACAAATACTTGACAGCACATCAAGAACACTATCGACAAATACAACACCAAGTTGACATCTATGACAACACAATAATTGATCTTCTTGTCATCAAACCTATACCAGTCAACTTCAACCAATATCTACATCATTTGTGCTAACATTCTCCCCCTTTGGCATTGATGGAAACACCAAATTGATCTGATAATAATTGCTCCCCCTTAACTGATAACTGCTTGTCTTGATCTTCCTGGTCTTCTCCATGTTTCTTCATTTGGTTCTTCATCTTCAAAGTCTTCTTTTGATCTTCTCCCCAATACTTGTATCTGGTTCTTCTCCCCATTTGATAAAAATGCCAAAGGAACCACATAGGTCACCTACTTCTGAAACATTTTCCTTTGCCTATGAATACTCCCCCTAAGGATTACTCCCTTTAATCATCAATCCAATAGTGAAAGGTATTCAATGAGTCCACTAGATTGATGCCAACAACATCATCTTAGCATTTTTCAGGTAGGGATAACCCGTAACTTACCTCTCAGGTACTCAAAAGTATCTTTAGATAATGGTTTAGTGAATATATCTGCTAACTGCTCCTTGGTTGGCACATATTCCAACTTGACTACCTTTTCCTATGCTTTCTCCCTTAAGAAATGATACTTGATTGCAATATGTTTAGTCTTATAATGCATTAATAGATTCTTTGAAATATTGATTTCACTTGTATTATCATAGTAGATAGTCACAGGTTCAGTTACCTTCGCTTTGATACCTTCTAGGATCTGCTTCATCCATGAAATTTGTGTACAATTGATAGTTGTTGTTACATACTTAGCTTCTATAGTAGATTAAGAGATGCAATTTTTCTTCTTACTTGTCCATGACATAATTCTTCCTCCTAGGAAGAATTCTCCTCCACTTGTACTCTTTCTTTTATTAATATTTCTTGCCCAATCTACATCAATAAAAACACTCAAAGAGAAATCACCTTTTTGAGCATACCAAAGACCATAGTCTTTTGTCCCTTTCAAGTGCCTAAATATCTCGTTTACTACTACCATGTGAGATTCCTTAGGATTATCTTGAAATCTGGCCACTATTCCAACTGCTTGTGCAATGTCTAGTTTACTATGAACAACATAATGCAACTTACCAATCATGGATCTGTATAGAGTTTCATCCACTACACTTGACTCGTCTTCCTTAGATAGCTTGCATCATATCACCATGGGCATTCCTACTAGATTGGAATCTTCCATTCAATACTTCCTTTATGTACTTAGACTGACTGATAAAGATACCATCCTTTAGTTGTGAAATCTTCAATTTAATAAAGAGCTTAATTTCTCCTATCATTGACATCTCAAACTCTTTCTTCATCTCTTCATCCAACGCCAAGCTCATCTCAACATTTCCTCCAAAGATTGTGTCATCCACAAACACTTCAGCTAATAGTATCTTATCAGCTTCAACCTTCAAGTACACATTACTATCTTCACTTGTTCTTATGAAATCAATATTGATGACATAAGAGTGTAATCTTTCATACCATTATCTAGGCATTTTTTTAATCCATATAATTCATTTGGTAGATTGCACACCATGTCCTTGTTCTCAGTCAAATAAAATCCATCTAGTTTCTCTATGTAAACCTCTTCTTCAAGAATCACATTTAGAAAAGAAGATTTGACATCCATTTGAAAAAAATTAAACTTCTTAAAAGCAACATAAGAAAGTAAAATTATTACCCCTTCAAGTCTTTCCATAGGAAAAAATTTCTCTCCATAGTCCAATCCTTCCTCTTGTGCATAGCCCTTAGACACAAGTCTTGCCTTATTAAAAATCAATTCTCCATCTTCATTTAGTTTGTTTTTTAAAACCCACTTTGTACCAATCACATTTGTGTCTTCTGGTCTAGGAACAAGTGACCATGTGCCATTATTTTCAATATGATCAATTTCCTCTTCCATAGGTTTTATCCAATAATCATTCTTCAAAGATTCATTCACAGTCTTAGGCTCAAACTTTTAAATTAGACATGTACTTTCCCTGATTTTCCTTCTTGTTTTCACACTTGAATCTTTATCACCTATGATTTAATTAGTAGAATGATTATGTTTTACATACCTTGGAATAACTAGTTCAGGTCTAGGAGCTTCTTCTTCCAGTTGAACCACTTCTTTCTCATTGTTCTTCACAATGGTGTCTTTCACTTTACGTTGCACATACACAATCTCTTAGATATTCTCTAATTCTTTCTTGCTTGTTTCCTCGAATTTCTTTGGATATTCATCTACCTTCACATTGGTACTTTCAATCATCTTGTTTTACCTTTTATTGAAACAATTATAGGCCTTAGTTTTGGTAGAATATCCCAATAAAATACCTTCATCACTCTTAGGATCAAACTTGTCAGTGAAATCATCTCTCTTGATATAGCATCTACTACCAAAAACTTTGAAATATTTGACACTAGGTGTATGACCACCATAATTCATAAGGTGTCTTACTAGTTCCTTTCTTCACTTGTACCAAGTTCATTGTGTATACTATAGTGATAATTTATTCTCTCCAATATAAATTAGGTACATCACCTTGAATCATCATTGTCCTGGAAGCATCAACTATAGTTTTTTTCCTCCTTTATGCAATTCCATTTTTTTGAGGAGTCCTTGGTGTTGACATCTGTCTCTTGATTCCATTTTCTTCACAATATAATGAACTCCCAAGAATTGAACTCTCCTCCTCTATCTGATCTTAAACACTTCAAGCTCTTACCCATTTCATTCTCAACAAGTTCCTTGAACACTTTGAACTTATAGAAAGCTTCAGATTTGTCCTTCAAGAATGTTACCCACATAATTCTTGAATAGTCATTAATAAACAACATGAAATACTTATCACCATGTTGACTCTTTATCCTCATAGGACCACAAAGATCAGTATGTAGTAAATCCAATATATTTTCAAATTAAAAAGACGTACTGCTGAAAGTAGAACAAGTCAACTTACCTAACTGACATTCCTTACACATTACATTGTCTGGTTTCACAAGTTGTGGAAATTCCTTAACAACATTTGACTTAATAACCTTGATCAAACTATCAAAATTTACATGACAAAACCTTCTATGTCACAACCAACTATCTTCAACCTTAGCAACCAAACAACTATTAACAATTGTATTCAAATGGAATAAGCTGCCTTTATTTTTTTCCCAGTAGAAATCAGATCTCTCAAGTTTCCAAATATCCTGCACATACATCCTTTGAACTCTAAATGATAACCTTTTTTATTCAACAAACTAACACTCAACAAGTCATGTGTAAGACCTAAAACCCAATATACATCATCAACATTGTTTTTACCATTCAAATAGATTGAACCTTTACCTCTTACCATGCAGGGTGTATTGTTTCCAAACATGACCACACCACCATCAAATTCATCACTTCTTCATCATTGTTATCAGATTCTTCATCAGTGACACCTTCATCAGCTATAACATATCATTGTTTCTTTCCTTTTCCCTGGAATCTTTTGATCTTCTCTTTTTCTTCATCATTAGGACACCTGGAAGCAATATGTCCTATCTTGTTACAAGAAAACAATTTCAAAGGTACTTCCCTTTATACTTACTAGTACCTCTAGGTAGTCTTCTTGCAAGTAATACTTCAAGTTCTTCTTTCTTCTTTTCTTCATCCAAGATAGATTCAAGTTCCCAGGAAAAACTTGACATGCAGGAAGATTCACGACTTATCTATTTTCCCTTCTTTTCTAATTCTAATGACAAAGAGGCCTTAAAAGTTGCTTCAACTTTATGCATATTGTTATCATAGTTAGTTAATTCAAAAGCAGTGATCTTACAAATCTATCCATCAACAGAAATACTATCAAATGTTACCACCAAAAGCTTTGATAGTGCCAACTACTTCCTTTATCTTTTGACCATATTGAGCAATATTCTCACCTTTCACCATTTTCATGCCATCATATTTTCCCTTCAAGTTGTCTACCCTATCTTTTTTCACATGTATGTCTCCACCATATATTAGCTTTAACTTTTCCCAAACCTCATAAGAAGTCTCAAGTCATAGTACATCAATATATTCAGTATCAGATAGAGTACTTACTATAGCTTCCAATTGTTGCACGTTCTCTTGTTTCTCCTTCAACTGATCTGCAGTAAGAGTCCTGGTCAGAACTGTATATTTTGTTTCCACGTGATTCCACAACTGTGGCCCCATGCCTTTGAAATAGATCTTCATCATGACGCTCCATATTGTGTAGTTTTCTCTTGTGAACTTAGGACCTTCCTTCTTCATCATCGTATCTTTTCCCCAAGTTGTTAAGCTTACCACAAAGAGGACCTATGCTCTGATAGAAATTTTTAATACTATAAGGTCCAAGATTACTAAGAGGGGGGTGAATTAGTAATCTATTAGATTAGAACTTTTCACAATTCATTCAACACATTAACAACATTCATCAACTTTAAACCTTATGCAACAATAGGCAAAGTGTCCAAATAAACATCCAAACATGCAACAAAGTGACACAAGTATTTTTAACATGGAAACCCTTGGTTAGAATAAAATACCATGGTGGGAATTAGTACCCACAAGCATTTTCACTCTTGTGAAATGCACCCTGTTAAAGGCCAAGCCTTGTTAGGAGTCACTCGATCAAGGGATTTACCTCTAGCCCTATTAGGAGCTTTACCCTGTTAGGAGTAACCTTGTTAAAGGATTTAAACCCTAATTAATGATTCACCTGGTTAAAGGATTGGTTGATCAAGACTTGTTAGGATCTACCTAGTTAACATATTTTCTCACAGAATCTATTAGAATTCAACAAGTACAATGATCTAGCTGTAGCACTCCTCTTCTTGTTTAGATCCAATTAAGCACAACTCTTCTACTTCTTGTAGACAATCTTCTCTCTTCACTTGACCTCACCTTCACATCCATGATCTAAACTTGCATAATGCATTGATTTACATATAAATACATTACATATTTATTAGGAGGCCACCACCTTATACATGACCTAATACATTTGAATTTTATCATTACAATTCATTCTTGCTCAATCCTTGAACCCTAAAACATGTTACCAATTATTAATTACAATTTCAAGTCTGATTATGTTATTGTTTGTAGTTTCAGTCGTATGATCATTTAGAATACATATAATATATGTTGATTAATAATCATATATTATATATGTTATATTATTATTAATCATATGAAATTAAATATTTAATATTAATCTACTATATTATTCTCAATTAATAATTGATTGATGAAACATTATAAGATTGATTAAATTATAATTAATGGGAAGAGGCATGTCCTTTCAAGGACATCTCTCTCTCTCTCTCTCTATATATATATATATATATATATATATATATATATATATATAAAATCAATTGTCATTATATTAATCTCAATAATAATGAACAAACATGTCATGGGACATGTCTCTCCTAGCCTCGTTCCCAACATAAATGAAAGAGAGATTGTTGCATTTGGAAAACAAATACAACATAAAGTGCTATTAAATTTGCAGCTATCCTAAAACTTAACATGGTATCAGAGCCAGACTGCAAATGTAAGAGAGAAGTTTGTTGATGGTGAATGTGTGACTGTATCAGAAAATATAGTCTCAGTACAGGGAGCATATCTCACAAATACACTGTTGGTTTTTGCTGCATTTTGGATATGTTGATGATAAAAAAATTTCAAAGAATCTCACCAAAATGATTCGAGAGAAAGTTTTGTTTACAAAATTATGACCGACTGCTATGTGAAATTCCTAAAAGTGGCTTTAATTAAAGATATATATTATTTTGTTATGATCGTGGTCAAGCATTAACAAAGAAGCACGTATTCAAGGAAGGGTGTCTCTTTATATAAATAAAGCATCAATTATAAAGTGTCACCTCTCTTGGAGAAATAAAGTCATTTCATAAGAAGACATGAGAATTTTTCAATGATATAAGAGTGGGAATTGTACATTGTGGGGGGATAATAATAACCAATGTTACATTTCCATTTGAACCATCCTTAGTGGGGAGATAATTTAAAGGGGATATGTCTCTCAAATAATTTGAAAAGGTGTTTTATGATTTGATGTATAGGGACTTTCATTGAAGCAACTTGTGTCAAGGATGTTGATGCGTAGATACATATTTATTATCCTTGAATACTACATTTATCTACTCATTATAGTCTCTCTCTCTCATCAGTATTTCTATACGTACTATAAGAGATATTTTCCTTGATCTTTTTCGGAGATCCTCTTGCAAGAAAAAAAATTGATATCAGATTCAGAGGGAGTCTGACTCTTCAGAGGAAACTTTGGACGAGGAGCTAAGAAGATTGATATCAGACTCAGAAGGAGTCTGACAATTCATCTTAAACAATCTTGGATGATTAACAGAATGATATCTTCTCAATGAGTTCTTCTCTATGAGAGAAGTTCAAGGTGAAATCCCTTGTTTTCACCCTCTGCATTGAGGCATGATGGATGTCATGTGTGTGACTCCATAATGTTAATGGGTCTGCCTCCTATGTACATCATGAGGAAGTGACAACTTCCAAATGATTATCACTTGTATTTGTAAGAGTTATTGAAAGTTGATGATCTTACTATAACTTGACCTTCTATTGTGATAGACATCGTGTGATGGCTGAAACAAATCACGGTAGATTATTTCATGCATGGTGGATTCAGATCCTTAAACAGACCATTGACCTTCTATTGTGATATACATTGTGTGATGGCTGAAACATATCACAATATATGATTTCCTTCATGGTGGCTTCTATTCCTTAAATAGACCATTGGTCTTCTATTGTGATAGACATCATGTGATGGCTGAAACATATCACAATAGATGATTTCCTACATGGTCAATTCATTTCCTTAAATAGACCGTTGACCTTCTATTGTGATAGACATCGTGTGATGGCTGAAATAGATCACAATAGATGATTTATTGCATGGTGGATTCAGTTCCTTAAATAGACCATTAACCTTCTATTATGATAGACATCGTGTGATGGCTGAAATAGATCACAATAGATGATACCTTACATTATGGATACATTACCTATGGAAATTTTTGAGTTATGGTGAATATTATGAGACTTGATATTCTTGGTTAAACCATATCTCTTATATCATATTGAGGTGATATCTAAAATACTTTTTGAGTTATGGTGAATATCATGAGACCTGATATTCTTGGTCAAACCATATCTGTGATATCATAGTGAGGTGATATCTAAAATAATTATTGATTTATGGTAAATATCATGAGACTTGATATTCTTGGTCATACCATATCTCTTGATATCATGATGAAGTGATATCTTCTCTCTTAAAATTAATTGATCTTTTCTAAATTGAATTTTGATTAATTTTATCTTCCCTAGCTAAGAGGTAGTGTTGATTTTTTGTGTAGCTATGGTAAGGGTCATAAGTGTTGAAACGGGAGACCACTACACATTTTGTTTGATCATCATCCCTAGCTAATAGGGAGTGTTAATGTTTATAGCTTCAGTCGTATGATCATATAGAATACATATAATATATGTTGATTAATAATGATATATTATATATGTATATTATTATTAATCATATGAAATTTAATATTTAATATTAATCTACTATATTATTCTAAATTAATAATTGATTGATGAAACATTATAAGATTGATTAAATTATAATTAATGGGAAGAGGCATGTCCTTTCAAGGACATATACACACACACACACACACACACACAGATAAAATCGATTGTCATTATATTAATCTCAATAATAATGAACAGACATGTCATGGGACATGTCCAAGGGACATGTCTCCTAGCCCCATTCCCAATATAAATTAAAGAGAGATTGTTGCATTTGGAAAACACATACAACATAGAGTGTTATTACATTTGCAGCTATCCTAAAACTTAACAGATTCAACCTTCATGTCCATCGCACATTCGATTTAAATCAAGAATAGACAAACCTTTTTTGACTTCTTCAACACACTTCCAAAACTTGATTAAATTTGATCACCTCAAATAATGAAATAGAAAATAATCATTACAAATTCGTTATACCAGGTCACCTTGACACCTGGATCACAAAAATATCCACTGCAACTGATCGCATCACCATCCCTCACCAACCTAACATGAACTGCTCAAACTTATTCAATCATTTTGCTATCATGTATAGAATGATCTTCTGACAACTAAAATGATTCCTTGCGGTACTCCAATCATGTATTTATTATAGTATCAATAACATATATTAGTCAAAATAATCATATCATGACCGCAACACTTGAATTCATACTGATTTGATAGAAAAATCAAATCATTCACTGTTTGTCACTGCCTATTCTTATGTCTGCCATGTTGCCCTTCAATCGATCATAACTTTCTACATTTTGTTTCTCGCATAAGCGATCTTACAAAATAAATTTAGAGAGAACCTCGAGTCTCCAGCAATGATTGCACACTCCAATTCCTACTACAACACAAAATTCATTTGCACAACTACTTAGCAATACATCAGGAACATTGTCAACAAATACAACACCAAGTTGACATCTATGACAAGATAATAACTGATCTTCCTATCATCAAACCTATACCAATCAACTTCAACCAAGCTCTACATCAACTATGCCAATAGGTACAAAGAGATTTGACGGGATAGAAAATTCTAGTCAAGTCAAATCTGCATAAAGGAGAGGTCAAATGGGCTAGAATAATTATGTATGTTAGTTCCACAAATCTCATGGATAACCAAGGATATATGCCAAAATAGGATTTCTCCAAGGAAATCATTTCCTCCAAAGGAATCCACAAAATAATATGAAGGAGATTCATGTGATCCTACTAAATTGTATTATGCTAATATACTCAATCTGAAATGTTTGAAATAACCAAAAAATTGCAATAAGGAGGCCTACCCCCACCCGCCCCCAAAAATGGAAAAATAGGCCTATGTTGAAATCTTAAGGAGAAGAGGAACAAAGATATAAATCGTCAACACAAAGGAGATATCCTTTAAGAAACACTTAGTACAAGCCAAAGAGGTTACAACCCTTATGAGGAAAGGAATAAATTATTGCAAATGGATATTGTGCAATTGGTGTAAAGAGATCCTATTGAGGGATGCATAATAAGAGGAATAGATCCTTTCTAAAATAAATTCACTTATAAGGGAAGACTTTGAACAAAAGTAACATCATTGATCAAAATAAGGAAAAAAGAACAAGAATTCACACCTTCCCCATTGCTAGGTAAAGGGATTCTTGACAAAGGATAACACACTTTTAGGCCCCACGTAAGGGATTTTTTTATTATCGACAAGAAATTATAAACAAAAGGTTGTGATCAAGGATATACACCTCTTGCATAAGATAGAATCCCTAATCAAGACAATCAATTCCATGTAGGAAACGATGACACATAATAAAAAAAAAGTGGATCCTTAAAAAGGATAGGAGATTGGAGAAATGCCCTTTCCCCCCAAGTGTGGATAAAAGGATAGTGTATGGTTTGCATATGTTAATAATCATTGGTAAGGTTAAAAATAGGGTTAAAACAAACCGAGAAGCCATGAGAGAGGGTGACAATTTGTAAAATAGGTATTGTAAATTTATTGAAGATAAGTGGAACATATAATTGACTGTATAAGGACTATATAAATGCAAAGGAATGATTGAGAAAGCATTGGAAGCCTGTTTGTTAATAAGCCCTAGTGCGTAGGCCTCTAATCAGCTGTTTAAAACCCTAATTGTCAAAATAACAATCTAATTTTGAGGGACTTCTTCCAAAACAACCCAATCTACAATTTGGATATGTTTTCAAGTGGTGTAAATGGTATCTTTATTGGTGATAAAATTTTGAATATTGGTTCTACCATGGAAAATATGTTGGAAAAATAAGTTTACTACTAGAGAATGGAGGCCTTAAAAAGAGAAACCCACATTTGACAGTTTGAAGTTTGCACTTGAAGGTTGAACGAATCCATTGTTGCATGAAATATGATATCAATCATATAAAATCCACCCCTTATCTCCATCAAATTAGTATCAGAGTATAGGTTGGTTTGTAAGTGAGATAAGGTGTGAAGTGAAAGTGAACAAGATGCCTCCAAAGAATAACACTATAGCTAGGAAAATAAATGAAATTGAAGAGAAGACTGAAAGAGAGCTTAGGAGATTAAGGGCACTCCAAGAAATTATGGTAGAAAGGCTTGAGGCTATTAAAACTAGTCAGAGGAGAGGTATGGTTATGGATGATGAGAGTGACCATGAAGAGGAAGGGAAAAAGGAGAATCCCCAAGAAGAAGATGAAGAAGAGGAGGAATTGGATCTTGAAGATCAGAGGATGGTCAAAATAATAAGAGAAGTCAAGGGAGATAAAGACAAGGTAAAAATGGATGTACCTATGTGTGGAGGTAATTTAAATGATAAATAACTTTTAGATTGGATTGCATTACTTGATCACTATTTTGAATGTGAGGATGTACCTGAGAAACAAAAGGTAAGGATTACAAAAAAAATTTGAAGGGTCATGCACTATTAAGGTGGGATTTTGAGTAGACTGAAAGGAGGAGGAAAGGTAAGTAAAAAATTTCCCTTGGGAAATAATGGTAGCCAATCTTAAGGGAAAGTTTCTACTCAGTTATTATGCAATTTAATTTTAAAAGAAACTTCAAGGTTTGAAGTAAAGAGATACGGATGTCAAAGCTTACACTAAAAAGTTTTACAAGCTTAGCATAATAGAAATTCACATTAAGAATGATGTGGAGAAGGTAGCTAGATATCTTAGCAGGTAAAGGTTTAACATTCAAGATGAGTTAAGTTTTCTTAACCCAAGGATAGTGGAAGAATGTTACCAATTGGTCATTAAGGCTGAAGACAAATTGAAGAGAAGGAAAGAGAATAAAAGTAGGGGTAGAGGAAGAAATTCTAGAGGAAGAGGTTAATTTTCTACTCGAAGACAATCATATGAGAGACAAGAAGATGAAGAAAATTCCAAGGCAACTTGATAATCAAAGAGGAAGATTTAGAGGAGGTAGATCATGCTTTAGAGGCATGTCTGGAGGTCAAGGAAGAGGTTCTAATGCATTCATAGGAAGGTTCTATCATTGCAAAAAATTTGGACATCAAGCATGGTAGTGAAATGAAGGTCAAGCCTCTACTTCATATAGAGGAGAAAGAAGGACCCAATTGGTGCAACAAGAGGACAATTAGAGTGTAAACTCTCCATCAAAACATGTTTCTCTTGAAGTTAGAGAGTCACTCATGGTAAGGAGAATTCTCATCAAAGCATTAGAGGAAAAAGAGCCATCACAAAGGAAATTCTTCAAAACAACATGTAATTTCTTGGGTAAGGTGTGTAAAGTTGTAATAGATTCAGGAAGTACAAATAACATTATTTTAGTTGAGATGGTTGATAAACTCCAACTACCTAGATAATATGTTTTGGTAAATGAACAAAGCTGGGTAGAGTTCAATATATGACGGTATAAGGACAAAACATTTTGTGACATATTACATATGGATGTATGTAATTTTCTATTATGAAGGCTTTCCAAATTTGATAGGCATTCTATGTATGATGGGGGGAGGAATATTACTTATGAGATCAAAAAATATACGTTCTATACTTTGACACAATTAAAAGAGGAGGACAAAAGACAAACTAAGAGAGAAAATGTGATGATGGTAGGTATCAAAGAGTTCATAAAGGTAGAAGAAGAAAAAAAACATGGAGGTCACAACCACTTCATGACATAGAGATATCATGAAAATAGAGGTGAAGAATGACTTAATTTTTTAGGGAAATAATATTGAGTTGGTGTCAAGGTATATTGAGTTGAAGGTCAAGGATGAATTGATTTTGTGGATCTAGGATTGTCTTAAGGAATATATTTATATGAGGGTAGAAGAGGAGCTTCATTCATTGCTTTCACAAGGGGATATTGGCCACACTATTCCTTCATAATAGAGGTTAGTACGCATGGTCAAGCAGTGGTTGTAGGGACACAACATTAGAAAGAAGAGGTGAGCAGAAAAAGTGAGGAGGTTAAGGACAAATTGCAAAGAAACATACATAAAATTCCAAGCACACAGTGGGAGTGCAGAAGAAGGAAGTTAATTAAAAGGTAGAAGGAGATGTAGTTGTAGATGAAGAAGCAGATTTGAAAACATTCTCAAGTGAGGAAGGAATCAAAGATCATCCATCAAGTGAAGAACAACATCCTCAAGTGAAGAACCGACAATGCCTATTTCTATTATTTGGATCATTGGAAGGGCTTTCCAAATGGATATGTCCCTTGGAGGATAGATAATGATGTCATCAAGCATGGTTTTTGTTGCAGCACTATCCTCAAGGGGACTTGAGCTCATTTTTCCCGGGGAGTATGGTGCAGGGCACCCATGAGACTTTGTGTGTAGTTTTGATTTTTGTATTTCCTTGTTGTAATAAGGTCCTTTGGAATATTTTCAATGTTTGTAAATGTGTGAATATGGTCTTAGGGGTCTAGGTTTAGTCAAGTTGTTGAAATGTTCAAAGTTGTCATGTTTGTCAAAATATTGTCATGCAATTTTGTATTTTTGTCATGTAATTGGAAGATGAACATTTGGAGATTCAAAAGCAATTAGCCAACAATTCTTTTTGCTTGTAAATGTTTAAATATGATTTTTTTGGTTGAGGAAGATGGTTGGTAGTGTTTTGAAGATCAAACAATAAGGAAATACCCTGGTTTTCTATTCTTTTCCTTTTTTTGTTGTTATACTGGTTTGTACAGTCATGTACGACCTCTCCATGGTATGAAATGTGTTATGATCTCTAATAATTGAATCACTCAATTTATTTGGGTTTGAATCAAGTTATAACCATTTGATTGAAAACTATATGAAAGCCTAGGTAATGAGAGTTTGAATAGAGAAACCCACCATTTGACAATTTGAAGTTTGCACTTGAAGTTTGAAAGCACCCATTGTTGTGAAATATGTATCAATCATGTAAAATCCACCCCTACTCTACATCATGGATCCATTAAATTGACATTGAATTATTTATTAAATACTATTTTATTTATTGATTAAATGACCTTAAATATATAGGTTATATATTGATTCAAATTGACATGTATTAATTAACCTTACATTACATACATTTAATTGATCTTATTTTACCTTAGATTATTTATTTTTATGTATGTATTAAGAGGATATATTAAATTTAAATTGACATTGAATTTATGTACTAATACTATTTTATTTATTGATTAAATGACCTTAAATATATAGTTTATATATTGATTCAAATTGACATGTATTAATTGACCTTACATTGTACATTATTTGACATTAAGCACGTGAAATTTACTAATTGATTTATTGATTCTAATATAAATATATTTAAACACATGATATAGAGGGTTTTGGAAAGGTGAAATAACACAATTCAATCACTGATTGCAATGTTCAAACAACATGTGACACATGGAGTTATTCAACTTCAACATCCCCAAAACAAGGTTTGAGACCCCAACATGGCAATTTGACCAATCAAGGCAATAGGCCTTCCCAAGATTATGAGCATGAGTCTTATGAGGTTTACAATCTGAAGTGATTGCAAACCACTCCTAAATATCATTGACACGAAATCATGACACCAACTGATTCTACTTGCTTCAATGAGGCTATTAGGCTGTGTAGCCCTAATCAGTGGGTTTTTTTGCTACAACTTATAGACATTTGACCATAGACAAAAACAAGTATCCTTTCTAGATATCTATTTAGATGTTATTGAACATGTGATAGACTTGGCATAGGGTTCTTTGGAATAGGGAATTCAATTTTTTGACTAGTCAGATCATTTAGAGGGCTAATTAGGTCTTTGTTACAATACAAATATCCTTCTAATGCTTCACCCAACACAACCACCACTTGGAATATTTCATATACACCTTCAAACTATAGAATCTACCATTTTACAATGTCTAAACCTCTCAAACCCTCCTCTCCAACACCTATTTTCACTCAAAACCCTCTTTCTCAATCTGTCACATGTGAATGCCAGACCAAAATCTAAAAATTCCTCTTGGCCATCAGTTTGGCTTGCTCTGACACCCAAAAAATATTAAAACTAACCCCTAAACAAATAATTTCACCAATTTGTAGATTGTTCCAATTATGGAATACTAGGTTATGGACATTTTTGCATATTTTGACCACCTTTGACTCTACCAGGACCTTATAGGTCTGTTTGAAGAAAATGACTCTTAAAGGCTTACAAAATGAGTTGTTTTGACTCAAAATGTCCTTAGGACCTTACATAACATGGATGAAACATTAGAAAAGAGGAACAAGTGAAAATCAACCTTTATGAGACATTTTAAAGGCTAGGTGCTCTTGCACCAACATATAAATAGATCTAATCTAGAGATATAAGTTACATATGGTAATTTGGTAAACATAATAAAAACACATGTCAATCATCATAAATACATGTAAAACACCTAAATAAACATCATATATATACAAGTGAATACATGTAAAACATCATAATCACACCTATCAATCATCATAAGTTACGCATGTAAAACATCAAGATAAACATCATATTAATATATACAAGTAAAAACATGTAAAACATCTAGATCTAAACATAAAAATAAGTGTTTGTATGAACATATAGATCTAACAATCTATCTAACATCATATCAAACATAAACAACACATAAATAATCATGTATAGATATACATGTCAACCATAAATACATGAATCGTCTATCTCTTGGTCTAGAGTATAAATAACTATTAGATCATAAACACATGTATCAAACAATATAAGGATGAAATATATAGGTCTAGTAACATCAGATATGTCCAAATATTTGTAAACATGGATCTATGAAAGTCAACATATAAAAGTAAACAATGTATATCCAAATGTATGTAATCCTCAGCTAGGTCATCATGATGCATACAAACAGAGTGCCCCTCTAATTGAATATCCTGCTCCAATGGATGTGTTGAAACCGATCCATGTAAATTTAGTACAACACCTAGTTAAATATATCAATATATAATTATGTAAAGTTTGTCTGGATTAAAAAGAACATTAAAACATTGTATACATATACATGTACACATGTGTTCATATTTATAAACATATAAATACATGTACACTTGTTTTAAGTACTTAAAATTCACCTCCCCACTATAAGGTGTCGCATCGACTGAATCCCACCTACGCACATGCTCTGGCCCCAGGCTAGGAGTAATGTGAGCTACATGTTCCTACAATTTAAATTATTCCCATTATTACATGACTTAAAATAATTGAATTCTGTATATTAAATAAACCAAAAATTGATTAAGTACATTCATACATTAAAATAAATCAAATTAAATACCTGGGTGTCAAGTGCAAGAGGATCATCTTCTACCATCATATCATTTATAGAAGCTTCGTCATGTCCATCATCTCTGGTCTTAACCCTTTCTAGTAATGAGGAGTGTAGCAGGATATGCATCTGACAGGGGAGTGGTGTAGAGTCTATTTGAAGTAGCATATCCATATAACCCATCTGATTCAATCCCTATAGATGCTCCCCAAATGTTCCCAAGCCCTCATATGTAATATGGACTTGGTCAAATCATATCTCCTCCTCTATAGTTGTTGCAAAGTGATCTATGGGTGGTTCATGTTGCGCAGAGTGATGCTAGTAACTCGGTGTAGACTGGCTCAATGATACTATAGGCTGTGACTGTCTAATCAAATCTCTAACACCCTCTATCAATATTTGATGGCTTGATGCAATAAACAAATATGCATGTAGAAGCTACTCAAGAAAATAACATGACATCTCAACCTAGTGCCCAACTCTCAAGAGAGCTCGCAAATCCTGTGGTGGCAGGAGTCCAACAAATCTGTATGGCTCAGGATCAATTCATGTGCTAGATGAATCCCCTGAAGGTTCTCACAATCATCCACTGAGTCAACTCAAAATATATATGCCTAGTGCATCTGATGAAATAATACTAGCTACAATTGCAATATCACCAATTGTATCATTTTCTTCCTTCTACGAAGAAATGATTGGTCTATTTACAGTGGGCACCATAAATGGTTTAATGACAAAAAATCTTTGTTGACCAACTATCTAGGATATGGTGTGGGTTGATCATCCCTATGGTAGTGATCCTGGTTTGTAACTTGACCATGCCCCTAACTAAAACAAGCAGGAATATCAAGGTAGTTGGCGTTGAGGCCCAAACAAACCTCAACATCAACTGTTGTACAAAATATAATGGAATTTGGTCATTATTCGGATAATGACCATGTGCTGAAAGGAAACATGGGTATATAAGTGCTCCTATCTATGGATCTAGATACCAAGTGACCTAGTAGGTTGTCACCTTGGCCTTCCCATCATAATATGGAAAGACCTCATCTTTGATGATACCCTTTGACATGCGATGTGGGACTATGTCGAAGGACACATCACCTGATAGCTTTGCCCCCAACCTTTGAAAAAACTCAACAACAATCTATGGGGTGTAGGACATATGCGATCTCAAGAGATCACTTAATCGCTCTAAGCTAGATAAGACAATGGTGCATATATCCTTACACACACCATCAAATGCCTTAATAGTAGCTCTCAATCTTACAATTTCAATATCTATGTAGTGAAAAATGACTGATATTAGGTACATTAGCCTCATGAGGATAGACAACAGGCTCAGGGTGGACCATCTAGGGATAACATGTTAAATATTACAAATTATTTAAGTGTTATGTGCGTTACGCAAACAAATTTGATATAGAAGCATGTCATTCACTACAATCAATATTAAAATGTACGATATGTACAATTTTAAATGAAAAAAATTAAATGTCCATTTAATATTAACATGTACATAACCTAAATTCTAGATCAAGTAAATCAAATAATTATAACATACACATACATCCATAGATTGTAAATGATCAAGAGAGAGAGAGAGAGAGATTAATGGTTTTATAAAAAAATTCTAAGTTTTTCTAAGGATTTCTAAGTTTTTTTCAAGTTTTCTAACAAAACAAATAATACTATAATAAAACACACACACACACATATGAATGAATTTTAAGGTCTTCTAAGGTTTTCTAATGAATTTCTTAGTTTTTTTAAGTTTTATAATGATTTTCTAAATCTTCTAATCCTAATGTATATGTTTAATAAAACAACAATTAAAAACTATAGAAAAAATAGATACTCGCATAAATTTAAATTCTAATTAAAAAATAAAAAAAATAAAAACATACAATTTACAAGAAAAAATAAAGAAAAAAGAGAAGAAAATAGTGCACCTAGTATCAAGAAATGTCGATCTCTAGAGAAAAATAGCATGATCATCGTTGAAAGTTGTCTCCTCAACCAAAGATGTTCACTAGAAGTGTTTGTGTGGAGCCCAGAGCACAGTAAAAGTGATAAATAGTTTATAAATTATTCCTAGAAAATTTGGTTAAAAATGACTTTGATCAAAGTATGTCTTTGATCTAAGACCTGTGTCACCTACTTCAATCGAAGATGTTACTTTGATTGAAGTACCCCGCATCATCGACTTTGATCAAAGTGGTAAGGTTACTTCAATCGAAGGTTTCAAGTACACAAAATTTTTATGCGCTTGCTTTTTCTTTTTGGGAAAAAGTGTGACACACCATTGTGGGATCACCCTCCTGGAGAATTTTGTTTACTTCCATTAAATTATAATGCAATATATGCACCTAATAAGGCTAGATCTACAAAGGATTCTAATAAGGAGGTTCTTGCTAGATCTAGCTTGTTCCTAAATTTTTTGAGAGGTTCAGATCAAATTTGACACTAGTATCATTTCCAAAAATCTCAAAACCTTCATTGTCATATACAAATCTCTTCATTTTGGCCAAAGTTGTGTAGCAAGGGAAAAAAAGGTCTAAAGGTCATATGATCCCAATGAAAAGTACTACATGAGTAGTTTCTAATTTTTCAAATGAAATTAAATATAGGTCATGATGCCCATTTGCAAGTGACCATGGCTGATATTAAGGTTGAGAAACCCATAGCGAGTCAAACGTAACCTTAAGAAAATGGTTCAAAAATTCTTCGGGCTGACCCAAAATATCCCATAAGGGGCTAAATCTTGATACCAAAAGGCCCATCACAAGCTACCATTGATTCGCGTCATTTAAATGACTATTTCAATGTCTTTATCATGCATATTTTTCACAACCATCCCTATGGTCGTCACTCCTTCACCAAATCATTTCCCAAGCAATTGTACTAGTCCATCACCCTACAACAACTTTTTATGTTAGTTATGCACCACCATGTTCAATAACATTACCCAATTATTGTTGAAGCACTAGTACCAAATCGCCCCCTCTATTGGACCCCTTTAAGGTAACATGATAACTTCAAACTTAATTTTATTAGCCATACAAACTCCTTTTCTAACATTTTTTTAAAAGATAGGTATAATTTTGTGTATTATGTAGAGGTGTTATTGGATTTTATTCAGGTGTTCCCATTTTCTAAAACATAGTTCTCTGATAAGATTCCTAGCCAACATCAAATTTATGAACTACAAAGTTTGTAACTTTCACAAATGGGCTAAAATTTGGTTCTTACTTTTTTGAAGCGGTTATATTTTTAACACTGCATATTAGTACAATTTATTGATTCTCATTCTAAAATAAAATTATATTCTCATCATTTTAGTCCATATGTGCATTATTAAAATCTAAAAAATAGCTCCAAGATTATAAGAAAAGTAGTTTATAAAGTGTCAATATTTTTTGTTGAGGGATCTTTGATTGAGTATATTAGGGTTTTTTCCTATGTTTTTGTATTTTCTTGTTAGTGTGGAGATTAAAA
>MU226912.1:4225681-4253586 GCA_018584345.1 Thuja plicata | reverse complement strand
TCTCAAGCTAAATTCAAAGAAATGTGTCTTCAGAGTTACATCAGGAAAGCTCCTTGGCTTCATCGTATCACGGTGTGGCATCGAGATAGATCCTAAAAAGGTTAAAGAAATCATTGAAATGCCTCCACCAAAGACACTTAGATAGCTGCACAGTCTACAAGGGAAGCTTCAATCAGTGTGCCGCTTCATATCATAGCTTGTAGACAAATGCCAACCTTTCACACATTTTCTAAGGAAAAATTATAATTTCAAATGGGATCCGCTATGCCAAAGAAGCTTTGACAAAATCAATGAATATCTGGCAAATTCACTTATTCTAGTGTCGCCTACACCAGGAAAACCTCTCATATTATATATATCTGCAACAACAACAGCACTAGGGGCACTCCTGGCCCAGTTAGATGACAATGGAAAAGAGCGTGCTATCTACTACATCAGCCGCACTTTGGTGGGTTATGAGCTAAATTATACACCAATGGAAAAAGCATGCCTAGCAGTGGTCTTTTCCACTCAAAAGCTTCGTCACTACATGCTCATTCACACAGCCAAGCTTATCTCAAAAGTAGACCCACTCAAGTATCTACTATCTAAAACAACTCTCACAGGCCGCATGGCTAAATGGGTAATGCTTCTCAGCGAGTTTGACATCTAATATATCGACATAAAAGTCGTCAAAGGTCAAGTCATTGTAGATCAGTTAGCAGAGGCACCGTTGATCGACGCATATCCATTAGTCATGGAGTTTCCCGACGAACATCTATGCATGATCGAAGAACAACCAGCCTGGAAGTTATTCTTTGATGGTTCATATACATCTCATGGTTCTGGGGCAAGAATCCTGTTTTTTACCCCACAAGGTGACTAGATCCCAAAATCATTCAAACTGGGATTTCCTTGCACTAAAAACATAGCAGAATATGAGGCACTGATTGCAGGACTCAGCATGGCCATCCAGTGGAACATCATGGATATCCAAGTCTTTGGTGATTCTCAACTCATCATAAAGTAAGTGTTAGTCGAATTCCAAACAAAAGATGATAAGTTGTTACCTTACAAAGAGATAGTAGATAAAATGAAGGAGCATTTCATCAATCTGCAAATCACCCAAATGCCACGTCTACAAAACAAAGTTGTCGATGCAATGGCTATGATCGGGTCTCTTCTAGAAATACCACATGATGCAATGCAGTACAAGTTCTTGGTTGAGCAACTTCACGGGCTAGCTTATGAGAGCGATGTCGTTAATCGGGTCTGTGTCTTGGTTGGTCCTCAGTCCCTATGGTACCACGACATCCATGCTTATCTAAAGAATGGTATCATATCCCCCCATCTAACAAACACCCAATGCCAAAACCTTATTCGAAGAGCTTCCCGCTACACCATTGTAGCTGACACCTTATATCGTCGTGGTTATCACAATGTTCTCTCTAGGTGTTTAGATGAAGTTGAAGTTGCCCAGGCATTGTGAGAAGTGCATGTTGGAATCTGTGGTGCCCACACGAGTGGCATGGTCCTAGCTAAACAGCTTCTTAGAGTTGGGTACTATTGGCCTACTATGGAACATGATGCCTGTGAATTTGTAAAACAATGCTTACCATGTCAACAGCATGCAAATTTGATCCATGCACCAGCACAAGAGCTACATCCTATTGCGCCTTCTTGGCCATTCTCATGTTGGGGTTTCGACCTCATTGGTAAGATCACTCCCCTATCCTCCGAGGGACAAATTTATCATCACAACAACTGAATACTTTACTAAGTGGGTTGAAGCAATCCCACTTACCCTCACGACAGGCATCCAAATCTCCAAGTTTATCCTATACCACATCGTTTGCTGCTTTGGCATTCCATCCACCATTTTCATAGATCACGATTCGCCATTTGAAAATCAGCATATGGTCAATTTGTGTGAGAGCCTCCACATCCATCATCACTTCTCTAGCCCATATTTCCCACAGGGTAACGGCCAAGCTGAGGCAACCAACAAAACACTTCTAAAAATCCTAAAGAAGGTTGTCAATTATACTAGTCGTGACTGGCACCTCCAAATTAATCCCGCCTTTTGGGCCTATCGTACTTCCTTCCACACTCCCACAGGCACCACTCCATATTCCCTTGTCTATGGTGTCGAGGTTGTCTTACCAATTGAGGTCGAACTACCATCCTTATGGGTATCTCTCAAAGACCTAATCACATATGAAGACTATAGAGTAGCAAGACTCACACAGCTTGATCTCCTTGATGAAAAGCACCAGAAAGCATATGACCACCTGGTCGTATATCATAACAGATTAAAGCAAAGCTATAATAAGAAGATCCATCCACGCCAGTTCCAGGTAGGAGACTTTATGCTCAAAGTGAATCAGAAAGTGGGCACTAATTGGGAAAAGAAGGGTAAGTTTGAAGTTACCTGGCAAGGCCCATATATTGTCACTGCATGCTTCAATTCTGGTGCATATCAGTTATCTATTCCTGAAGGAGAACCCCTGAATGATCCAATCAATATCATTCATCTCAGGTGCTTCTATGCCTAGCACTTGATCAGTTATTCCAATTAATCTAAAAAATCCAAAAACATTGTAAAAAGTCTTGAAAAAACTCATTGTCTTGGTGAAAATCTGGTAAACAGACACTTTGATGATAGCAAAAAAAGCAAAAAAGCAAAAAAATTAAAAATTAAAAAAAAAAAAAGAAAAATAAAGAAAAGAAAAAAGATCAAGAGAAATAAATCGTCCAATGGTGAAAACTTGGCAATCAAGCGCCTTGGACAAGTATGTGTGGTGAAAACCTGGCAATCAGGCGTCACACATAATGGGTCGTATCATTATCTATCAAAATCTCATTCTCCTCCATCTCATTCATTGCGCTCCATTTTGGCCTAATCCTTACCTATATTTCCTAGATGTTCCATTATCGCTCACATCAGTCAGCATTGGTCCTCCTATCCTACATCCTGAGCTTCTGTACATATCCTTCCTGTATATAATCGGTTGTCCCATTTGTATATACGTTGTCCTATCCCAATCCTTGAGCTTCATTCATGTAAATATCATGTCTTTGCCAGTCTAGTCTTGTATCTAGTCCCGCTTGTACATATCTTGCATCCTTGGTCGATCTCCTTGCAGAAAGTGATCCAGTTCCATTCTGAATCTAGTGCTTCAGCAAGTTCCTTATGATGAAATCTTGTTTCATAAATTTGATCATCATCACATCTTTTGGCCAATCAGATACACACATGACCTCTCCATGGAAATGGGTCCTTGAGGGTGTATCCTTCCTCTCGTTGACCTAAATCCAATCATCTTTCTGCAAATGGGTCCTTGAGGATGTATCCTTCCTCTCGTTGACCTAAATCTAGATCATCATCATCATTGGGTTCTTGTAGGATGTATCCTTCCTCTTAACCTAATCTCAATCCAATCATTATTCCATATCGTTGATCTCTCTGGCAAAAGGTGTCTTGTTATTGAATTTTTTATCTTAAAAATTTGATTTTGGTTCTTAGTTATTATTCCTAATTCTCTCAGTTGTTCTCCTCCTCAAATTTGCCACAATTCTTTATATCATGGTATGTTGTGAATGGATGCACCTAGGATACAAAACTTGATCTTTTTGTTTTCTTCTTGTGAGTCAGTCGGATATGACCCTTGCATGTATGTAATCTGTTTGGTTTTACATGCTGCACTTGGGAAATGTCATTTGCTTGTGGGCTTTTCCAGCATCATTTCGACCATGGCTCTTCTGGGACTCATGTGTGATGTTGGGGCAACCCTTGCGTGTTTGTTGCGTCAGTCCTATGCATGTGGTACAACGTCACCTTGGTTCTTCATACCCTGGTGCATAGTATCATATGCTATATCAAAATAAGTGCTCAAATACATGTTGGTATTCCCTCCCAGAATACCCCTCGCTCAAGCTTCAAGATAATCTCCCCCATCCAAATCCCCCCAGCAAAATCCAGATCCTCAGCGATCCCATCATCCTAATCCTACCATCCCATCAATAATCCTAATCCTACTATCCTTGTATCATGCGTAAGATTTGTGTGCTCATCTGTGGAGATAACTAGACTTAGTGTGAATCTCAAAACACCTAGGATCATCCCTCCTTAGTTCAGCTATTGTTTTCCATTGTTAAAATCGAAAGTTCAAACTAGACTATATTGATCGTTATCTTAGTTTCAAATCTCATCATCATCATCAGCGGGTCCTTGTAGGATGTATCCTTCCTCTTGTCCGACCTAATCAATCATTATCAGTGGCTTTCTTAAGTCCAATCATATCCTATCTTCATCACCGATCAAGAGACATCAAACTTTGTTCCTAGAAATTACCCTTGTCAATACACGAAACTTGGACTCTCTTCGAGAGGTTATTCCTTTTTGTTTGCTTTATATCACTCACTTTGGTTACATCCCGGATAACATCCTTTCTGTTACACCCCAGCTAAAATCCCATCCCCAGCCATAATCCCGTCTCAAACCTAACCCTTCATCCTTGATGCAAACCTGACTATCCCATCCCTCATTCTTCTATCCCCCCTTCATTTCTCTTCTATCATTGTCTCTCCTGGCCATCTTTTCGAGATGCCGCCAGGGCTTTGCCTTTTCTCCTTGTCACCCTCTCGAGGGGGCATCATCCCTAGCCAAATTCTATCCTACATCGTCACTCTGGGGCAACTTCGTTGCCTATGTCCACATCTTCGCGTCGTTTATTATTTTAAACGTCTTCGAAATAGTGTTATTCTAACACTATGTCGAAGAGGGGCAAAATGTAGACACCTAAATTTGATTACCAAAACTAATCACATTTAGTGCCTTCGTAGAGAATTATCAGTTAAGTAATTAAGCATTACCTAAATGATCTATGTCATCCCCTAGCCCTAATTAATTCAATTAATTGGCTATAGTCCTGATTAATTATTAAAAGAAAACAATAGCTTAATAATTAATTAAAACCCTATTCCCCTATTATTGAATGAATATGTTATTTATGTAATTCAATTCATTAATATTCCCTTTAACCCCTAACCTAACTTATTCCAGCCACCTAACCTTGAGTTCTAACTAATCCCAACCTCTTCACACATGCTAACCTAACCAATCCCAACCACCTAACCCTGAGTTCAAACTAATCCCAACCTCTTCACCCATGCTAATCCTAATCCTAAACTCTCTCTAATGATGTCACATTCCTAATCTTTAGATTAGGAATTCAATTCCTTCCCCAAAGTCAACTTTCTCAAGTCATGCTTATCCATAAGCATAAATATCCCTTACACCCTCATAAATAACTCTTACATCCTCATAAATATCCCTTACATCCTCATAAATTCCTTTTACATCCTCATAAATGCCTCTTACACCCTCTTTATGAGTCTTATCTTCTAGAGGCTTCTTGGTCCATTTCCTTAAATAGTCACATTTCTCCCTACTTTCAACCCAATAATATTGTGACAAGTGTCACAATTTGATGCACTTGAAGAAGCACAATCCATGTGCTCTCTTCTAGTGGCATCCTAACCTTTCTTCAGCTTTGCATCTAAACCACCCATTCTCAACCCCATTTCCTATAAATAGAAGGCTCATTCCTTCACATTTCATCCATCTTTTGAAGTAACATCATAATGTCATTTTTAGCCTAGATATTCCAATCTTGAAGAGTAAACTTATAATGTCAGTTTAGAGAACATACCTTTAAAGCTTGGAGCACATCTTGAGCACACATCCATAAGCATGAACACATCAAAAGGGGAGCTTAGATTCGGTTTTGAGGAGGTTTTGCACTTACTTGTTTCCTTATTGTTTAAGTTTTTTTTTTCGGTTCAATCCTGTGTGTAGCTTAAATTCTTAGTTATTGAATGCTTTATTTATTATTGTGTTCCTTTATAACTAATTTTCATGGCTTACAATTACATTTTACAACTTCTCGTATAATGTGATTACGTGTAATTGGATTTTACAATTTTACATGTTATGTGATCACATGTAATTACAATTTCTAATTTTACATGTAATTTGTCAAAAGTAGGTTACATATTCATAATTGAAACTAAACTAAGTGTCTGACAAGACACAAACTACATCATCCTCTATTAAAGATCTTCATGTTACTACAGTTTGGCCCGTGCTTGACATATTTAGGTTTGGTGAAGGCACTTTGTTCAGGAACTCCAACTTGCATCGTTAACGAAATCCCAACCCATATTCTTGTATGTGGTAGTATAAGTTGTTTAAGGGAAAATCTCTTTGCGGAGTTGAAGCGAGAATTCCGAAGCATGAATGAGAGCTTCTAAAATGGAGTCACAGTGGTGAATTCTAAGGTTTCCCAAGGTTGGATGACATTTGACATGAGCTACGAGATGGTGAAGAAAAAAATTTGACACGGTATAAAAAAGGATAAAAAATGACCAAAAACGGACAAACTTGCAATTTTGGGGTTTTAAAGACGCACTATATATTAGGGAAGGATGTTTACATTACAAGTGTAATTAGGACAAAATGTCTTGATTACACTAGTTTATAGGGAAAGAAAATGTATTGTGCAGTCGAGATCAAAGGTTCCAACTACACAATATGGTGTAAGACATTAAGTTGCACTCGAGACAAAAACTCTCAATTGCACTTGAAATTGTAAGTGTAGTGTGATACAATGTGTAGTCAGAGCTAAAAGTTATGATTACACTTTAGAAAAAACAAGTGTAAGACAATATGTAATTGAAACTTTTTGTTCTAATTACAGAGTGCAAATACAAGTGAAGGTATAATCGGAACAAAAAGTTTTGATTACACACGGCATGATTTATGTTTGAAAAGTGTTGTTGGGGTTAAAAGTCTCGATTACATGCAATTGGGAAAAAAGTTCTAACAACATGCAATCAGGGAAAAATGTTTCAACAACATGCAGTCAGGGAAAAAGTTTGGGCATCTAGTCAAGGAAAAAAGCTTCAACATGCAGTCGGGGAAAAAAAATTCGACTACATATGCCTTTAAAACACCTATAATATGCATTTTGAGACTAAAGGCTCAAACTGCATATGTAGTTTGGGACTTCAAATCCGATTTACATTAATACAAGATGATTCATGTACAAGGGAGTTAAAAAGTTATTTCAAATGGGACTTGCATATCAACAAAGTTTAAGACGACGATAACAAACAAAATGAAAACCAAAAATTATGACCTTTCGATGACACATGATTCGATGACAAAAACACTCAAGAATAAGGATTTTGCACCTTGAAATGCATGTCGAGCGCCTTAGAATGAAAAAATTTGTAGGGTTATCCCCAATTCTTGTTAAGCGAAAATCTGGAACAATAGAATGTGCAAGCCTTGGCACCTAAACTCTATTGGAGGTGGTGTTATAATGAGGACTAAGATTAGGCCAAGATTCTATCATTGAAGTATTTAAGAAGTGTTGAGAGTAAGGATATTGTGCAGTGTAACCTAGAGGGGAAAGGATCTATGATTTGGAGTACTCTCAAACAAGGTGCTAAACTTATCCAGCAAGACCTTTTCTAGATTTGCAATTAGGGTATAGAGGCTTTATTCTAGTTTGACTCATTGTATGGAGCTCCTCCCATCATTTATATGTTTCCACACCTATGGGCTTTATGTTCCACTTTTAAAAAAGGCTATGCTCTATTTTTCATGAGGTAGGTTAGGGCAAGGTGGAAGATTACAAGACCTCTAGGTATGTCGGCCAAGTTAAAGCGTTTAGATAGAAATATCTGCATGAATGGTCCCTTGGGAGCTCAAAGGAGTACTACCAAGAGCTTGGCAAGATTCTGGCAAGGAGAGATTGTAATTTCTGATAGAAAAGTGATATTTTGGCCTAGGGTCTAAATCCAAAAGGTAAATTATTTGTTGCTTCCAAATATTGGGAGTTGAATAGACATATACTGAGCGTATAGAGGTTCTCTAGTGGAAACAGGTGTAAAGCAAGTTCACCTGGCCAAAGTGTAACTTTTTCATGTGGTTGGTTGTCCAAAATAGACGTCTCACCTGGGATAATTTAAGAAAGTGAGGAATTCATGGTCCTATTTGTACTTTGTGTAATAGCAGTGAGGAATGCTCTTCACATATATTCTTCCAATGCTCCTATGCTAGTGAAATATGGCATTGTTGGTGGGGGATTTGGAAGGCTTGTTTACATGCTTATGCTTCTTTTCTGATTGAATTCTGGAGCCTTTTAAGAAGTCCCCCATCTAAGACCCTCTTTCGTGCATTGCTTAGAATATAGGCCCTACTTATTTCTCTACCAATTATGGCTAGAAAGGAATAAAAGATTTTTTTAGAGCGAGAAGATGTTGAGTCATTTATTAGTGTTTTACAAGAAACTTTGTTGGTAAACTGTGATTTGTCTGCCATGTTGACCAAGTAAATATTAGTCCTTCAGAGGTTAGGTCTTGAGGATTGCAATTAGGGGCCTCCTAAGGCCAATTTGGCTTGAAAGTCCAAGAGTAAGGTTCGGCAAAATGGACATTGGTATAAGCTTCATATCTAGAACATGTGGAAAATCTAAATCGAGCTCCAAACTAATTTGGAAGAAGAGCATACTACAAGGCCTAATCTGTGAAACTTGTTCTATTGTTGTGTGATCAACACCTTTTTCCATGAATGCATCCTTTGTTGATGCACCCTTCTATGTTGTACTCCTATCTTTGATACATGCCACTAAGCAAGACGCAATGTTGAAAAGCATATTGGGGCCTATTGATAGCATAAGGAAGACAACTAACTTCATCAATGGTAGTCAAACATCTTTTTCAATGCACAATACCTAAAGGTACTACACAATCGAGTGCAATGCTTAGGTTACAATGTTGGAAGTGTTTTGTGTAGTGTTGACATAAGCATTGACGTAGTGTATATGATTTTGCTATGTGAAGTCCTTATTAACTAGTATGATCTTTTGGTATGAATTTATGACTTAGGGCTATCCATAAATGCATGATCCTAGTCATTCACATTCTAAGAAAGTCAACATCAAGAATTTTGAATTTTGAATCTTGTAAACTAAACTACACACAAACTAGATAGAAAAGGTAAGGAGACCACAAAATTAAATCAGTCTTGATTGCAATAATTTGTAAGTTCATTCTAGAGCAATAGGCCCAAGGCTAAGGTTGGTTTGTGCAACAAAAACAAAAGTAAGTACTATGATAATGAATTTGCAATAGTACCCTAGGTGGCATAAAATGAAGGTAAAAACCCAAGGTATGCACTTTTTTCCTTCACTTGTATAATACTCAAAATATGGCAACTAGAAGAAAGTATTTCACAAACCGAAAATCAAATATAGAATTTGATATGAAAACCTTGAGCTCTTTTGGGGGAACAAAAGGAGAGAATAGTTTCAAGAGAGATGAACAACTCAAATTCTGCATTTTTCGTTAAGGCTGTAATATTTAAATTTATACAAAGCAACTTGCATGCAAAAGTCATCCGCACTCTTTAATTACAAGTCAAATCTAAAACATGAGAAGTATGCCCAGTCTTTTGATATGTTGCCATTTACCAAATTATGAAATGCAAATGGTTAACAATATAGCCATCACTCCACTAATAGAAAAATGAACAACTCGCAAATACGTAAAGACCAAACTTTGCAAAAGTTTTGGATTTTTCATGTAACCTTACTTCAAAATAAGCTTTATAATTTAGATAGTCTTATTTGGCGGTTATCTGTTTCATTATAGTTGCAAAATTGGTGCCCATATTTTGATAGTTTAAATGTTGTGATTTCTTAGAATCAACACGTGTAAAGCGGTATATACTAAAAATTACCTTTAGTATGTATCCAACCAAATGGTAATTTTGCTATGTTCCCTGGCATGCATCCACCAGATTTTTCTAAGCACAGCTGTAAAGGGACGTCTCAAGTATGTGGGGATGACTTGAGGACATTTCCTAGCCATCCACAATTACAAAAATGTCCCGAGAACATGGAGACGAGAACATGGAGACGAGAAGGGGACAAGTAGGAGATAACCAATCATGGGGATGGCTTGAGGACATTTCCTAGCCATCCACAATTTGAAAAAGGCAAAAATGTCTCAAGAACATGGAGACAAGAAGGGGATAAGTAGGAGATAACCAATCATCTTGAAGACGGTAGGGATGTCCCAAACATCACCTACCATCTTAAGGACGGCTAGCTATCCTCTATAGCTGGAGCATGTTCTTTTTTTAAAAAAAAGCTAAATATTAAAAGAAAAACAATTTTATTTGTTGTCTGTGGGCCCTGAAACCCCTATTAGCCCTATCATAATGAAAAAAAGACTCCAAAAGACTCCATATTTAATATTTAATCATTTGTACATGAAAAAAAAATTTGCAACCAAGATAGAAAAAAGAGCCAGCAGGAAACTAAAAATGATGTCTAGATTGCCTTACCAAAATATTCTACATGATAACAATTATAACAAAGGAAAGTACGTAGTGTTTTACAAAGCTGTAATGATTTGGAATGTCTCTATTCGGAGGTTTATTTATTGAGGGCACTCAAGTAAAAGTGTATTATCAAATTTTATAACTTACAACTGGATGATAAAAACTACCATACCAATATTATCCAAACTATTTATATTTGACCAAAGCAATATTGAAATTTGAAAATGTACAAATGACAATGTTAATATTGTGCAAATTCCATACATTGGGTCCATCATCCGTAGCTATAATTCCCTACCTTTGACTAGATGTATATATTCAAGAAAGAAACTACTACTGGCTCCTATAGTAGCTTCAGACACCCCATCTTTGTTTGATCATTAAATATAGAATATTGATATGTTATCTTTGTTTCACCCTGGGTATTGTTTATACTATCTTCTAAAACTATAACTAATACTCTCTCTATACAAAAGCAATTAAGAGTCTAGGATACCATGCTATAATTCAGATCTTTTTCTTGTTGCACCAAGAATCTATGTAATATCCTCATGCCTAGCTTCTTATTAGTGCTGTTATGAGCAGATTTTTTAAACATGATTTTCTTTTTTATAAAATACTTTTCACCTTATTTAAAGAATCACATAGTTTGGTCTTAAGCTATGAACGTGAGAGCTGAATATGGAAATGCAGGCTTCATTTTCCATTACATGTTTATTTACAAAAATAATTATGCATGAAAAATTGTCTTATCATTATAATCAATGTTATCATTCAAATATTTGAAATTTTCCCATTTTTCAATTTTTTGGTGGTTTTTATATAGTTGTCTACTTTGCTGTGTGCCCTGCCGTCCCGAAAAATGGCCTCAAAAATCTGTCCCCAAAATGCATCCCCGTCCCCATGTTCCCTCTTCCCGGAAACTTGGTGGAACATAGGAATTTTGTTATTGAACAAGGAAGCATACCTGGACTTCTACCATGCTGCTATCATAGGTATAGTTGCTCAAATATAACTACTGATAAATGTCAACCAAATAAAAAACTAAAATCATACTGCAAAATTGTATTTGTAACAACAGGAGCATCAGAATCACTTTACTTTCCCTGAAAGCCCAAGACTTCAAAAAAACTTCAGCATACTTGTAAAAATCCCGCTATCTTAGATCTATTTATTTCAAAAGATGCACGTTTTACTGCATATCTTATATATGCTTTAGTCCTTTCTAGTGATGTAAGTTGGAACTGCCAATCTCAGGAAATGCATCATTGACTTCAAGTTTCACCATGTTTTAAATATTTAGGAAGAGAGCCCAACCAAAAAGTCTGAGAAAATTACAAGGGAATATAATATAAAATAAATTTTCTTCATAACATCTCTAAATAAGTGAAAAAAAAAATTCTCACATATAGCCCTCCTAATAGATGAGATGCAGATGATAACAAAACCCAATCAAATGGAATGACTCCAAAACATAGACCTGAAAAGTGTTGCACCCAAAAAATCTGTATATCAACCACAAACCAAACTTACACAGTAATCTATGATTCTATAATATCTAACTCTCATACTTCAACTTCCAATTACTGTGAATTCTCTGCAGTTATATGAATCTTTCATGAACAAAGCTGACTCAGAGCCTAACCATATCAGAGCCACTTGAAGTTTGGGTATTGCAACTTTAAGATCAGGATGCACATTTCTCACCTAGATGTGTATGTTGCAAGTAATTTTGTTACACTAGTCATTGACAAGTGGCAATCATCTCAATTTTGTAAGCTCTCTCGAATTACAAACCAACAGAACTATATATTACACACAGGTAACAATAAAAGTATTTCCAGAAAAACAAAACTGATGTATGCTTAGAAAGCATATAAGCTGATTATACAGAAAGAGCTATGAACTAGTTACTACCTATGACCAGCTTCTTGCATTTTCTGATGCATTTTATATTGTAGCATAGTCGGTGCACAATCAAGTGGAGTTTCCCCTGTAAAATGTGAAACCCGTAATCAATATGTAAGTACAAGCATCATAGAACAATAAGGAAACATAAATGTGTTGCAAAATTAAGCATTACCTTGGGCATTCTTTGCATCTACACTAGCTCCGGCATTCATTAGAATAAATGTGATTTCTGTATGATTAAAAACTGTAGCCTGCAAAACAAAATCATTGCAATCAGACAACAATTACAAAATGTTTCATAAGGTAAAGGAAAAAGAACTGAGTATTTACCAAATGTAATAGAGACATTCCCTGCTTGTCACAATAGTTAGCATCCACACCCTGTCACAGACCAGACAACTTCCCTCAGATATTCTTGATTTGTATAACACATTGTGGAAAAAAAACATATAATTGCATTATAGAGTTCAACCTTCAAAATGAAAGAGGTCAGTGTAAAGAGGACAACATACTGCCCGTTACATTACTAAATTAGAGTATTCTAAATGATGAAACTTTCAATTGTCAAAATAAAATTACGAAACTTAAGAGAAACTGTTCTTGACTTCGTTTTCAAAATATTCTACTTATAAGTCATAAAAGATTTTAAAAGAGTACTATATACACATCCAGTAAATAAAGGTACTTATCTATGTGATGTTTCTATTATTGCAATACAAAGTAATCTCCCTCATCAATTTACCTGCATTAGAAGCTCTTTTACAGCAGATACATCACCATTCTTGATAGCCTCCCGTAAACCCTAGTAAACAAAGAAAACAAAAGTTTCTAGAAATCAATTATTAAACGCCATGACAGGCATTGAATATTGTGCCTATTTATTAGTAGAATTTACCTCTCCACTGGTTTCATAATCTTTGGAACTTGTTTCCATGGTTCCATTGGTTGTTTGCCCACTGTTGAAAAATACACTGTAAGAAACAATAGTTCCATCAGTATCCAGCCAATCACAAGAAGACATTGAGTAGTGAATGCAAAATTAATACCTCAAACACATCAAGAAATTGGAATCTGCCAAAGTGATCCGCAATTTTCTTGCTTATGGTAGAAATGTACAAACCACACACCTATACTGATGTGCTGCTTGATTTTCTTAAATGAAAGCTAATTAAAGGTCTGAAATGTTGCTTGCAACTGAAATAATTAAATTTTTGCAGCACAAAATAAGATCTTTATCCTAATCCTGAGACAGGGAATAAACAAATGGTAGTGACAACTGCTTGTGTACCTGATTATCATTGCTCAAAACAAATTAGTACAGGTACCAGAGATAAATAAATTTGTTTTCCTTCTCACTGTCAAGTCTTCTTCTAGTTACTGAACGCTGAATCTTGCCTCCCCCTACTCTAAATCCCCCTCTACATGCCTTCATATGGGCACTGGAAGACCCCGACCATGCATTGAAATGTCTTCTTATCCAGATATGAAAGATAAAGTCAGACTAGTTAATTCAACTTCTTATACTTTGAATTTAGACGAAACCGTCCCACTGGTTTATTAACTGCCCCGCCCCTTAAGTAAACCAACAGTTTCAAAACCATCTCCAGTTGGAACAGGTGGTTCTGTACTGCTAGCTCCTCTAAGGTGTTTTAAAGACAAACTAAGTTGTGTTAATTTGTTATCCTTTCCTGAATCCTTATGTATCATACGTTTTCTTACAAGAGATGGTTTTGGTGCCACGCAATCTTAATGAGGTACCAAGTGTGGAAAGATTCTCCCACTTTCTCCTTTGAGTACCATTTTTCCTGTTTTGGCACTTGTCCTTTGAGTCATCTCTGTCAAGACTCCTGGGCACCTCTTATGGTCTCTTGGTCTTCTTTTGCAACACTAGATCTTCTGAGAGTATGGCTTGTTCATCAACAACAAAATCTCCAATGACAGCAGCAGCTGCTCTTCATCTTCTTCACCCAACTTGGGTAGTGTTGTCACCTTTCACACCATCGCCCCATTGCAAATGGGGACCCCCTCTTTTTGTTTGGTTGTCTTAGGATTTTGGCAGTAGAGTGTTAGTTTGAGCTCCAAAATTTTCAATTTTACATTAAGAAGTGGTTAAGCCTCCAAGTCTCTAGAGTTACAAATATGGACGAGTCATAAAGTTTTGAGGTTACTAGGGTCAAGTTGTAAAAAGTTGGTCAAGATCTGAAAGGATATTTCTAAGTGTTAGGATATTTTGGCTAGTCAAATGGTTTTCAGGATGTATTAATGCCATATTTTCCTTGTTAGTTTGGACTAAAATGACAAAATCATGCAAGAGAAGTGCAAAGTCCCTATGGAGGTCGATTTTCCACTCCTAGGAAGTGAAATTCAAGTTCAACATGCCAATAGTCCCTATGGAGGTCGATTTTTCACTCCTAGAAAGCAAGAACAAGTAAAAACCAAGTGGAGAAAACCATTTGTCTATGGAGGTCGAATTTCCACTCGAGGGCATGAGGAACAAAGTCAAAAGCTAAAAGTCCCTATAGTGGTCGTTTTTCCACTAGCCAGACATAGAGAAATTTTTTTGAAGAGGAAAGTCCCTATGAACAAGAAATCTACACTTTGTCCCTATGAAGATCGTTTCTCCACTAGGCTAAAACTTAGAAATTTTTTGGAGTTCATGGATAGGGAATTTCCACTTGTCCCTATAGGAGTCGATTTTCCCCTTGAGGACTATGATGAACAAATGAAGTGAAGATATGTTGTGATCAAGATTGTCCCTATAGGGGTCGATTTTCCCCTTTGGTGAGCGAATGAAGTAATATGAAATTTCAAAAGGACTAGTCTATCCCTATGAGGATCGAATCTCCGCTGGGGAGTCAAGTGATAGCAACAAGGATTTGTCCCTAGGGACATCAAATTTCCCTTCGATGGTGTGATCAAGGCTTCAAGGTAATTCTAAATGCAAGCAAAGAGTAGTCCTTAAGCCATTCGATTTTCCACCAAAACCTAAAGCAATAAAATTCAAAATAAATTAAATGAAGGTCAACTTGCACGAGTCCCTAGGTTTTAAGAGGCAAAAGTTTATTAACCCACATTCATTGTGGAGATGTTCACCAAAGCCCAAAACACTTTAAAAGACCACCAAGCAGTAAGAGTGAAGCACAATACAAGGAGTCAATTCAAGACTAAGGCCAAAGGGGGAGACATTAAAAGCTAATCAATCAAGGAGAAGGTCGTTAGCAACCAGCGATCCAAGAAAAGATTAAAGATAAGCAGGGGGGGTGCTGGTGAAAGAAGATCAGATATTTAAAAGACTGATATAAACAGAGAATCTGATGTGCCATGGTTTGAAAATACTCTTTTCAAGGGGCTGCCAAGTTCAAACACCAGGTTAAAGTCTTAAAATTAACCTCCTATAAAATCAGCAATTTTATAGGAAATTGGAGAAAATTTTGGGATTGCCTTCCTTTTGGCACAAAGTCACAATCATTTTTTTGGAGAATCAGAGGTGAAAATCAAAAGTTTAAGAGCTACAAACTTACATGATTCAGACCAAAGGTCTCAAAATTTCTCCAAGCGCTACAATTTGAAAAGAAAAAATCATAAAATTTTAGAGTTTGCCCTCCCTCAAATCTAACCTAGGGCAAGCAAACACATCCATTCCTCTTGCCCAAGATCAAAAATTCCAAAGTGTAAGCAGCCAGGTAAGGAAATTTTTGGTGTCTTCAGACTTTGCTAACAGAACCAATCAGATTTTAAAATGCCTTTTTCATTATGAGATCTTAGGACTAATGCGTAAATTATGTTTTGCAAAGTATTTGAGTCTGATTTTCTAATTTTGTGGGCTGTCTTCAGATTTGTCTTCAAAATTTGATTTTCAGACTTAAACTTCATTTGCAACCTTTAATGCTCTTATTTTCTTAGTCATAAGTCTCAAATCAATAACAATATCAGGTATAGTAAAGTCTGAAATTCGTTTTCTCCATCAGATTTCTTTGCAAAATACTAACTTCAAGCTTCATATAGGATAATAGTTGATCAAAGGTTGAAGAGGGCTAGTTCAAAGGAAGATAACACTTCAAGATGACAAGGATGCTTGGACAAAAGAAAGAAAATTTGAACACCATGAAGAGGACAAGTTCCATCAAAGGATTGATTGATACAAGGTGAAGAAAGATCAGCGGGAAAGACCCAACAATATGAAGGTCAAGAAGATCAAGGTTAAGCAGGTTCAAGTCAAGGATATGGATGGATCACCATGAGGATGAAGATGACAAGGGATCCCAAACAATGAAGGTGAAAATACAAAAAACTCACTCAACTACTGCAAAGACAAGGCACCCAAGGAGAAGATTTTCAAAGAGAAGATGATTGAAAGGTTGAATTGAAACAAGGATTGCAAAATGATGCGGTGGTATCCACTCGTCCTCATCCAATCAAATTATTCCAAGTGTACATGTGAACAGCACCTTCTCGAACATGATCACACTAAATGAGCTGGCATCTTTGAATTTCCTCATTTGTTCTCATACCATGGAATTTTCTCATTGGCTAAATGGAGAATATTTCACTTTGTTGTTTTGTATTTAATATTTATAGCAACACTAATTAGCATTTTCTTGAGAAGATCTTGGCCATCGATTTCAAATTGATCCCAGCCATTCATTGTATTTGGGGCTCCTATATAAACCCCACTTTTCTCATTTGAAAAGAGAGTTTTCGAAGAATTGTCACTTTGATACTACCAAGATTGTAATAAATCATTGAAGTGTGGTGATTTGGTGAACATTTTGGAAGTGTTGTGTGGTTTTTTGATCTCTCAAATTAGTTTAGAATTTTCTTAAGTATTTACTTTATAATTTGCTTTAAGTAATTTAATTGGATGAAAGAAATTGTGAATGAATCTTTGTGATTTGCTGATTGTAAGTCATTTTGCGTGGTCAACTGGATCTGAAATACAAACTTAACTTCAATTATTACTTGCACATTGATATGCTTCCATTGATGGTGTTAGTGTTATAGTAGTAATTTGAACATCTATCATTTACCTTAGAAGATTGCACTAGCTTGGTGGAAGTTGATGACAAAGTCAAGTCTAGTAGAGTTCACAAACACATTCATGGTCTCTTACATTCTAGGATTAGAATAGAACCTCTAACCCTTACTCTTTGCAATTTATTACAAAAAGCTTTGTTAGTTTAGGATCAAATACTTAATCGCCATATCATTCGTAAAGAAAGTTGACACATCTAGAGTGAATAGAGTAAGTCCCCTTGGATTACCAGCATGCATCAAGCGTAACGAGCTCATATCCACAATTAAGTCACAAGTTTGCAGTCGGAACCTTGGAGTTGCCTCTATGATCTTCTCTGCAATTTTAGCATACATGGTTCTTTGTTCAAGAGAGAATAGAGGGTCTTTGGCACTTTATTTCGAGTTGGTGTGGTCATAAAACACCCATTGACAGAATTGGTGCTAGGAGGGCATGAACAAATTTATTCATGAACGTTGGATTGTATCAAATCATCAAGAGTAGAATTATCAAGTGGAGAAGCTATTTCACAAACCACTCTCCATCGTCACACCACATCAACAAAATTGGCACTAGGGGGGCTTGTTTAAAATTCACTCAAGAAGTATCAATAGGTATGAGCTTTCAAAAGTTATATCTAAGATATGATAGATATCTTCCATTTCAAAAAATTAGAAAAATTAGAAAAATTAGAAGAAAAAAAAAGTTTCTCAAGGAATGGGCAACAATTTCACAGTCAAGGCGTTCATCAAGTTGATATTTCTCAACTTCAGTGGGCTTTGAATGCACAATTACATCCACGAAGTTTGTCCAAATTGGCGTCACCAGGAAAGTGTCGGATTCATGGGACAACCAAACACAATGAGCTGAATTGTTTGACATTTTTGTCAAGGGTGAAGCTGGTATTACAAGGAAAGATGTTCTTTTGGGATATCTTCAAAATGGTCCCATTTATGGAACCTGATGATAGAGTTAACATGTTTTCCAATAATTTCAAAGAGACAATCAAGAAGGTTTAAGCGTTGAGAAAGATTCATGTGCGAAAGATATGTTGTTCTCTTCTTGGTGTAGAGTACACAATGTGTCACATTTGGAATTCACTTGTCCATCATGCCAAGATGTCATCAAGCAAGCCAAATATGAAATGGGATGGTTCAACTTTGAGAAACCAAGTATAGACAAAATTTGGAGCACATACCTTGAACAAATGAGTTTGGTATCAAAATCATCCAAAGGCGAAGAAACAAGCTACAAGAAGACAGCCAAATTGAGTCTAATGATCAAAGTATTCAAGTGAATGGTAACCTTTCAAGCATCATACCAAAGGAAGAGTTTGTTCAAATGGAGATCAAGCAAGCAACAAAAGACCTTCAATCAAGTCAAATAGTGGTAAGTGAAGATCAATGTTTAGATATGGTAGAGAATCAGGAACCACAAGTTGTTGTCACAAAGAAAGATCATCGAGGGTTTGAAGGCTTAGCACAAGGAGGAAGTGATGCAAAGAATTGTCAAGATTAATAAAACAAGATAGAAAGGTGTAATCCAAGTCAATTGCAAGAAGAGGAAGCTGCCTTCAATGTACCTCAAAAGAATGCCATCCTTGATGAATGCTCACACACACCACTATGGGAAGGTTTAAATGAAGAATTGCAAGATGTTCCAAAAGAAGAATCAACTGGTGGTCCCATTTCGAAGGATGAAATTTAAAGTGCCCTTGGTGAGACTATGCAAGATGTGCAAGCTGATGACCAAGTTGTTGCCATGGAAGTCAAGAGAGAAGAACAATTTAGGGGGGCGCTAGAAATTGATAGTGTTTATAGAAAAACTTGGAAAAATATTTGAGGATCAACCCATCAAAGAATCCTTAGTTTTTGAGGACATGTTCATAGAGTACCACAGGGATGCTTGGCTTATACAGCACAAGGATAGACAAGTGGAAGAGATGTTCCGTGGACCTCAGTTCAAAATTGATCTTGCATTCTTCACTCACGAACATGGTGCTGATTTAAGTAGAATGGTTTACCATCAACTTCAACCTCCTAAAGTTGTGGATGATCAACCACAATTTTCATCCGAAGATGAAGCACACAAGGTTGTTTCTTTGCCTACTAATTTTGAAAGTTATTGTTTTGATTATGAAAATTTAGGAAAGACAACCTGTATTTGGATAAATCATGGACCTAATGAACTGCCTAAATTGTTGATTTTATATGATGTACTTCCTGAATTCGAATGTGAGGTGGTAAATTTTTTTTCAAAATACAAGGATGAATTTGCAAGGTTATCACCAATGCCTTGCTATTATTGAACATTTTGAGGTCTTTTGAGTGTTGTTTGCTTAAGTGTTTTGTGCATACTTAGAGTAGGTTTGTCTTGAGCTATTTGGATCAAGAGGTTAGGGTAGGTTTTCTTTCTGTTTGTTTCAGTCTAGTTGTTTTGTGTTGCCTAGTGATTGATTTGCCTTGAGCCATTTGGCCTAAAGATTGTTTAAAGGCTCGAGATTTAGTTGTTAGTTTAGTTTTCTTTAGAAGAGTTAGGTTGGGGATCCGCCTTGAGTTATTTGACCCAAGAAGTTCTACTAGTTTAGTTGTTAAGTTTTCTTTAGTTTAGTATCCCTATTTTCTTAGGTTTAGTTTTGAGGGATCTCAGTTGTAAGACAGGTGATGTGTTTACAAATCACACTTCGGTATACTCTTGTTGGACATGTTCAATTTATTTCTTAGATATCTCTTTGGGAGGTTCTTTTGAATCAGAGATTGTTCTTAATAGCCTCATTATTCGATAAGGATTTATCCTATTTTGAATACCTAAGTCTTTTGATTACTATATCTTTCATTAAATTAATTGCTCTAAGTCATTGAGATTTCCGAGGAGTTGTAATTACTGAAAAATCTTTACTCCTGCTTCAGTGTCATTGTAATTCTCAAACCCTTCGTGAGCTTCACTACTTACGAAGCAAATTGAAATGTGGAAAAGAAAAGCAATCTCAAAAGAAAAAAATGAAAGAAATATCACGAAATATCTAGCTTTGGGTGTGTGCACATCTCTACAAGTACTAAGATAAAATTTGCCAGAAGTAGAGCAATCTCCGTGAGATTACAGCGATAAACTTGTTGGGGCTATGGATGCCTGACTACCAACGAGGCTCTATCCAGGATGCTTTTGAAGTATGGATACCTTACGTAGCTAACTACAGTGGATCTTAGGAAGTCTTCAATGGTCTTGTTGAGTGGGAATGAATACACGAGCACACACTTAGGTAATTGAAGATGAAGGCTCTTGATACAATTTGTTGTCTTTTCTTCCATTTTGAGTATATTTCCTAGTTGTTTGATAGGTGAAAAGGGAATTGATCAAAGATTCTAAGTTCCAAATAAGTTTTATCCTTGAAATGTTCAAGAATATTTTTTCGGGTTGGCACTAGATGTTGTGACCTTTTCACACCATCGCCCCATTCCAAACAGGGACCCCCTCTTTCTGTTTGGTAGTCATAGGGTTTTGGTGTTAAAGTGCCAGTTTGAGCTCCAAAAACTTCAATTTTACAATGACAAGTGGTTAAGCCTCCAAGTCTCTAGAGTTGCAAATATGGACAAGTCATAAATTTGAGGTCGCTAGGGTCAAGTGGCAAAACGTTGGTCAAGATCTGAGAAGATATTCCCAAGTGTCAGGATGCTTTGGCTAGTCAAATGGTTTTCAAGATGTATCAATGCCATATTTTACTTGTTAATTTGGACTAAAACGACGAAATCACGCAAGAGAAGTGCAAAGTCCCTATGGAGGTCGATTTTTCACTCCTAGGAAGTGAAATTCAAGTTCAAAATGCCAAGAGTCCCAATGGAGGTTGATTTTCCAATCTTGGGAAGCAAGAACAAGTAAAAACCAAGTTGGGAAAGCCAATTGTCTCTATGGAGGTCGAATTTCCACTCCAAGACGTGAGGAACAAAATCAAAAGCTAAAAGTCCTTATACGAGTCATTTTTCCGTTAGCCAGATACTTAGAAATTTTTTTGAAGTGGAAAATCTCTATGGACAAGGAATCCCCACTTTGTCCCTATGAAGGTTGTTTCTCCACTAGGCTAGGACTTGAAATTTTTTGGAGTTCAAGAAGGGAAAGTCCTTATGGAAAATGGATTTTCCACCAATCCCTATGACTATGGATTTTCCACCTTGTCCCTATAGAGCCAAAATTTCCACTTGAAGAGTGAAGGACCCAATTTGTCCTTATGGATAAGGAATTTCCACTTGTCCCTATACCTATAGAATTTCCACTTGTCCCTATAGGGGTCGATTTTCCCCTTGAGGATTATGATGAACAAATGAGTGAAGATATGTTGGGATCAAGATTGTCCCTATAGGGGTCGATTTTCCCCTTTGGTGAGTGAATGAACAATTTCAAAGTGGCTAGTTTGTCCCTACGAGGATCGAAACTCCACTATGGAGGCAAGTCAGATAGTAACAAGGATTCGTCCTTAGGGACATTCAATTTCCCTTTGATGATGTGATAAAGGCTTCAAGGTAATTCTAAATGCAAGCAAAGAGTAGTCCTTAAGCCATTCGATTTTCCACCACAGCCTAAAGCAATAAAATTCAAAGGAAATTAAATGAAGACCAAATTGCACAAGTCCCTAGGTTTTAAGAAGCAAAAATCTATTATCCCACATTCGTTGTGGAGATGTTCACCAAAGCCCAAAACACTTTAAAGGACCACCAAGCAGTAGGAGTGAAGCACAGTACAAGAAGTCAATTCAAGACTAAGGCCAAAAAGGGAGGCACTGAAAGCTAATCGATCAAGGAGAAGGCCATTAGCAACCAGTGACCCAAGAAAAGATTAAAGATGAGCAGTGGGGGTACTAGTGAAAGAAGATCAGACATTTAAAAGTCTGATATAAACAGAGAATTTGATGTGTCATGGTCTAAAAATACTCTTTACAAGGGGCTGCCAAGTTAAAACCCCAGGTTAAAGTCTGACAATTTCCCTCCTATAAAATCGGCAATTTTATAGGAATCTGGAAACTTTCGGGATTGCTTTCCTTTTGCACAAAGGCACAAAGTTACAATCGTTTTTTTTGGAGAATTAGAGGTAAAAATCAAATGTTTAAAGGCTACAAACTCATATGCTTCAGACCAAAGGTCTGAAAATTTTTCCAAGGGCTGCAATTTGAAAAGAAAAAATCAGAAATATTTGAGTTTGCCCTCCCTCAAATCTAACCTAGGGCAAGTAAACACATCCATTCCTCTTTCCCAAGATCAGAAATTCTAAAGTGGAAGCAGCCAGGTAAGGAAATTAGCAGGTGTCTTCAGACTTTGCTAACAGAACCAATCTGATTTTAAAATGACTTATTCATTATCAGATCTTAGGACTAATGCCTAAATTATATTTTGCAAATTATTTAAGTCTGATTTTCTGAGTTTGTGGGGCTTTCTTCGGACCTGATTTTCAGACTTTGTCTTCAAACTTAAACTTCATTTGCAACCTTTAATGCTCGTATTTTCTTAGTCATAAAGCCTCAAATCATTAACAAAATCAGGGATAGTAAAGTCTGAAATTTATTTTCTCAATCAGATTTCTTTGCAAAATACTAACTTCGACCTTCATATAGGATAATGGCTGATCAAAGGGTGAAGAGGGCTAGTTCAAGGAGATCAAGTTCAATGGAAGATAACACTTCAAGATGACAAGGAAGCTTGGACAAAGGAAAGAAAAATCAAAGACCATGAAGAGGACAAGTTCCATCAAAGAATTGATTGATGCATGGTGAAGAAAGATCGGCAGGAAGGGCCCAACAATATGAAGGTCAAGAAGATCAAGGCTAAGCAGGTTCAACCCAAGGATGTGGATGGATCACCACAAGGATGAAGATGACAAGGGATCTCAAACAATGAAGGTGAAAATACAAAAAACTCAACTACTACAAAGACAAGGCACCCAAGTAGAAGATTTTCAAAGAGAAGAGGATTGAAAGGTTGAATTGAAACAAGGATTGCAAAATGATGAGGTGGCATCCATTTATCTTCATCCAAACAAATTATTCCAAGTGTACATGTGAAAAGCACCCTCTAGAAAATGATTAGACTGGAAGAGTTGGCATCTTTGAATTTTCTCATTTGTTCTCCTACCATCAAATTTTCTCATTGGTTAAATGGAGAATGTTCCTTTTTGCTGCTTTGTATTTAATTATATGTATTTAATATTTGTAGCATCCCTAATTAGGGGTTTCTTGAGAAGATCATGGCCATTGGTTTCAAATCAATCCTAGCCGTTCATTGTATTTGGGTCTCCTATATAAACCCCACTCCTCTCATTTGACAAGAGAGTTTTCAGAGAATTATCACTACGAAACTGCCAAGATTGTAATAAATCATTGAAGTGTGGTGATTTGGTGAAGATTTTGGAAGTGTTGTGTGGTCTTTGATCTCTCAAATTAGTTTAGAATTTTCTTAAGTATTTAGTTTAGAATTTGTTTTAAGTAATTTAGTTGGATGAAAAGAATTGTGAATGAATCTTTGGGAAACTTACCTAATCCATACTACTTGTGATTTGCTGATTGTAAGTCATTTTGCATGGTCAACTAGAATTGAAATACAAGCTTAACTTCAATTGTTACTTACACATTGATATGCATCCATTGACGGTGTTTGTGTTATAGTAGTGATTTGAACATCTATCATTTACCTGAGAAGATTGCACTAACTTGGTGGAAGTTGATGACAAAGTCAAGTCTAGTAGAATTCACAAACACATTCATGGTCTCTTGCATTCTAGGATTAGAATAGAACCTCTAACCCTTACTCTTTGCAAATTATTCCAAAAGCTTTAGTTTAGGATCAAGTCTTCATCGCTATATCATTCGTAAAGAAAGTTAACACATGAGTGAATAGCGTAAGTCCCCTTGGACTACCAACATGCATCAAGCCAAACGAGCTCATATCCACACTAAAGTTACAAATTTGCAGTCGGAACCACCATCTCATATCCACATCTCCTCAAGGGTAAACCGCCAACAAAATCATGGAAACAACTTTCCTAGTCCCTTGGGCACAAGAAAAGCCATATGCATCCCTTACTTGTTTTAGTCTTTAGATTTAATAGTTCAACCAAGTCTGCACCTCTAATGAATTTAGCTGCTTCTTGCTATATTTTAGGTGAACACAACTTTGCAAATGAGGCAATGGCTTACCAACTCCAAAATGGCTTGCAACTTTGAAGGCGCTTCCATCATCAATAGAGGAATTTTTGTTCTTTTGATACACACTATACCTCACTTTTTGATACACACTATACCTCACTTCCTTACCCACCTTCCCTCAACCTACCTACCTCTTGTTTAGCCAATATAACCATGGCCCTCTCTATCCTATCTTGCTAAGTTTGCCCAATTTGTAGAGCAGACAATCCATAAAATAGATATTTTCTTCACTCTTGGCAACTTAATTGCTAGAACTTCTCTTCAAAACCAGAATCATGAGCCTATGACTCTCCATACACCTCTTTTGTAAAAGACTCAAGTTGAGTAGCCGTGACTACGGTTGATAATAGATATAGGTGGCCCAGATAACATATCTAACACTATGTTTGTGCTCCCGTTTTTTAACTCAGTTGCCAAATAAATTATTGCAAAAAAAAAGATCTACTTGTAGTGTCATTTAGCAACTTATTTTTGTTCATGCAAATTTTGTCGACTTTGGTAGTTAGCATACAGAACAGTTTCTTTGCCCAGCAAATAATATTTCTATTTCATAATGCCTAAACTAGTGCATATAATTTTTTATAATAAAGCATACATCCTCTAATTGGTAATGTAAAGATCTTTGAACTATAACAAATTGGCTTACCTCCTTGCTACAAGAAGGCACCCATGTCATACTCACTAACACCAATCTCTACTTCAAATGGCTGTTGCAAATTAGGGAGAGCAAGCAGTGAAGCATGACTGATTCGATATTTAATTAACCCAAAGATTTCACCCTATCTCAGGGGCTTTCTGCTTGCCACAACAATGTTGGGAAAGAGAGAGCTGATACTTCTCATTGAACGAACCTATAGAAACCTAATGTACAGAAGGGTGAAATTCTAATCTTCCAAAGAGATAATGTCCTTTATCTAAGTTACTAGATCCCCCTATTTTTCTCCGGGTCCCGGTTTTGATTCTACCCGGATTCTGATTCTGCCCGGATTCTGTCGAGAATCTGGTAGGATTCTGGACAAGAATCCAGCCTCCTGTCCGGAATCCGTGCAGAATCCGGAGGGATCCGTGGGAATCCATGAATGTGGGTGCCCAAAAACAAGCCCCACATGCCAATTTTTTTTTTTAATATATATAGTGAGTGGCACAACTGTTGTTAATGAAGTTGAAGTGGAACGAAAGGTTGACCTTGATTCCTATGAACATGATGAAGATGGATTTGGATATTAAACTTTAAATATGAAAAATGGCTTGTAATTTAAAATTTTCATTGTGAATATGATATAATCATATATGAGGAATTTTACTTATAATTTTATTGGCAACTATGGATTAATGATTAATCATTTTATGAGTATCACACTTCTAACTTATTATTATTCTTATATGTTTGAGGTTTTGAGCCAGTGATGAATGAACATTGACATATTACATGTATGAATCTATATATATATATATATATATATATAAATGTCAATATATATACCAGTAGTACTAAAATCCGCCGAAAAGAAAATTTTGCCGAAGCCTGGGATCCGAATCTAAACCAAAACTATTATCAGCTACGTAGTCCTTTATGTCAAGAGCCAAGTCCACGGTCCTTCTAGTCATTTCCATCATGTTTTTTGTAGTTTAAGGGGTAATTTAGTGGGGCCCTTAAAAGGTCAAGGGCACGTATGAGATGGGAATGGACCTCTAGGTCTAAAACCATTCCAAACCTGGCTAATCATCCACCTTGAAGACTGTGAAGGAAGTAAATTCATCCAAGGCTAGGCCAATGGTGACTAAAAGGTGTGTATTTTCAAATTTCATAGTCAAACTTCTAGATTCTTTCAAGTTCTATGATATGGTCATGCTTCCAACTTGGAGTCTAACCTATCTTCATTGCATTGACGGCCGCTTGCATATCACCCTCTACCTCCAAATATGATTTTTTTAGGTGAGACATTTTCAAGATCTCGACCAAGCCAATTGCCTCATCTTTGTTTTTGGGACCTTTTGTAATGTGGACAAAAGCAATCAAGATTAAACTTCCTTTGACATCCCTTGCTAACCTACCTCGTGTTGAAATATAGTTTCAATCAGATTTAATGTCTGATAGAATTACAATTAAATATAATTATATTAGTTATGTAATGATTTGCATTAGCATTACAATCAAATTATAATCTGGACTGTAATGTTAATACGGATCACTCTTAATAGTTAATTATGTTTATTGTTCTAGAAACTCCTCCTATGCAGATCGATCTTGTTAAGAGATGTTACGTAAACTAATCATATTAGTTATTAATTAATGGACATCATGAAGAGTCATGATCCTCCAAGTTGCTAACCCTTTGTATAATATATATGCTTGATTGGAATGAGGAATCAATCAATCAAAAAGGCCATTGCATTCCTCAGTCCATCAACAAGAGAAGATTATTCACTTACCTATTCATCCTATATTCCTAACATGGTTTCAGAGCCAAGTTAAGGAAAAGTGAATAAAATATCAAGCAAGCCAAGATATCGGCGATCTGCAACTTGTCCAAGGAAATTGGCGATCTGCATTCTTAGACATTGGCGATCTGTATTAAGTAAAATCTGGATCCTAGCATCTAAACTCACTGCAATCATATCAAGGAAAATAAATCGCAGTCTATAAAATCGACGGCAGAAAAATAAATTGCAGTCTATAAATCGATGGCAAAAACATAAACCGCAGTTTATAGACAGCAGAGAACTATTAAATAATAGTTTATAAGTTGACAATAGAGACACATTAAAACTGCAGTCATCTAAATCGACAGCTGAGATTCATATAATCATAGTTCTCAGAATCGACGAAAAGGATATATAAAATCATCAAGAAGTTTAATACTTAGGTTTCTTAAACTATGGCTCACACACTCGGGATGGAGGACAAACTTGAAGGAGCCTCAAACTTCGTATCTTGGAAGATTCGAATCAATACTCTGATGCAAGAACTAGAACTAGAATCCTACATAGAGAAAGAACCTAAAATACCTGAAGATGAGATAGAAAAAGCAATTTGGAAAAGACAAAACAATAAAGCCAAGAAGATAATCATTGACTCAGTTAAAGACTCAATATTACCAAGCATATCGAGGTTAACATCTGCTTATGAGGTTTATAAAATCATTCAAAAAACATTTGAGATAAATACTGCAAGCAGGATATTAACTCTAAAACAACAAATGATGAATATCAAAATGAATAGGGAGAAACAATAACATCTTACTTTCTAAGAGTCACTGAAATAAGGGATCAGCTATTCTCCATCAGTAATACAGTTGATGATGTTGATCTTTCCCTAATTGCTCTAAGGGGATTACCTTTATCATGGGAGTCATTTATTCAATGTATCAGTGGAAGGCCTCCTTTGCCTAAATTCGACC
>MU226912.1:4187900-4205843 GCA_018584345.1 Thuja plicata | reverse complement strand
CGCCGAGTCATGGAAACGGGTCATCATGACCCGCCAGCCATGACTCGACCCGCGAGTCATCATGACTCGCTTGACTCGCGGCGAGTCATGGAACTCTGATATATATATAACACAATTTTCTATGTTATTTAACTAACTTTAATAAATTATAACATATTTAGTAATCATTATTTTAAATTTAATTTCATAAAAATATACAAAATTTAATTTCATAAAAATATACAAACTATAAACCTACTATTAGATTCAAAATAACTTTCACATTTAAATCTAAATTAATTTTAAAATAAAATAAAATAAATATTTAGTAATATTAGTAATTAAAATTATGTTAAAGCCTTAAAATTTAAATTAAAAAATGAAGAATAATAATTTGGAATTTAGGACTGGGAGCCTAGCTCGATAGGCAAGAGCTTCCTATATTAGGCATGTGGGCACAAGGTCTAGTGTTAATCTGTATACTAGTGTTAATTTGCCAATGGAGGAGATTCAGGTCACATGGGTGACGCCAGTGCTCTATCATCATGAACAGGTGGATGAACATTAGACACCAACTACTCATTAATGGTTGGAGTCACATGTAATGAAGGCCCTTACTTTTTTAGAGTTGATTTTTCTGGAAACTGCAAGGGCATAGTTCTAGATTTTGGGAGATGCTATATAGCAAATAAAAGAAGGTAGATGGCCTCAAGTTGTTCCCAATGACATATTGTGCAAAAGGAAAAAGACATGGATGCAGAAAAACAGCAAATGGATGAGTAAATGTAATATCTACTTAAATACATGTCCCATGAATAGTAGAGAGAGAAACACTTTTGGATAAGTTCAATAAACGTATTTGGGATAAAGGGCTAGGGCAAGAGAAATTATTATATCAATGAGTTCAATCCCACTTGTAATCATCATCAAAAAGTGAACATAGGGGTCAATATTTTGTGGAGAGCCAAAATTCGTATTGCTCAGTTAAGAACTAACTCCCATCAACTCCATTGTGAAACCGAACATCGGAAAAGGTCAAAAGAAGCTTTGGAAGAAAGAGTGTATTGTTTGCACTTCCGGGAAAGAGGAAACAGAAAAAAAAATCATTTTTCTATGTGATACCTTCAAGGACAGCAGGGGCAAGCATGTAAATATCTTGACAGTTGGCTCTTGGTATAATCTATTTGGCAAGGGGACCGTTGAGGAGTTGGGGGCACTCATCATCAACTTGCATTACAAAAGGATTGAATTGCAGACGTTGGTTTGATCAGGCATGCTGTCCCATAGGCCATGTTTAGCTTCATGAGTGTTAGAAATTTTCTTCTTCTTCCAATGTAGTATAAGTGGGTTACAAATTTAGCATTTGTGTGCAGGGCAATAGGTAAGTTAGTCAAGGCTACCTATGAGCACATTTAATAAGCCCGCATTGATACAATGAACAACCTATAAAAGAAAAAATGGCAAAAACTATGCAATTAAAATCATAGATTTCATGAATCATTGGGTTTCACAATATTTTCTCTAAGCAATCGCAATTTTTTCAATAAACCATAGTCAACATTCTTCTACCAAATTTTTCTTGGATAATCATGAAAAAATGGCAATAAAATTGTTGCAATCACATGTAATCACAATTCGAGCCGTGGTTTAAACTTTTTTACTTTGGCCTACAATTTTTGGTTTGGCTAGGATTTTCACATGCATTTTTCAAGGTTCAGCTCCAGCATTCTATGTGGATTTTGTTTGTTTTGTGTTTTCCATCCGATGTTCCATCACGATTCGCAATCATTTTTTCACCCTGATTGCTTATCATGGGATGGCTGTGATCAAACAATATATCAGACACCCTTAAATTCATTTGAAAATCTCTCAATCAATCTTTGATGCATTTTTTGATATAATAATAGTTGGCAAAGTAATCGTGGAAGGGGAAAGAGAGTGAGGGGCTATATATGATGTTTCAGTATTATTTTTATTTTTTAATTCATTTGAAAGTAATGAATTATACATTTTTTTTAATTCCAATTCTTTATATATTTTGTAAATTATAAATATTTATATAATTTTGTATTATTGGCAACCTACAAATTATTTCAATGTATATATTTACAATAAAGAATATTTTTATCAATATATATTTTTAAAAACATGTATTAATATATAATATTAAAAATATTCATAATTGTAAATACATAGAGTTACATGAACCTATACTCATACTTGAGGCCCTAAACCCATACCCATTTTTGTACTAGAACTGACAATTTATTTATTGTCAATTATTTTATGTTATTTTACCTTGTTTTAGAAAGTTCTACTAACAGTCATAAATATTCATTTTCCAAGTTAATTATTAGCTACATGGAGTTTGGCTCTACGCCATTGACTAATTTTCTTCGTAAGTGTAATCAAGGGATTAAATTTATTTAGGATTTCATTGGCTCCGAAATTCCATTTGTAGGTTGTGTTAGGGTGTCATGAGCTTTTCTATTTCTAATATTATAATTAAAAGCCATAATGAATCTATTACATTAATTATTTTTTTAAAATTTATAAAAAGGACAGTAGTTTTAAAACTATCAAATCTAAAATTTTGAAAGCCAAGCGTTTTTGAAAGGTTTGGAGTATAGAAGGTTGGTTAAAAGTGAATGAACTATGAAAAATGGCTGCCCCCAAAACTCTGTAAGGAACACAACCCCTTGACCCCATTGGGGGCACTAGGGGCAATGAGACCCCTCAACCATGCTAGGGGCTGCCACCCTAGATCACTACTTTCATTTTTATTCTCCGTATATCTCTATGCTATTAAAAAGCCTTTAAATTAAAAAATAGTAGGTTTTTCTCTTTTTTAAAAATTTTCTATGTTTGATGATAATCCAAAAATATCCCCCATTTTTTGAAACAGAAATCCTAAACTCTTTGGTTTTCTGATCATTTCCCCAAAAGAGTTTTGTTGTAGCTGGATCAAACAGGTTGTGACAAATACAAGGGAGGTGCAACTGTTCATATGCAACCACCACATCTTATTGGTATTGTCTCGATCCTTTTTAAGGAAGGAAATCCTCAAACCAATTGAAACACAATATGCATTGAATTTCAATTTATTGGAAAGATGGTTAAGCTGTAGGATCATTTTCAACTAATGCTAATGGCATAACAGTGGACTTTGTGGGGAAAGTCTAAAATAACTCAAGAGAAGAGAGTCAAAGGATATAGGTGGCTGGCAATTTTTTTCTCAAATGTGAGATAAATCACATCCATTTTATCAATAATATTTACAATCATCCAATATGGGGACTAAGATTCCCCAAATTGAAGAGATCTATGATTGCACTAATAACATGATTGGCCAGATATGGTAAAACATATTAAAATACAAAAAATTAAAAGATATAATATGGATGAAAATAGCCAAAAAAACAATTTTGTTATTTAAATTATTTCAAGCCATAAAGAGTGCATAGACATCAAAAGAAAAATATAATATGTATTACTATTTTGTCTGAAAAGAACAAACAAGATGCAATCAGAGTTTCAAACACTAATCACAAAATAACCTCCAGCAGCCTTTTATAACTTCTAAAAGTGCTGTGTTTTTTATTAAACTGTAATTTTTGTCCATGTGCATTTAAATGCAGAGTTTAGAATTTCATGACTTTTTAAATCGCAGGTTTGCCACCATGTCATACAAAACGTCAAAACAAAATGGGAAAATCATCAGCCTATGACTACTCATGTTCTTTTATTGAGTATTTCTAATTTTCTACTATGATTTTGATAGTCCTAAATGCTTAGGTTGCAAATTGAAAGTACATAATTCTTGGGTCCGAGCTACTCCATAATATGTAAGGTCCAGAGAAGATTTCCTGAGTAGATAGGACCACTTACCATGCATGGCTTGACTGACTATTATAAATTAGGGAAAGACCCTGTCGATGAGCACCTGCATATTGGATGACTGAAAATACTTTTTAAGATTCTACTAGGTGGGAAATACATTGTACTGATGCACTGCATATTTAGTAGTTATCATCCTGTTAAACCCCTCTGGTCACATTTTTACTTTTTAGTTACTTTTCAGAGCCTTGGTTCTTTTCAATCTGGCATATCCCCAGCGTAACTGAATTTACCTTCATGTTCCATTGACCAGCTACAGTCACTTCTAGACAAAACATGATTTTTATTTTCTGCTTAGAAGGCAAATTTCTAGTCTCACATAGCTGACATTCCAAAATTATAAAAATCTCTCTTTTGGCATAAATACAACAATCCACTGTGCCCATAAATACTCTCCTCTACAGGTTGCCTGGTGTATATCCTCCACTTAGAGAACCATTAAATTTGGACTTACTTTATAAATTCAGCATTGAAATATTATATGTCATAATGTTAATTTTTACTCATTATCAGATGTTTATATGATGTGGCAAATTCTGCTCTGCCATCCTTGCTTGTCATTAATCAGCTTGAATTTCAGATTCATTTTTGGTGAACACCTTGTATTCATTCTTCTCGCAAAATGGTTCAGGAACAGAAGTTCAGTCATTTCTTTTTTCTTTTTTCTTTTTTTTTTGGGTGGGAAGGGGGGGTGGGGTGGGGGCAAAATGCTAAGCATATAAATATTATTAAATATAAAAGAGAAATACAATATAGAAGAGAGTATAGTAGAAGAACAGAGAGCATGGCTCAACCTGTAAGGGGAATGTATGAGTTTGGACAGGAAAGAGACAAGGTGGAGCCTAGCTCTACCACCAAGAGACTACACACAAGTATAGCACTAAAATACAGATGTTGGCCTGTAACTTCCTTAATGTATGATAATGGTTGTAAAACAAATTCTTACTAAATACACTATTTTTAAAACATTTCTAAACATTCTGCAGACTTTCTTTCCTCTAAAGGTCATCAGTTATTTATTATTGAATGATAAGTATGCAACTATAGATGAGCTATGATTCAGAGGAAATCTTCAGGATGGATAGAATTTAGAAATATGTAGAGTTTTGTAAGCCAGCTTAATGCTTTTCTTCAGACTTTATATAGATAATTGGAAGTTATGCTTTTGTTGCAGATGGATCCACCCAGAAACCCTTTAACCTTAACTTCCTTTCTATCATATCATTACAATTGACTAAAAAATTGTGTTCTGGTAGAAAATACTGACTCCACATTGTCAAACAACCTTGGTTTACTGCTTCCAGAAGAGCTTGCAGATAACTTTGAGCTAGAATTAGATGAACCCTGTTGGACACTAGAAACCTTCTTGGGACGCTGATAATTAGATGTTGGGGGCACTACTGGCTGCACCTGAAAAGCATTCATTAAAGAAAATCTTCAGATTGGTGTCAAAAAGTCAAGTCAGTTTACACAAGAAAGCATTTACATTACCTAAAAGTCTGGAACAAAATTAAGAAAAACTATATATGTAAGTAAACTGATGAGAAATTAGCTAACTAATTCCAAACCAAATCTCAAGTCGTATTGCACCTGAGGAAGAGGTGTAGCTTGACATATGCATAATGGCATACCACAGTTGCATTCAACAGGCTGGGAAATATTCTGAAATTTGGAGTCTTCAATATTATCCTCATTCATGTCTAATTTAGAAAAGTTAGTTGCAGCTGTATCAATGTTCTTGAATGATCCTGCATCAATGTCGCTTGACGCCACTGCATGAATGTCATTGGAAACAGTCTCTGTATTTACATTTGACGACCTGTACACCATAAGGAATCAACAACTAAGATGAGGAATCATGGTTCAATGAAAACAGGTGTTAAAGAAAATATGCTTTCATTATAGTTTGATCTTACTGTGCAAAAATATTACCCAAGAAAATTATTCCAAAACAACATTGGGATATTACAAGAGAAGTGATTGATGAGAAAAAGAAGCCATCAAGGAAGAATACAGGAATCTAAAGAGTCAAGACAGAAATGAATATTTTAAAATCCAAGAAAGACAACTATAGTTTCCAAGTGTGTTGATACATGCTCAGGTAATAGAGCAGTTTCAAATTCCAGGTCTGCTAGTGTGTGGAGGTCAAATCTATATTTTCCCTTATCATCAGCTCTAGAAATTTCTCTTTGAAGATTCTTCACTTTCATATCCTGCCAGTGATTATCCATAGCTTCAATTGTGACTTAGCATCTTTTTTTTAACAAATTAGAAGTCTACCATGGGGAGGCGTCCCCCCCCCCCCCCCCNTCTACCATGGGGAGGCGTCCCCCCTCCCCACCCCCCAACCCAACCCAACCCAACCCAACCCAAAATCCTCATTTTTCCAGGACAGAGACATGTCCCCTCCCCAAAAATTCCCCACATTTCTAGGATGAGGACGTCTCCAAGATGTGGGGACTTGGAGGGGACATCCCCCCACCCTCCCACCACCGTCGCTGCAATTTTCAAGATATCCTGAAGACGTCAAAGGGACTCCCAAGAGTCTTTCAAAGACCAAACATTCTGGGATGCCAAGGCATGCCCCACAACACAAAGATTGAAAAGTTGCTTTTTAGAAAAGTAAACAAAATTGAAATTTACACCCAACCTTTAACCCTTATAGCCTATGGCACCACTCAAACCCTAAAACACTCTAAAAAACTTTCAAATACACCTTTGAGACTCATTTCAAAGGTCTTCAAATTTTTTATTATATAACAGCAAGCTGCAATAATTTATTTGAACTTCTAGATGTCTAATTTTCTCTATTTTGTCAAATTAGGATTATAATTTTTGGGTATCCTTTGCTTCTACACTACTTCTATGTAGTGAAGAAGCAAAGGACACAAAAATGTGAAATCCTTGTTTTACAAAGGTTAAGAAGTAGAGGATACACAAATAGAAATCCTTTTGTTTGTCAATATTAAGAAAAACAATTGTGAAATCCTTGTTTAACAAAGATTATGAACAAGGATTTCTTTTTGTGTATCCTCTAGTCTGTGCTTTGTGCGACCTAAAGCAAGAAAAACAAAAAGAAAATCCTTGGATCTTAATCATTTGCATTATGCGTGATTTGAATTTTAATTCTAAAATTATAAACTTCTAAAATTTCATATCCTTTATTGCAATGTCAATATGAGTATGAGTTCTCATTCATTAATGTGTCGGAGGTTGAGCCTTAACAAGCAAAGAGGAGTGAACCCACTAGTTCCATCGGAGGTGCAAATATTAGTTGCCCTCCAAGAATATCGCAAAAATATGCTAAGGGTCTCTTTGATCATTAGTTCCCTCTAAAACAATTGGAAACAAAGTTACAAATAAATTTTAGGGCATTTGGGGATGCTAGGTTGTGGAAAGACCACTTTTGTAAGCTTGAATTTCAGGTCAAGATTATCAGAGTTGATGCCCACCTCCTTCATGTCTGATTGCAAAAGTGTGAAAACATGTGAAAAGTTGGCAGAAAAACTCAACTACATCTACATCAACTTCTTTGTCACCAAGGTCAAGTGATCACCAAAGACAATGTCCTACTTATACTACTTTGCATAGGCCAGTTGCACATGTTCTAGTTTCTTTACTTCATGGGCAGCGGAGGCTGGGGGAAACGTAGGTTGATAAATGATGCTCCAAACCCACTACAAATTTATTCAATGTGCAATTGAAAATGAGGCAGATGATGCCATTGGAAAATTCTTCTTTGTCAATGGCATTCCATTCCATGTGGCTCACTCTTCTTATTATAAGGGGGTAGTGGCAAAGATGAGAATGGCAAGACCATCATACGTGAAACCTAGGGGGACAAAATTGAGGACTACAATCTTGGTTAAGAACTATTACAAGATTAATATTTTAATGGTGAAAATGAAGGAATCCTGCATCGTAAGTGGATGCAACATAGTCATGGATGGGTGGATAGACATTAGGCATTGTCCACACACCAATATCATGGTTACATATACAAAGGACCCTTATTATCTTGCGGTTGTTGATTGTTCAAGGCATCACAAGGATCCCAATTTTCAATTTCAGATCCATAAAGATGCTATAAAAGAGGTTGGATCACAAAATATGGTCTAGTCCAAGTAGTGATAGATTCAGCCCATGTGTGCAAAGTTGCTGGGAAGTTAATTGAGGCAGCTTATAGACATATCTGGACTCCTTGTTGTGTGCATACCATGAATAATGCTCTCAAAGACATAGAAAAAATTGCTTGAATCAAAACAATTCTTAAGGATGCTAGAGATGTGTCAATGTTTATCGGCAATCACTACATTTCACATGCATTATTAGGACCTTCTCTAAGAAGGAACTCTTGAAACCTGTATAGACTAGATTTGCATCATATTTCATTCTCTTGGAGAGGATGCTCGAGTTACAAGAGGCATTGTAACTAATGGTTATAATAAAAGAATGGAATCAATGGCCAAAGTCCAAGACAACACAAGGGAAGAGTATAAAGGATGTGGTGAAGAGTGATATTTTTTGAGGCGATGCAAAATATATTGTCTTTGTTATTACAATCTTCAAAGTGATTAGATATGGGGATGCCAACAAAGTTAGCCTTGGAGAGGTGTATGAGTGCATTGATTCTATGCTTGACCAAATGAAGGCTATTGTAAGGCGAAAGACGTCAAATTGCAATTCTACAATGAACACATTCAACCAATGTTTACTGTTATACCTGGTAATTTACATACATGAAATAATAATACAAATGGCAGTGCGTACCAAATATAGGAGTAAAATATATTTTTATTAGCTCATGAATTCATTACATAGAAGATTGGAGATGGTCGGCCAAGGATTGCAATTTACCCGACAATACCATACCCCCTTCCTTTGCGGTACACGAAATATTTAACAGACCCGACGATTGCCAAGAGGAACACAACCGTCAACCAATCGACACAACTATCCGATAGTGATAACAAAATTTATACAAACAATTAATACATTGACGGATAACGAATATTATCAAACACAAAAAATAGGCATTTTATGCCAACTACATCATCCCCCCTAAAAGAAAAAGTCGTCTACCAGACGACAAGTATACATCAAGTAATGTCCAAGAATACTAATGACAAGAATGTAGATAATAACTTGTACTGTACAAACTCAAAGTTGTAGTGTAGTTCAAAAATAAAATGTGGTTCTAGGGGCAACGCCCCCAGTAGGGTCAAGGGGCAGTGCCCCTTGCAGGGTCGGCGCCCCCACCACCAAGACCAAATTGACACCTTCAAAACTGCACAAAACTCCATGGCGTGCACCATTTTCTTGATATTTTAAGATACCAAAAACAATATTGATAAGGCCCAAGAATAAAGATTTTGCAGTGTTAAATCATCATATGATGTCAAAATTTTGATCCAATTGTATTCTCCACTTCATAATTGATCGTTGTACAAGTTGTCATAAGGAACTTGCATGTGGTACCACATGTTGTCATACTAAAGAATTGAGAAGCCATGTGATGTAAGTGAGACAATGTACAAACTGCCCTTGAAGATGTCGTTCAGAATGCCATGAACTACGCACCCGTACATTGCAAAACCACATGCCAGAAACATGTGTCGTACACCGTACAGTTTGGCATGAACATACCTGTATGCTGAAAAACAATGAGCAAGAAACATGTGTCGTACGACATACGGTCTGTCGTAAACATACCCGTACGCTGCCAAACAATGAGCAAAAAACATGTTCTATACATCGTACAATATTGCCATAAATTGGGTACTCGTACTATATGGAGTATTGTTGTGAACAGTATGTATACGGATTGAAGTTACCTTTCGTTGTGCTTCCATAAGGTCCAAAAAATCGAACGCTGCCATAGAGGGTACAGTTTCTGTCATACGGTAATAATTTCCTTTCCAAACAGTAGCGTGTAATGTTGTCATACAATGTAATGATGATATTCAAGCCATATGAGATGAACACAAAACTGTTGTACGACACTACTTAGCCATACAAAAGGAATGGATGGCTGCCACATTGTGAGGTATGCATTTTGTTGTACAGTGGGGAGTGAATTCGAAGGCTATCGTACAATGTGGAAGAAATTGGAAAGATTTTATACAGTATGATGTATTGTGAGAGACTTGAGAGGCTGTATGGGAGGTGGATGTCTATAATGTTGTACAGGATGCCAAGTCCTTACAAAAGGGGTCAACAAGTCTTGCGCTTGTTGTACGGTGCTAATTTTGTTGCCAAGCCATACATTGTCGAGTCTTGGAGTAAATTGCCTGAGTCCCAATATATGGCGTACATTGAGTATTGAAGGCAGTCGTACGGTACCAGAAGTACGTTGAGCATTGGAGGTTGTCATACAAAACTGGAAGTAGTCAAACATACATTGAGCATTGGAGGTTATCGTACGGTACTAAAAGTAGCTAGCTGTACCAAATTTGGTGGTTTTATATGGTTGAAGAGAGGTCATACAAGATTGAAGTTTGCAAGTACTATAGAAAATTGAGACCGTACCGTGCTCATATTTTGCTTCTTTAACATTTTAATTCTCTTCAACTCTTTCTTTTCCTTTACATTTTCCACCTTCGTACTGTCAAATTTATCATCCATAACTTTACACGCTTCCAGTCGCTGCTCTTCATTGAAAGTTGTGGCTTCAAGAAAAATGTAAGTTGGCAAAAATACCTCATAGTCCTCCATTTGTCAGTGAAATAGTCCATCCAAAGAACTCGTCTCATCTTCAAAACAATCTTCCAGCTCAAGCACCCCTTAATTGTTTGGTTCCATGTCTTTCCTTCCCTCGTCCATTCTCAGTTCTCCATCTTCTAACTCTGATTCAGAGGATGCCAACTCCTCACTCACTGCCTAGTTCCTCAAATCAATGATGTACTTCCTCCCTTTACTCACGATCAAGAGTGTGTTCCGCTTCCAATTGTGATTTATCTTCACAGCAATCAACCAACCTCTCCAAAGGATTGCGTCATATGCCTTCTTCTCCAACGAGATTACTACAAAATCCAGGAAAAAATATTGTGTACCAATTGTTACCTTTTGTGGTATCAATGTCCCCAACGACTTAATGCCATGTTGGTCGACACCTACCAAGTGGAAGGTTGGTGGCCAGAGTGTTGGTTTGCCAAGGGTCTTCTATGTCTCCTCTGGTAGTACATTCATGCCCGAGCCTCCGTCAATGATGGTGTTTGTCAACTTTCGTCCCATTATCTCCATCTCGACGATGGTTAGGTTCCTTCCAATGCCCACCGTCAGCAACATCGGATCAGTGACTAAATTGTCTATTGACTTCTTGAGCTTGTCATGCTCCTGGCCGACTACGTCGTCACTTACTACGCTGGTAATGCCCACCTTCAGTTGGGGCATGGCTTGCAAGAGGTCGGATACCCGTACGGGTAGTGTGGCCTGCAACATCTATCTCATGATGGCTTCCTCGAACTCCGACCGTAGTGGGGTACTGGCGGCATCATTTGTGGCCCTTCTCTCCTTTGTCATCGCACATTCAATGTCACATCTCGCTTCCTAAAGCCTTTCCTTCATACGAGGGTCAAGATAGACTGCCTTCTTGGTTTGGAGTTTGGTGATTATCAATACTTCCTCCTCTGAGTCTTTTACATCCAACATATTTAATCCCTTTTTCTTTGGACAGTCAATGTCCTCATGGTTCCCCAAACCACACCACTTGCACAACAAACTCCCATTGTTCTGCCCACTCTAACAATCCCACGCAAAATGACCCAACTTGTTACATTGTCGGCACTATATGATAGGACGTCCTCTCGAGTCCTACTGTATTTGATTCCATCATTGATCTCCATAACCACTTCGCGATACATTTTGTTGTTTTGATGTAGTAGACTCTCCCTGCGTGAAGAGTACTTGCATACTTTTGGTCTTCAAATTATATGGACACTCCTTTATTGAATGACCCGTCACTTGACAAATCTCACAGAACATCATTTTAGAACAATTACCTTTCGTGTGTCTTTCAATTTTGAACTTCGTACACCATAGTTTATTACTTTCTGTACTGGTCCCTTTCTTGGCCTTTAGTTCTTTCAGCATTCTCATCATGTCTCGCCACAGGACTTGGACTGTTGTTGATTCATCATCACTACTACCCTCGGTGTTGTCATCATCATGTGATTTCCTCTTCCCTCGGAAGGATGTCTTGTTTTTACTCTCGGTGTCCATCACTTGATTCTAGGCATTAGCATACGAGAGTGGAGGCACCACTTTCATCTTCTTGTGCAAGGAGGGAATCAACCTCTAAATGAACCACCTCTTCTTCAACACATCGGCTGGCTAATTCTCCAACTTGCTCAGCAATTCCTTGAGTATGATTGTAAGCCTGTACACTCTTGTTCTTCCCTTGTTTGGTATTATAAATTTTGGCGGCAATCTCATTATCGTCTCGTAGCAATTTAAACTTGGCCTTGAACGCCCTCCAGAGTGCATCCCAGAAGGCTATAGATGAAGCATCCAATTCTGTGAATCAGTCGATGGTTGTACCCCGTAGCGTTGTTGGAAACGCTCTCAGCCAATAGTCCTTGTCATCCTAACCATTTTCTACCCAGATAGTCTCGCACGTCTTCCCAAGCCTCAGGATCTTCCAACCCATTCCCCGTGAACTTCAGCACTTTTTGTTGATCCACATTCGAACTTGTCAGAGTCCCCATCTTTCTCACCTGCATGCTCCCTTGTGCGTCGAACCTAGGTGGACAGCTCCGACTGCTACATTCTGATGCTTTCCTTGCACTCTCAACCACGCGCGCGTCCTCTACACGCCCACCTCAAGCGTTCCCAACACCTCAAGTACTTTCAAGCTCTGACTCATACTTGTACTCCCTCTATCCAAGGGTCTTCGGTTCGAATCCTCTAATTATGGGTACTCCTAAGATGGATAGATTCTCAATGCCGTATATTATGTTTGTCAATTCAAGGTTTCCTTCTTCGCACTCGCCATCCGATGTTAACTGTACAGAAGGGCTCCAACTTGAGAATCATCCGACTGGACTTTCCTCAAATGTTTCTTGTAATCTTCTCCTTCGTTCTCTTTGTTTTGCAATTTTTAAGGATTGCTTGATCACCTTGTGGCTTCTTCTCGCCTCTATTGGGATCCAAGGGCATGAATCACGCAATGCTGACCCAATTTCTTTTAAGGCAACGACGCCAAATGTTTACTGCTATACCTGGTAATTTACATACATGAAATAATAATACAAATGGCAGTGTACCAGATATAAGAGTAAAATATATCTTTTACTAGCTCATGATTTCATTACAGAGAAGAAGACAAGAGATGGTCGGCCAAGGATTACAATTTACCTGACGATACCATACCCCCTTCCTTAGCGGTACATAACATATCAAAAGGACCTAACGGTTGCCAAGAGGAACACAACCGTCAACCAACCGACAAAACAACTACCCGATAGTGATAACAAACTCATTACAAACAATTAATACATTGACGGATAACCAATATTATCAAACACAACAATAGGCATTTTATGTCGACTACAACCAATCATTCATCAAAGATGGGAGAAGCTCACACTCCCTTGCACATGGTTGTGTATATGCGTTGAACCCTAAGTGGTATGTCCAAAGGCCTAGTATATTTACACCTATATAGGATGTTGGGTGAAGATAGGGTTCATGAAGACTATACAAAAGATGTATGATTCTTCAAATGCTAGCATCATTCATACCAAGTGGATAAAATTTGCCACCCTCTAGTATTATTCTAAAAAGGCCAAGATAGATAGGGAGACTATGGCACAAGAGGGTCCAATTTTGTAGCGGACTTTGCATGGGCCTATTTCTTTGATTCTCTCTAGCCATTTCTTTTCTATCACAAGTTTCTAATTCTTTTGATGTTAAGAGGAAGTGCTTTATTTATAGCTTCATCCACTCCATCAAGAGAAACAAGCTTACCTCTAGGATGGCAAACAAACTTGTGGCTATACATAGTGTCTTGCATCCCATTGACTTACATACAAGGAGAGTCTAACATCAAGATGGCATGTAAAGCTAGAGTAGCTAGCATAGGTTGTCAATGATGTTGCATAGACAGGGCTGGTTGGTAATGGTTTGGAGAAGCTTGGCGTGTGGAGCCCAATGGTTCCAGTGATAAGGAGTTTGGGGATGATTAGAGGCATCACTTCATCCCATTTTGTTAATTTGAAAATTTGCAGTGTAATCGTCGTCATAAAATTTTGAATATAAGATAAATCTCAAAATAGACATTCTCATTGTTAATGTTTACTGGAACATTAAATATTTAATGCAATCATTGCAATGTGTTTACAACTTTACTGTTTAGTAGTTTTATTAGTTTATTTGTTTACTTAGTAATAAGTAAGCCAAATAAATTAGTTCTCATTTGTAATTCTAAGATTCTTTGGATATCGATAGCCCGAATGAGGCATAGTCTCGTAGATTATTGTATGTTAAAGTTTGGAATCGCTACAAATGTAATAGCACTCTATATTTTCCGTATCTTTCCAAATGCAGCGATCTCTCTTGCATTTATATTGAGGATGAAGCAAGGAGAGACATGTCCCTTCATGGGACATGTCTATTCATTATTATGTGATTAATATAATGACAATTGATTATGTAACTACATAGATATATATATATATACACAATATCTTTGAATCATTATTATATTAATTTCTCCTAATAACATTTTAGATATATTATATCTCACATTATAAAATATATATATATATATTCAATAGTCTCATAGGATTTATCCGACAGAAGCTACAAAACATCAACACTCCCTCTTAGCTAGGGAGGATAAACACAGGATATGATATTACCTCAGCGTAATATCAAGAATGGCATGTTTAAGAATATCTTTGATCAGAAGATATTCACCATTAGATATCATCTCATGATATCAGGAGTAATGGCCTCAGAATATCAAGGCGCATGAGATTCACAAAGTACTCAAAATGTCCATAAGGTATGTGCACACGAATCCTCAATGATACTTACCATAGGAACATTATATTCATGGTTTGTTTAAAAAAATTAATCCACCATACAAGATATAATCTATCATGCCCTGCTTAGACAGCAACCATATGATATCCATCGTGATAGAAGGTTAACCGTTAGACTATTGTAAGATTCTCACCTTACTATAGTAACCACAAAGTTATGTAGTAACTCACATGACATCCACCATGCTTCAGCACAGAGGGTGGAAACAAGGGATTTCACCTTGAACTTCTCTCACAGAGAAGAACTCATTAAGCAGATATCAATTTGTTGATCTTTTCATCCAAGATTACTTATGATGAATTGTCAAAGTCCCTCTGAATCTAATATCAATCTGTTGAGCTCCTTGTCCAAAGTTACCTCTGAAGAGTCAGACTCAATCTGAATCTGATATCAATCTGCTTTTTCCTGCAAGAGCATCCCCGGAAAAGATCAAGGCAAATATCTCTTATAGTATGTATAGAAATACAAATAAGAGAGACAACAATGAGTAGATAAAGTAATACTCAAGGATAATAATTATTTATCTACGCATCAACATCCTTGATACAAGTTGCTCCAATGAGGGTCCATATGCAACAAATCAAAAAACGTGCAGCAGAATTACAAACATGAAGGTGCAGATACATGTGTGAAGCCGCTCGAGCCAAGAGACAACCCGAGTTGGGGAGGAATATCTTTGCAGCCGATAATAGGAGCTGTCCCTGACATCTAAGATTATTATACCAGAATATAAAAGATGTGTATGGTATAAATTTCATCATGCTCTGCAAATAATAGCTTCTCAACAAGTCGCAGATCCATACATGCCAACCGTCAATTAGAACAAAAATACTTTACCCCATACATGCATCGATAGAGAATCGTGAAGACAATTCTTCAAATCTAAATGAAGACCACATGGGGATAAAAGGAGATTTTACAGTGAAGAGATTCACTAGATTCGGGTGCAAAAGTTATATTTATTGAAGGTAAAAAAAAAGGAAATTCCATTAATAGTTGTAAAAAAAATGGTGGCTTCAATTATGCATCAACTGATATGGAAGCACTCAATTATTGACTCAATGAAGAGAAAGCTCTACGGATTGTCTATGCGACAGATGTGGGCCAATCGTGCATGTTGAGATGGTCTTTAGTGCCGCAAAGTGGGCTGGATAGCTTCCTATCAACGATGATGTTCCATTTCCAAAAGCAAGGCAGTTTTACAAAGACCTCTAGATCGAAATCTATAATTGATTCTTATCAGCATTTTGAACCCGAGTAACTAGTCTCGATACTTTCTTTATTGTACAAATATCGGTTCTTGTAGTATGAGATTAATGCTATAAACATTTTTATGTATGCATTAAACTATCTATGTACTAACTACCATGCCTTTAAACACTTTCTTACATTTGCAGTCTGGCCCTAATACCATGTTAAAGTTTGGAATCGCTACAAATGTAATAGCACTCTATATTTTCCGTATCTTTCCAAATGCAGCGATCTCTCTTGCATTTATATTGAGGATGAGGCAAGGAGAGACATGTCCCTTCATGGGACGTGTCTATTCATTATTATGTGATTAATATAATGACAATTGATTATGTAACTACATAAATATATATATATATATATATATACACACATAATATCTTTGAATCATTATTATATTAATTTCTCCTAATAGTATTTTAGATATATGTCTATATATATATTATATCTCACATAATATATATATATATATATATATTCAAGTCTCATAGGATTTATCCAACATAAGCTACAAAACATCAACATTGTATTTTGAAGTTTGAGACTTTGAGTTCTTTAACTTCAATTTTGAAATTTGAACAACAAAATGCTTTATTATTGTTGTCACAAATCTAATAAGTAATTTTGTTGCTGTTTATACTGATGTTATATTACTGTTATAACTTATACTACCGTTACACAACTTTGTTGAAGTTTATATTGTTGTTATGCTATTGCTGTCATGATCTATTTACATACTGATATTGTTGTTATCAATTATTGACATCTCTCTCTCTCTCTCTCTCTCTATCTATCTATCTATATTTATTTATTTATTTTTAATTTATTTTTTTTTGAAAAATTCATATGTTGCTCTCCCCGCCGTCCCCAAGAAAAAATGGCTCGCAAACTTTCGTCCCCTAAATGCATCCCCCGCCATCATCCCCAAAAACACCGTCAATCACAGCTTATTTGTCTTTATTCAAATTGGGTTGCTGATGTATTTAGAACATAGATCAACTTCTGGCAGACTTATCAGCGATAAGTTTTGCTCTACGATAAGTTACATAACTTTCGTGCCAACTTCTCGCACAGAGAATTTGGCAACTTATCACAGAGAATATCGGCGATAAGTTCTGAACTTATCGCGATATTTTAAAAACTTATTGGCCGCAGTCCTCTTATAGGGACTGACAGCCCAGATAAGGGCAAAAACACTTTTTTTGTTTGCCAATGCCATTTTAGAGAGAAGGAAAAGGGTTTGGTGGAGAAAGAAGTTGATTTGCAGCACTGGAGATCGATTTTTTGTGGATTTGGAGCGGATTCGAAGAGATTTTTCAAGCAAATTCGGATTCACAAGTAAGTTTTCAAAAATCTTATTCTTTTTATTTTTAAATTGTTTTGTCTTGTCATAGTTGCATATAAGTTTATAAAAACTCTAGAATACCATTTCCAATGTACTCTAACTGATTTTAGAGTGTATTAAACAAGATCTAACACCATTTTATAACATTTTTTGCAAGAAATTTCATTGTTTTTTCAATAATTTCATATTTTCTTAAAAAATTCATAACCTAACACTTTTTTTTGTTTTTTTCTTTCAAGTTTTAGCAATGTTTAAAGTTTTCAACTTATTTAAAGTTATAAATCAATTTAGTTTGTCCGTGCCATCATCAGCACCATCTACATCCAGGGTGGACGTCCGGTCATGACCAGTTGCGCAGAGGGAGGAGGCAGTGGCACAGCCACAGCCACATCAGGATCAGACTTCTAGGGCTAGACTCTCTCCCA
>MU226912.1:4163434-4187678 GCA_018584345.1 Thuja plicata | reverse complement strand
TGCTTATTGAATTTTGCAAAAAAAATGAATTTTTAATTAAATTTAAACAAGTTTTGAAGTTCCCGATATTTTCCCGATAAGTTTTCGACTTATCTCCGATATTTTCCGATATTTTTTTTTTTGCCCTTGGCGATAAGTTGTCGATACCGATATTTTGAACTATGATTTAGAATGTCTTTGTCAAACTGTTGATTCTAGGTAAGAATCTAGTGGACTGAGTTGCGGAGAAAATTTCTTGTATGTTTAAAAATCTTGCAAAACACTTTCTGGATTTTGTTGCTTGTTCTTTTACCATTCTAGAACATATTGAAGTTTTAAATTTCACTAAGTAATAAAAAAGTTATGACCATTTGAACAATGTCCTTTTTGTGTGCAATCTGCAAGTTGGAAACTATTAGTTGATTTATAAGTTGCAATAACATAAGTTTAAATGATAATTATTATTTATAAAGGAATGGTTATACATGAATGAAATTTATCAAATCGGGTACAAACCTTTCATGTTTATTGAGTGATAACCTACAACCAATCAAATCATGAGGAGGAAGTAAGATCCTCTGTATCCTATATCACGTAGTATTGAGTGCAGTTACAGAAGTGTGTTGTGTTGTGGATTAGCTTCCTTCTTGGAATAATCAATGATTATCTATTAACTATTCCTCCTTACTCAACAAATTGGTAGACATTATCACTTTGAAAATACATTATTTGAGTCGAACATTGTAAGAACTAAATGTCAATTACAAGCTTTATCTTTTGGTGTTGTCTATTTATCCTACTGAATGTCCAAATATCATAGAGAGATGATTAAGACATATTATGTTGTAAACATTGATTATCGTTGATCCACACCCATGAGAGCATTACTTAGATTGATTTACATTCCTTCCATATGAATGTATTCAATAGATGAGTGCATTAGAAATGCATTGCATGAACATATAGGTACGCTATATTGATCATGATTCATGTAGTGATCTAAATTTAATCATTCATGTTGCAACATGCTACTAGATCTTTTGTGATGGGTTTAGCTTCTCCAAAGGACTAGCACGGGGAAGTGTAATGCTTCATGGTAAGGTGGATATCACCTTGATGATTCTCTCTCTCTCTCTCTCTCTCTCTCTCTCTCTCTGTGCAGGTTATGGAGAAAAGAACTGGAAGAGGTTTAGTAATGCAAGTATTAAAGTATTTATCTGTTTTAAGATCTAGTGATTGAAAAGAGTAGATAACTCTTACCTATTTTCTTAAATTGTCAAGTACAGTTCTAAATTTGTTATGGAAAAAGTATTAACATTATAATTAGATGATTGCATATGGCATCAATATGGTTGCAAGGTGTGTGTATACCTACATCTACAATTAAAATGATTGAGTTTTATAGTTATCACAAGTATTGTAAATGGACTAGTACTAATTGTGGTGTTTGTAGAATCATTTATAAATTTTGAAAAAAAAAAATTCGAACTGTTTGACTCTTTGACTTTGAGTAAACATTGTGTTTAATTATTCATTAATTTCCATTTTAATAATGTTAAATGTCAATATGGATCAACTTTTATTAATCTTTGATTCAATTTAGAGTCTTTGGTATATGGTTCCAAGACCTGCATTCTTCAGTCACACATTTACTTCAAATAAGAAATATAAATTGACATAACTTCTTCTGCTCTTTCATTCCCATCTTTGCCAAGTGTTTCAGCAACCATAACCGATCTCTTATAGGAGCCTCATTCCACTATGTTTTTACTTTCTATTGAGATTCAATTTCAAAGCTATCTTTAATCTTTTCTTTTAGAACATCACTTAGTGCTTCTTTGTCTTTGTATACAAAGAATTAACGCAAACCAAGTTTGTTTAACCAAATCTCAGCCTCCTCTATTATACCAATAGAAAGAACAAGGAAGGTCATTAAATAAACACAAGAATGATGAAGGAACTACAATTTCCAATGAAGTAATTGACAATTGCAAGAGGACAAATCTGCAAAACCAAATATCTTCTGTGGATGTACACAGTTAATAACTTCCATGATGAGTCTGCCACTGAATCAAGCCTACTTTATATAATAATTGATATGGTAAGCATACAACCTCTGAGTGCAAAAAAAAAAAAACTTTAATAACATGATAGAAAAGAAGCGGAAACAAATCACAACAAAGAAGAGCTAGAATGAAAAATGAGCAAAAGTTCAAGACATCCTTAAACAAACAGGACAAAACTCACTGTGTAGAATTGTTGAAACAGTCGTTGCATACTCTAACAGCAGAATGTATTCCAAACTGTGGCAATGGCTGTGAAGCTCAAAAAATTCCAAGATTCAGACCATCAAGACAAACGAAGAGAGTGAAACAATTTACAAGGAAGATCAAAAACCTTTGGGCCAACTTACAATTTGCTTTGATGAATGTTCATTACAGAAAGTCCTCCCACAGCAACGGCAATGATGCTGCAACCTCAAGAATTAAATTTTAGTTGGCATAGCATTTTTCAGGGCAATAGAGATACACGTATCTAATTTATAAAGTACTTATTATGCAGATGCATTCAGAAAGATGGGTAATAATATATGGACGAGGTTCAAGTCTAGATAAAAAATAAAAATTTACTTAGTGAAATCAACAAATTGAATCACAAAAACCCAAGTACTAAGGTAAAATATGTAAAAAACTACTGTTTCACCTATTCAAACTGCAGATGTCAAAACCTTTTCTATGAGGTAAATTGTCATTCATGCATTGAACTAACAGCTTAACAAACATAACAAAAGATCAAATTATTCAACAAGCTTTAATTAAATTAAAATGTTGGCATCGAACAATGAGGAGATGAGGGCATCTGAGAAGGAAAGTATCTCAAACTTTTTTATGAAGGATTCTGCTTCCAGGTGCTTCAGACCTCAATGCAATCATGGATGTTATTCAGATTTTGTTGGCACTCTAGGAGGGGGTTATTTCTTAGGCAATCAGACTTTTGGAAAAACATGTTGGGCTTTGCAGGTTCAGGAAAAACATGTTTTCCTCTCCATTTTTTCGTTTAAACCAAAGGTGCATAAAAGGTTCTAGAGATATACTACTGGTTTCAGTGCCACAAGCAAGCATAGAAATGTTGGGGAATCCATGCTGCAAAGGGGTACAATGTAATGTCCCCATTTTTCGTAAGCATCAGAGTTTGTTTGGATTAGCCTATCAGTGGCCCTCGTAGGCTATGTCAGAGGGTTAGAGGGTCTCAGTCGGCAGTGCTAGAAGCTATTTTCCCACTCCAGAGGTCAGGGATGTTCAAGTTTGCTCTTCGTTTGAGTCAGATTGGCACACTTACTATTTACAGTAAGTTACTATTTCCGGAAATTCGGGCTTACTATTTTGAGCATGACACCTGAACAGTTGGTAGTAGCATGGAGTTGTGGGGACATCGGCAGAGCTTCCAATTTGGGACTTACTATCTATGGGAAGTCAATTTTGGCCAGTTTCTATTATTGGCAGGACATTCAGGGGTTGGCTTTAACAGTGATGGATTGGTCACTTTTGGTTATTTGATGGATTTCCTATTAATTTAATGACTATTAATTAAGTGGTTATACTTAATTAATAATGATATTCTAAGTTTATTATAAGTGACCTAGTTTATTAAATTATCATTTGAATAACTTATATCATGGCACCAACTTAATGACGGGGCTTATAATTGTTTATAATATTTGAAAGCTTGAATGGAGTAATGCTTAAAATACTTAAGTTATGCAATGAGTCTTGTTGAAGCTTCTGGTTCGATGGTACTTGGAAGAAATATATAATGTTTGTAGAGAAAATCGAACGATCTCTTATGCTTGTGAATTTTGATTGCTTGATGAAAGGAGTTTTGACAAGGGTTACACATTTCTTGCTGGAGGAATTGTAAATTCTTCTCAATATTCGGCACTTTGAATCAGATTAAGGCCGGTGAATTGTGCACCCATCTACGGCTACACATAGTTGCCGAGTTTTCTCTAATTGGAGATTGTTGTGGTGTTGTGTATGCGGTTTTGGGTGAAGGCATTTGCAGAGCTGGTGACGGCTAATAGTGTGTTCGATCTGCTATTTCAAATGATTGCGTGAGGACTATTTAAAGTTGCCGCCATTCCAAGAAGAATCCCCATGGCACATCGCAGTTGTAAACCACAAGGGTAACAGATTGTAGTTGGTATTTGGCGCCACATCTTCTGTCACCATCTTCAGCGCCAATTATCTCTTGGCTTAAATTGCAGCTATTCCACAATACAATTACTAGCAGCTACAATTAATTTCTCCAGGTTCTTATATAGTTGCATTTGTGTATCTTGTTTTCTGTTAGGTTCTCATTGTAAATAGTTTATCATTTGCAACCTGAAATTAAAAGTAATTGGAAGAGTTCGATTTCAATTAGGCTTCATTATTTATTTGTTCATGCATTGATGTATTTACTCATCAAGCGAAAAATTTAAAAAAAAAGCATATAACTAGAAAACACAAAAAAAAACCAAAGACATTTGCAGCGGTGATTAGAGTTTGAATCCACAGAGGATTCTTACAGTAATATCAAAGTGGTTTCCTGCCATCTTGTTGGGAGGTGAAAATCATTGAGCTCTCACGTTTGATTTCGGGTGACCAGCACTCTTGCAGTTGTCTCAGTTACAGAAAAATCCAGGAAATCAATCAAACAGGGAAACCAGTTGAACAACATGACTAAAGAATTGGAGAAGCTTAGACAAACTCAGGAAAGGATGGGTGATTTGCTTTCACACCCGGCAACCATAGACAGATTAGCGCAGTATATGGTTTCCATGTTTAAGGGGTCTACATCACAGAATGGAAAGAAAGAGGAACAAGAAAGAAAAATTCATTAGATTAAATCCAAAAAAGTGTGCATTTGGAATCCAATCAGGAAAACTACTAGGCTATATTGTTTTAGCCAAAGGAATAGAGGTGGATCCAACCAAAGTTAAAGCCATCATGGAAATGGGAGCACCAAGAAACATTAGCCAATTAAGGTCTTTGCAAGGAAGGTTACAATCCATAAGGAGGTTCATATCACAATTTGCAGAAAAGTGTCATTCTTTCACCCAATTTCTACACAAGGACATTTTAATCAAGTGGCACAACAAATGTGAGGAAGCCTTTGATCTTTTCAAGAAATATTTGATGAAACCCCCCAATCTTAATGGCTCCAATACTAGGAAAATCTTTGATACTCTATATTTCAGCAACAGAAAATTTATTGGGAGATTTATTAGCACAAGAAGATGAGCAAGGAAAATAAAAAGCTATCTACTACATTATTAGACTTGGTTAAATATGAGCTCAATTATACATTTATAGAGAGAGCATGTCTAGCGGTGGTTTTTGCTTCTCAAAAACTAAGACATTATATGCTAGCACATAAAATCAAGTTAATTGCTAAGATAGATCCATTAAAATGTCTTCTTAGTAAATCAGCTCTAACATGAAGGTTAGCCAAATGGGTCATGGTGCTAAGTAAGTTTGATATAGAATATGTAAACTACAGAGAAATCAAAGGACACCCTAAAGTTGATCAATTAGAAGAGGAACCAATATCAAGTGAGGAACCTATACAAGTAGAATTTCTAGATGCACATATTCTTACACTTGTACCTCAAACATGGAAACTTTACTTTGACAGTTCATATACTCAACATGGCTCAGAGGTAGGAATTTTGTTCATTACACCTCAAGGCTTTAGTATACCAAAATCCTGCAAGATTTTGTTTTCATGTACCTATAATATAGAAAAATATGAAGCACTTGTTATTGGAATCAAGATGGATTAAGAATGGAGAATAATAAAATTGTAAATCTATGATGACTCCCAATTGATCATTAATCAAATAAATGATGAGTATCAAACTAAAGATGACAAATTGATGCCTTACAAAAGTATGGTAGATGATCTTGATAAATATTTTGTGATGATCACCTCTAAACAAATACCAAGAGGTGAAAACAAAGCAGAAGATGTCATGACAACATTAGCTTCACTCCTACAAACACCTGATCAGAATGAAAGATATGAATTCTCGGTGGAATAATTGGTAAAACCTGCATATGACCAACTTGATTCCAAAATTATATGCCTACTTGTTAGTCCTGACTCCCCATGGTATGGTCCTATCTATACATACCTAAAAGACAACACCCTACCCTTGAATCAATCCCATAATGAAAAAAGGAATTCAATACATCAAACTTCCTGTTATATCCTTATATCTGACACGTTGCATCGAAAAGGTCTTGACGGAACATTGCTTAGATGTTTATAGGGTGAGGAATCTAGGACAACCTTACAAGATGTTCAGGGAGGTATTTGTGGGTCACACTCGAGTGGGTTTACCTTAGACAAGAAAATCATTAAGATGGGATATTATTGGCCAACAATGGAGAAAGATGCATGTTAGTTTGTAAAACTTGCCGAAAATTCCAATTCTTTGGAAACCTGATACATGTGCCTATATAGGAGCTACATCTAGTGACCACACCTTAGCCCTTTTATCAATGTGGTTTTGATTTGATTGGGATGATCTATCCTCCATCTTCAAATGGTCATAATTACATTATAACTGCAAAAAAAAATTTCACTATATGATTAAGTTGTATCCTTATCAAATGCAACAGGAAAGCAAATTTCCATGTTTATCTTGAATCACATAATTTGTGGATATGGTATCCCACATGCCATCATAACAGATAATGGGAAACAATTCAAAAACAAGGATGTCAAATATTTATGTGAAAAGTTCCATATCATTCAACATTTCTCTTCAATATATCACCCACAAGGGAATGGACAAGCATAAGCATCCAACAAAAAATCCTTAAGATCCTTAAGAAAATAGTTGATGATTCAGGTAGGGATTGGCACATTCAATTAAATCCAGCATTGTGGGCTTACAGAACTAGTATCAAAACACCTACTAGAGCTACACCCTTTTCTCTAGTCTATGGAACCGAGGCAGTTTTACCTTTGGAGGTTGAAATTCCATCACTTAGACTTTCTCTACATGGCATATTGATAGATGAAGACTATAGATTTTCTAGGTTGCAAGAACTAGAATTGTTCGAGGAAGGTCAACACCAAGCATATGATCACCTAAAAGTTTATCAAAAGAGGATGTCAAGGAACTATAACAAAAAGATTAAACCTAGAGAGTTTCAAGTAGGTGATCTAGTTCTAAGAGAAAACCAAAAGGAACCAGCAAGAGAGAGAAAAGAAAGGCAAATTGGTTAGGACCTTTATGATCACATCATCCTATGGAACAAGAACTTATAAACTAGCCACATGTGAGGAGAATAATATGAAGAATATATCAATAATATCTATCTTAAGAGGTTCCATACCTGAGCAATTGAAAGAGTATCATTCAAAAGAGTATTAGTTTGTATAGAAGAAAGTGAACCTGAGAAAAATTCAAAAACATCAAAAAGGTGAAAAAAACCCAAAAACGTCAAAAAGTGAAAAAAAAAATTCAAAAACATTGAAATATAGATCCCGATGAAAGCAAAAACAATGGAAAAAGTCATGAAAAAATGACATTCTAGGTGAAAACCTAACAAACAGACACCTTGATACTAGCTAAAAAATCATAAAAAGTCCTGAAAATTATTATCTTAGAGAAAGCTGTCATGCCCAAAATTTAAGGGCAAAACACACCAACAATTTTTTTAATAACCATATGGATGTATTACATTTATTATTGTGAACAAAATATTACACGTTAATTAAATCAATACTTTTCACGTTACCCCGACTAACCATTACTATATTTAAATCAAATAACACAATAATATTTACGTTTGGATTATAACCTTCCAAAGTCGATGTCGAGTAAAGAAGGTCTTCAAATAAGATAAAATACTTAGGCCGAGGCTCCAAGCTATTTGAAAGTAAATTAGTCGTTGGGACCCACTAGTCCTGGGTATCGGATAATACTCTAAGTCAAGTAACTCGGCCAACATGATACGATGCATGATTTGTTCGAAAGAAAAATGGAAATACATGCGCCAAGCTGTAGTCATCGGGATTAGTATCAAACTCTTCTAATTTTCGAGGAAGGGTAGCTTGGCGACAAGAGTCATCCCGATAGCAATACTCTCAATAAAGAAAAGCAAGGAAAGAAAACAAGTCGGTATACCACTCACCGACAATCCCTATCGACAAAGCATACATTCACGACAAGGGATGATAATGATCTTGTCGAGAGTCGATGAGGGTATCAGTAAGACTTTCTCCGATATGCACCAAAAAGGGGAGGGGGGAGATCTTCTGGTGAAGGTATAACCGATGAAAGTCATCGGTGAAGCTTGAGTGATTAGGATGAGGCATTCTGAGCTACCCCGATACCAGATGGTTACATCATCGCAACCTATGGCGATAATGAGTTTTAAACCTTGATGGTCGGGGTGCAAGTGTTCGGGATTGGAAGAAGGGTAAGGAAATTCTTGAAATCCCGAATGGAGGCTAGGGCCACACATTTCGAAAACTGATATTGTGCCAAAAGAGACAAGGCAAGGACAAATTCAGTGGGATCCGAAGACAAACGATAAGTACTCTAAATGTCCAGATTCTCATGAACTAGAAACGATAAGTACTCTAAATGTCCAGATTCTCATGAACTGGCGGCCAGTCGTAAATTGAGAATTCGGGTGTGAATGGAAAGGAAGCATCCAAAAAGGAAGTGAGTAAGTTCAATTCCCAAAATTCTGAAGAGTCAACGGAAAACGAAGGGGAAAGTGCAAGTTTCTAAACTCCATGGTTAGTGTATCCATCGGAAATTCCAGGGAGGAGGTGCGATTTCTCGAATTCTAAACAATGAAGTCTGTAAAGATCGGTTTCTGATATTGCGATGAATAAACTAAGGTACTCATAAGACTTTGTTTGGCTGATTGAGTTTTTTTAGCATGCATGAAGAGAATATTGCAACACTTCTTGGAAGAAATTGAGAGATTTGTGCCAAGAAAAGTCTCTCATTAACAAATTCTTTCTAAGAAAGAAGTTGTATACCCTCGGTATGGAAGATTGTAGCTCTACGGCCGAACAGCTTTATATATTTAACATGGTTGTTACCCAATTGCACTCCATTGGACTAGAAATGGAAGAGAAAGATAATTGCGCAGCTTTGTTGCGTTGTTTGCCATATTCATGGGACAACCTTGTTATGGCTGTTGATAGCACTACCACCAAGTTGAAAATGGATCAAGTGGTGGCATCATTTATTTCTAAACAAATGCAAAATAAAGACTTCTAAAGTTGCTAAGGACGCCCTAACTATTTGTGGTAGCTGGATAGAAAAGGCAATAAGGACAAGAAGTAGGACAAGTCAAGATCTAAATCTTGTGGGAAATCTGAATCTCTAGGTAAGTCCAAGGCAAAATGCTGGAACTATACTAATGCAAGCTCTCCCCCAAGGTCAGCAAATCTCTAGGTAAGTCCAAGGCAAAATGTTGGAACTATAGTAATCCAAGCTCTCCCCTGAGGTAGGCAGTAGGTTTTGAAACTACTGCTGAGCGTCTTAACGTTTCAGATGATGGTTGTGATGGATCTTCTTTTGCTCCCAGGCATGTCTCCTATAATTTGTCAAAAGAACCCTCAGTGTTCATTCTGCTGGAGAAAAGTGCAGAGGTGTTCTCTTCTGATCAGAAAGCTAAATTTTTGGTAAGGTTGTGGGGAAGGCAGTAGATATGTTGGAGTTTTCCAAATGGATGGTGGCCTCATGGTTTGAGATTGTGATTCCTTCTCTTTCAGTTCTCCGAAAGGGATTGATCATGTTGCAGTTCCATTTGGTTGAATAAAAGGAACAGATTTGGACTAACGGCAGTGATTTTATGGTAGATCCGATCTATATTTGTACGCATGGCAGTACTTATTGATCCTGATAGTAATTTTTTTTTTTATATTCCTTTCTGGATTCTTTTTTATCACCTTCCCTTGGTTTGCAGATCAGCATCACAGGTTAAGTTGTTAGCAGCTCAGATTGGAAACTTTGTTAAACTAAATGCATTGGGATGCCTTTCATGGGTGTTTTGCTGGGGTTTGTATATTAGTGAATCTCTTTCTCCCTTCACTTGATCATTACAGATCCAATTTTATCTGGGTTCACGCCCATGGTTGCAGTATGTGTTCAAAGGTCTTTCATTCGGGTGCTCTCAGTGTAGCCAACTTGGCCAAAGACAATCTGAGTGTTGTTCAGGTTTTTGGTGCACTCACGTTAATTGCAGCAGTGGGTATCAAAGAAGGGGAAGGCAAATGCAGATTATGTTTGGCAGAATCATGGTGTCTTTTTGCTTCCCCAAGTTCTTCTACAAATGCTGAAGTGAGGCATTGTATTAACCCCTGGATGGACCATGTTATTCAGCCATCAATGTCTCATGTGCAGTTGCCCATTGGTTTTGGTGATAGCGGAGCTCAATATCAAGTCTCAAAAGAGGATGTTCTTCTCCAAGATTGCCAAATTGAGCAGCAAATTGCAGATCTTCTGGGTGGATTGGGTTATGCGAGCTTCCAATCAATGAAAAAACCAAAGAAAAGCTAAGGTTGTAAATAGGAGGAAGCGATTGGAGATGGCACTTCATGTTTGATGGAGTGGCCTCCTCACTGATTGCAGAAGGCAGCTGGTAGCTGCTACTTAAGCCCTACCAACTTTTAAGTGTTAGTTTCTTTTGCTGATTTTGTTCTGTTATTATGTTGTTAGTCTTGGTCTGGGTTTATAGGTTGTCTTTTTCGAGGGTAGTTTTTTGTCATGTGTTGATGGTCTATTGATCCCCTCAGGGGGCTGTTCTCTCTTTCTGGGCTAGGATCCCTATAGAACCCCCTAGAATTAGATCCAAAAAGAAATATCTTCAATAGTTCACTTGCTTTGTTGATTTCAAAAAGTGTTCAACACTACCACAAGGAAAAAGATCTGGAAATTCATGACACAGGAAAAAATTCACCATGATCTAAAACATGGTGATGGATAGGCTATATGAACAAGTTGCTTCCAGATTCAAACATAAACAAGGTTGGACAGAAGAAATTCATTGTAATATACAGTAAAACAAGGTTGACCCCTTCCGCATACACTAAAGAAATATTTTCCTATCAAGTTTTTTGCCAGGGAACTTGTTGGCAATTCACATCTCCCATCATTGATATGTCACACAATAAGATATGGGCTTAGCTAGAGTAATTATGTGTCAAGCAGTCACAATTTATAGTTTCTCTTGGCATGCCTTGCATTTCCTTTATTCCTACATTTAGACACCTATAAACATCATACTCTTTCATTTATATTCTTAACCATTCTCTTGTCTCTTTCACCCCTACTAGATTATTCTAGTCCCTTCAAGTCCCATGTATTTCGTCAAAAAACTATGGTTAGCACCACTGTTCATGGATGATGAAGTATATTATTATGGTTTTCTCACTTGAAGAGATCCAACTTCACCATCCATAAACTGTATCTCCTAAGGTTCAACTGATACCATAAATTTACAAATTCATATGTCATCCTAGTTGAATCAACTTCAAAAGACAGTGTAGAAGGTAAACTGACTAAAATTAGTGTTTTCTAGTTCCTGAAAATAAAAGCAAATTTGACGTATAATGTATAAAATAAAGATGAAAAAACAAGAAAACATCAACCACAAACAACATCAGCACAACTCTTTGACGAAGTGTGGGGAAAATTAGCTAGAAATGGCAATTGCTGAATTTATTTTTCTTTCCTTGACCAAAGGATTTTTGAAGAGCTTTTGATAGGGCGTGAACAGTAATAAAACTATTTCCGTACTTTCTTTTCCTCTCTGCACTAACTCATCCTTCATCCTACAATCAACTGAACTTTATAATTCTTCTCTCACATTCTTATGTTTATAATCGAGCTATTATAATAGATCTTTGGGAGTGTTCTTCCATCCGCTGAAGGAATCCCAAATGTTTTGGAACATGAAAATTGATTCCTTCTACCATTACTATTCCTGTAGTTGTAGAATGGGCAAAACTTTAAAGGCATAAACATAACTGCCATGACAATGATGATCATGAAACCACCTCCCTACTGTATGCATTGTCTTTGTCACTTAAAACTGATCTCTGTTTCCTATTTTGTTATGATGGTTTGATGAAGTGAAATTGTTCTCTATATCCTTATATGAATTACACCTCTTCTTTTCAAGAGGTTTTTAGTCCCATAAAATCTTAATGGTTTAGGAGACGAAGGTAAACTTACCTCACTTCCTCCTTGATGTACCATTTCATTTGCCTTGGTTATTTCCCTTCATGTCAATCTTCCAAGACTCTTTTGGTCCCCTTCTCATCTCTCTGGCTTTCTTCTACAACATCGTGCCCTCCTCCAACAGTTTTAAGTTTAACTATCAAAAAATCAAGACAAAGGCTTTTAATAGAGGGTAGTAATTGTCCCTCTTCTCCCTCCGACATGGATGACTCAATTAAATGAAAGTTTTTACAATTGATTACTGAGTACAACCCCCCCCCTCGTGATGGAAGTTAGCTTACACCTAAAAGTATTCTCTACAACCTGCTCCAAGATGGAAAATGGTCCATATCAAAGTGTCTGAGTTTTGTAACTTGTCCTTAAAGTCTCTCCATAATCAAGTAAATCCACATCCTGTCTCCCACCCACTCATTGTGTCTTGTTTGCAGCAATTCATTATGTTCTTGTAAATACTGAAGTGCATTGTGACCAGTATGAACAATTATTTTTCTGCTTAACAAATAGCTCTTCCATTTCTTAGTGGCTTGTACAAATGCATTGATTTCTTTGTCATAAACATTTCATTCCCTTTTTATTTTCGAAAATACTTCATAGCGATAGCAAACTAGCTAAACTTCTTGTAATAAAACTACAACAACACATACTCACATACAGTTCCACTTAAAAGGCAGCTAAAATGTAGAACTAATAAGCATTGAGGCATTGTTTATTTTATGCTTCAAAGAGTAAAAAGAATTGTGTGTTCCTGACCCCACTGAAAACTCTTACCACTTGCTCCAGTTGCGTGTAAAGGTGTTGTTATTGTGGACAATGAGATGAACTTCCCCGCATACCAAATTGTCTCTATAAAGCTTCTTGAATCTACAACACTCTTAGGTGTGGGCCAGTTGGAAACCTTAGGAACAAAGAACTTGAAGACTTGAAGTGTAACTAATATTAAATTGGAGGACAGAAACGCATTTCCTTTTAGCATGTCGACAATATAATGATACTGATTCCACTTGCATGAAAATTTACAGCCGTAACCTGGAACACTATTATGTGAAAATGTTTGAAGAATTTATCTTAAAACTGGACAATAAAAGAAGCAATCTCCAAAACAAATAGTGATATGGAAGTCCTACGGGTAAATTTATTTGAAAGACAGTAAAAGCCATCTCGTCTCACTAATCTAGTGAATTTTGAGAAAACGCAAAAATTAAAAAGTTGCATAAATGTTATAGAAATCTTTAAATGCGTCAAAAAAAACAGAAAGGAACGGAAAATGTAGTGCAAAGAACAATTCTAGAAGAAGATGTTGTGAAGCCTTTTTGACCTTGGTGAGAGTCGAACAAGTTGTGAATTGTGTTGTCGTAGAGAACCTATTTTCTTTGATGATAAGTATTTAGTTATAGATTTCTTAATCAGCATTTAACGGTTTTATTCTGTTTTGCACTTTTCACAATTTTAAAAGTGAGAACAATGTAGCATTGTCATTTTGCACAATAACAGATTATAGATATCCATCTTCAAAAGCCTGAAATCTGCAATTGTATTTCACCAAACCTTCTATATACATCACCTCTGGAACACTGTAACGGTTGGAACCCTCCAAATTGGGTAAAATCTCGATAAATAAGTATAAGTATATGCAAAAAACACTATTGATTTGCTGCATCGGGGATGTTGAATCAACCACCATTTCTCCCAGTATTAGTTCAATTTCAATAAAAATATTATAGCTTGCATTCAATTTCAACCTAACTTGACACAAGCATTTTTACTGAAATAATTAACTGAAAAAAAATATAGTCTTACCTTACGTCAACGGATCAGAGAATTACAAAAGCAATCAGATCAACTTCAACTAGGACTCAACAAATCTTACTACAGATACATGCATGTAAGAATAAAATTTTAATAGTGTCGGAATTCCCATGTAATTATTTAAGAGCCAATTTATTGCTGCGACCAACAGTTTCAAAAAAAATCACACAGGAATACAAAAGAGAGAATTTCTCACAGCAATTAACTCCAATTAGACCTAATTGAGCCGTACCCAACTCACACGATAAATTTTGACAAGGCACCCAACTCCATAGATATCACGGAACAATTAATCAATAATCACCCAAAGACGAAATTGGCTTAAACGACAAACCAAAGGAGACATACAGCAGATTAAGCAAATGTATTTAAAGGGAGATGCAAATTCACAGCGAGGGAAGGAGATCATACACGACGCCTGAAAGCATTGAAACTGCATTTGCAGACATTACATCGCAAGGCCTCTTCAAATGGCGGAGGTTCCATCATTTCTTCGGAGCAGCCAATCGATATCCGTGTAATTGAACAGAATGTCTTTTCACTGATACGATTTTGACAAGGTCATATATTATTGAAATTTTTCGAGGCTTTCTTTAATTCAACAGCAGAACCAGACAAATGCCTTCCGAAAAACCCACGAGTTTGCTTAATTTATAATCAATTTATAATCAATCTTTGTTTTGTGGGAGGGCGCAATTGAAATCGAATGGCACTTTCTTATGGAGTGGGTAGTCATATAAGAAATTTGGGCCAAGTATGAAAGCATTTTGAAAGTGGACAGCATGAATAGACTAGGATATGGTCAACCAAACTGCAGGTTTGCTGATCAAGATTCACAAAAGAAGATCTTAGTTGGAAAATATTATGGAAATTGTTTAGGGTTGAGTGTCCCTTTGGTTCCTTTGATTGTTGGGCCTTGTAAACGTCATTAAAATCATTCATTTATTCAAAACAGAAGTCCTTAAGATCTATCACTACATTTTAGGAAGAAAAACAAAAGAAACATAATAATAAAATGTGCTTCCACTACAATCTAGCCAGAACCATTGGAGCAAGGTCCTATGTGGGGGTTCATTTAGTCCCCCTTTGTCTTTCTTCTATTTTTAATTTTTTAAAATGGTATAGTTTTACTCATAAAAATTGTAATAATAAGGAATTTTTGGAGGTAAATTTTCAAGGGAAATATAGAAGAAAATAGAAATAGAATTTTAATGGTTAATAATATAAGGTACTTGTGAGCCTCTAATCTAATATGTTGGGTTCCAACATACTTAATTTTAACAAATAATAATAATTAAATTAACAAATGATGATAATTAAATCTCTGCTTCGGTCCATTACCCATCAAAAAAGAATTAAAAAAATTTGAAAATATATAAGGTACTTGTGTTTCAAATATAAGGCTTATATAATCTACTTTTTAGGATTTGAATAATTCTTTATCATTAGACCAATTTAAGAAGGAAGGAAAGAGTGCAAGTATATATTTTTCATTGTGGAGTTGTATGATTTTAATCCCTTCATTTATCACAATGTATTTTCAGTTCTTATATGTGGTAGCTCCACCACTATAAGATAAGATCCCAAATTATTATTTTTACTTTTGTCAAAATGTACTTGGAGCGACATATCCTGCTAAAATTTTAGCAACAAATCTAGATAAGCAACAACATGGGAACATCTTATAATTAATAATATGATAAGCGCAAAAGTAGAAAAATTGAATGTGGTGTACTCAACAATCACACTCATTAGGATGTCAAAATATAAAAGCTTGTTAGATGGCTATCGTTGATCTAGAAAATTAATTATGTATCATCCTAATTCACTTTTGTGAGTTCAAAGGTGATATTTGCTAGTGTAGATTTGAACCCATGTTTGAACTAGACCTATGATTCACATATCTAATATGATTAAACTTTGTCAATTGAAACTTTTTCACATGTGCGTAAAATCTCTAAAACTAATAAGGACAAGTGACTTTAGAAACATGTTTGGGGAATCTATCAAATTCTAAGAGTCGTGTTCACAATTGGACCCCTGGATGGACCAATTCAATGATGGAAAAATAAGGTCAAGAATAGTATGCAAGTGTGTAGTATGCTCATAGTTTGATGTTACAACATTCTACTAGAGTATTATTATGTAATAACACTTGATAGATTATGCACAACTATTCCTCGATAACTTTTAGATGATTCTTTTTTTTAATTAAGGTCTATCGTTAAATACTCCATCCTAGCATGCAATTTGGAATAATTTGCACTTTAATAAGCTCACAACAACTAATGAAACAAGAGGAAAATTAAATTTTAAAATTTAAGACTTCGATCCATGAGTGCAAAAAAGGATACTGGAACTAAGGTAATGAATGGTAGAGTCAAGGATGGGCATCATTTTTTTAAGACAATAGATAATGGGATCAAGATAAGAGAATGTTGTTTACCAACTTCCATGTGAAATACTCTATCTTACACACTAGTTAATACATAAAGGACTAATTAGTCATCATTGGCCTAAAATATAAGTGAAAAAGATATAGGTATGTAATTTTCACAATCAGAATTCCCCCACATTCACTTGAATGTGAGCTACTATCTACTTACATGTAGGAGTATAATCAAGCAACCAACAAAGGAAGAAAAAAAAAAACACTTAAGAACATGAGTATGTTTAAAATATGTAGATCATGTTACTCCAATTAAGTATTGAAGTTGTCATTGGTATTCAAACACATATAATAGACAGTCGGTAATAGAGTCACAAACAGGACAGTCGGTATGATCACCGAAGTACAAAGTTAACCAAGAGCACTGATCGTGCCCAGAGTTAACTGAGTGCAGAGATAACCTGACAGAAGACTTTACCGAGCAGTAGTCTACAACGAGCTACACAGTTTAACCGAAAAATAATATAACCGAGATACACCGAGCACTGAGAGACAACATTAATCGAGTGGACCAGAGGCCACCTAAAAGTTTGTTATGGCACATCATTCTATGTAAAAAAATTTTGCCAACCTAAATAACGGTTTACACGATCGAGGAGAACATTAATTATGAATTTACAACATTAATTATTTATATCTCGTATGTTTAAATGATCAAGGTAAATTATGTACACCAATGATCTTAGGTTAGGGATGTAATTGTAAAGCCCTAATTAGGTCATAGAGTTTGATATATATAAATGTATAGATGTCATTTTTGTAATTTATGTTGATCAAGCAATGATCAAGTAGCCTCATACTACATACATCAAAGATCAGATAAGGGTTTTAAGGAGACTACATTGTAGTAATCATTTTTCAGAACAGAGGCAAGACTACCGAGCAGAACAGAGTATAAGGTATTATCATTCACATTGAGATGATATGTTTTGTATGTATTTAATGGATTTGTATCAACAATATTGAGATTGTATATGTTCAAATCACAATTTTGTTACTCTTTAACAATAGTAATAGACCCCCAAAATCTCTTAACAGAGTAGACTTAACCGTCTTATTGTAAATCTCTTAACCGAGTGCACACATACTTTGTGTTGCCAAATCCTCTCACGAGGTAGATCTAATCGATCTCACTGTTACTCCTAACATGGTAAGATCATTAGAAGTTATCATTCTCTGTAAGCTTTAACAGGCTACTTTATTTTTGCAGTAGTGAAGTTTTGTGGGTCTCATCCCCACCGCAGTTTTTACCTTCTAACATGGGTTTTCTGCGATACCAAAATACTAGTGTCATGAGTACTTAATTTCATGTATGTGTATTTTTTACTTTACATGCATTTACATTTCAGTAGTGATACTATATGTTTGGTGTATGCAATCTACTCAGTCAGTTATTACAGAACTAGTGGTTACAAAGATTTTGATTAAAAAATTTTAAGGGTACTGATTCACCCCTCCCCTCTCAGTACACATCTCTCCATTATCCCAACAATTGGTATCAGAGCTAGTTCTCTTGTTTTGAAGGTTTATTCATTGAAGAGAAAAGATCTTACAATGAAAAGGTATACACTTGACAAATCTATTGAAAATCAAAAGTTACAGTTGCAGATCTATGTCGAACAATATAAGGAAGACAAAGAGAAACTCAGGGACATGTTGATTAAGAGAAAGGACATGGCACTTCACTGTCGTGAGATTTATTATCATGAAGAAGAGATTCATGACCCATTTGACATATCTGGATCTGAATCTGGTAGCATATCTGATGCATCTGAAGGAATCATATCAAAGCTATCTGAGAGTAATCAACAACTTACTAAACAAGTGAAAGCCTTACATATCGGTCAAGATACACAAATGGTTAGAATTGTTGAATTCTTGAACGATGAAAAGAAAGATGAACAAGATAGAAAAATAGTTTTTGATGACAAAAGATAGATGACTGAAAAGTTACAAGAGAAAGAAACTGAGATATTAAGACTTACCGAACATTACTTTGAGATCACCAATCAAGTGGTTGCTATGAATCATGGGGCAACCCGAGTAAATACTGAACTTGCAAGAAGAATAGAAGATATTGGTGTATTGAAAGAAGAAAATAAAAAACTAAGAAATGAAGTGAAGATTTTACAACAACATAATGAAGTGATTAAGAGATCTGAAGAAAGCACTAAGAGAATGGATGAATTTATGAACCATCAAAGAAGAATGAACAACAATACTAGATTAGGGTATACCGAGCAAGGAGAATCATCAAATAAAGCTGAACAAAGGAATGTATACTCAATTTCGAATCCTAAGAAGCCCTCTTTCCATCACTGTGGAAAACCAGGCCACACATCAAATGTTTGCAGGAGCAAAGCAAATGGTATTCCTAGAAACCCTCCTAAATTTAATGGTATTTGTTATAACTGTAATAAGCATGGACATCAAGCACATGAGTGTAGATACAAGTTGAATAAACCACAGAAGAAACCATACATGGATAAATACTGTCAAAATTGCAACATGCATGGTCATACATCACAAGCAGGCAAGAAGAACACAAAGCAAATCTGGAAGCCTAAAGGAAAAGAAAAGGTAAATCAACCGAGAAGACAAGGGAATGTTTATGCATGGGATTATAACACTTGGAGTAGTTGTACAACATGTGGAAAATATGGACATATATCATAAAATTGTATGAGACAATGGTGAACCAAGTCTAGGAATTGGTCAAACTCTGGAATGGTATGTTCTCATTGTCACAAAGTCGGTCACTTAAGCAGAGATTGTGCAAACCAAATAAACACTTATGGAAATGGAAATACAATTGATGAAATTGTGAGGATCAAAAATCAAATTTGGAGGAGAGCATCAAATGATAATGCAAGATCAAGCACAACAGTCAGTGAAACCTCATCCAATGGATTAGGTGGCTCCACCGTCTCCAACTGAGCAATATAAACAGGTAAGGAACTATGTTTTTTAAAGTTATATCTTACATCAGTTCCTATATTCATTACACATATGCCAAATTAGCATGAAGTGAGATGCACTATGGTATTATATTTTTTATTACTTTGGTCTAGTTGAGTTGATTAATATGTACTGAGTTAGAACTGTCAGTCGGTGAAAATGCAAGAGACAACCAAGTTATAATGATAACCGAGTATATGACATACTCACCGAGCTAAAGCATTATTAGTGTTAACCGAGTATCATTTTTGTTCACTGAGTGGTTGGTGAAGAGCATTTATTGTACCACCCTAAGTCATTTGTTATAAATTTGATCGATGTGAACTCATTTGTTCACACCGCGATCACAGAGCAGAACAAAGAAAAGAGAGCAAAGTTGCAGCAGAGTATTTTTGAACATTCTACAGAGATTAAAGCTCATTCCGAGCACATAGAGGTTAGTCATTGCACATTCTGCTACTACTGAGTTATTCGCACACTATTCACACAAACCCTAAACTAGAAATCTTGGCATCGACTTCTCAAACCATGAGAGAAAAGATGGAGAAGGATAAAAAGATTGTTTTGGTGAAGAACTCCACTTGCACAAAGTCGCACTATAAGATCCATTCGCAGGTTGCAATCCAACCTGACGACAAAGGCACGTTCTCATCTATCCCTCCTAGGGTTTTGTTAGTCCAAGATGTGCGTGCCTACATTCACTACAAAATAAGTGAAATTGGGGATTTTGAACTCATGTCGACTTATCAAACACTATGTACATATGGGAAGTTGAAAGAAGATCGTAAACATATGGAGGTTAAAGGGTTAACTGATGCCCTAAATTTCCCAAATGTCTTCAAGGCCAAATGGATCCACATTATTTTGAGCCAAGTTCACAATGGAAATCAATTCCTGGATGAGCCCAAGAAGATAACAAAGGATGTTATTCATGTCATGACAGGGTATCTGATATGTGATAAATCAAAAGCCCCAAGGCACCCATTGAGAACAAAAATAGAAAAGTTAACAAGAGTCGAATGGGATGGTAGAGGTCTAAAGATCAACTGCATCGGTGATCCTAAACTGAGATTCGATGCATATGTCATTGGGTACAAGATATTATAGTCCAGCAGACCGAACAACGTTGCTTGCAGAGTTGTTGACATAACATACAAGATTGTTAAGAAAGGAGTACAATATGACCTCGTTGAGCTGTTGCAAAGACAATTTGAAGAAAACATGAAGACCATCAGGTCAGCATGGTCAAATACATGTAAGTTTGGTTCACTACTACTATGCACATTCTTCTACCTACGAAATTTCTTTCCATTCGTCGGTACAGTTAAATGAAAGTCCAACCGACCAATTACAATGCAAATCAATGATATGATTACAAGCTTAGGCACAAATTTTAAACCAGCCATGAATGACTATTTTGCTAAGTTTAATACTAGGATGGAAAAGAGGACTTGAATTCCACTACGATTGGTAGATAAGTACAAATATGATATATGTTTTGTAGTAGACACCGACACTACTTTAATCAAAGTAGTACAACTGAGCACAACATGGATACCTCCATTAGAATATAAATTAGATATTGATACTGTATCTGAGGCCATTGAAAAATTGTTGAATGAGCCTGTTGATAAATTTTCCATGCGATTTGGAACATTTGATGAAGCTCATACTCGAATATCTATAGGTCTAAAAGTTCAAAAGATGGGCAAGAAAAAGACTAAGATTGTGAAGACTTTGAAGAGAAGATTTGCTATCATAGATGAAGAGTTAGATAAATCTATAGATAATACCGAGGAGTAGACCTCAGTTGGTCAAGATGATGAACTTGAACATGATGTTGATGTCATTGAATCATATGAAGAACAAGATAAGGCACCTAAGGCTAAAAGGGGCAAAAGCATAAAGATTGGGTCTCCACCAAAGACCAGATAACAATTGGTGACTATGGATTCCCCACCTTTGAAGAAAGGTGTAGAAAAGATAACAAAACCCTCACCAAAGTTCACATACCAAATAAGAAAATAGAAGGGTACTACTAAGAATCCTGTACCGAGAAAAAGGAAGAGATATGTAAGGAACAAAGATGACAAGGATGATTCTGATGACAATCCGGATCAATTCAAGGTTGTAAAGAATAAGACACCTCAGACCATTGATGAAATTGTAGAGGAAATCCTAACAACCGAATGGTTAGGACATCCAAAGATACATGCATATTCTAATCTGACTACTAAGCACAAGGATACACTTGAAGAAGCAATCATAGGTATGATGATCAACTTCAAATAAGTTCTAGTTGAATTTACTTCTTACCTTCCTTCCGATTTGTATGATAAGATATCAGCTAGATGGTCCTGTGCACTTCAAACCAAGAAACAAATGAGAGAGGCAACTCTTAGTCTTATTTAAGCTGATTGTACAGTAGAACAGATAAATAATATCATGCAGCAATATGCCAAGAAATTTCCTAAGAAGGCACGAGCATTAAATATTTTGCAAGGAAATATGATGGAAGTGGATATTAAGAGCACACAAAATATGGAATAAACTGTTGAATCCACCCAAGGAAATCAAGGAAACCGAGGAAGAAATAGACATTGCATCCACAATTGATATCGAGGGAGATCGAACGAGCACATAACCAATAGATGTTGATGATGTAGATGTTGATAATGTATTGGATGTAATTCCTCAACTATTGACTAATATGAGTCACCCAGAGATTACCATAAATGATATAACTAAAGATGATCCTGATGATAAAGCTAAAGAAGATAAGATAGTTAGAGAAACCGAGACCCTGGATGAAAAAGACATAACAAAGGTCGCCCGAGTAAATGTACCAAGCCAGTTACCTATTTTAGTATAAGCTATTGAAATAGAGAGTGAAGCACAGAAGCAGACACCCGAGAAGGTTAAAGATACAAATAATGACAAGGGTGATCAACAAGGTACACAAACCAAGTATAGTGGTGGAACAACACTAGGTAATGCACCAAAAGATATCACTGATGCAATAGAAGAGAAAGGTGAAGGTAATACACAAAATACTAACAATACAGTAGACACTTCTACTCCATACACAAGGTCAGTTACCAAGGCACCTCACCAAGTCATCACATCGAGTACCAAGCAAAAAAATCCCGCAACTGAGCAAAAGGCTCAATTAGCATTAAATTTATCTCCTTCATCTAGTGTTCAAAGAAAGAAAAAGAAGAAGAAGAAAGGAAACAAGGATGCAGTTACTTTAGATGAAATCATAGAGATATCAGCATGGGATCCAAGGACACTTGATCCAAAAAAATTAAATAAATATGGTGAATTATGCACTAGGAAAGCAGCACAGGATAAATTAAGGTAAGAACATAAAAATGCACAAGTATTAGAAGCTGCCGAGGAGATTCTACAACAAGTTGTTCCTGACTTAGATATCAATGAATCCACCCCCATCATTGATCAACTTGCACTTCTCACTAAGGCAATTAACAAACCTGACATTGATGCCAAGCAGAAATTGGAAGAGCGAGCTAAGAAGAAGATACAATACAAGGTTACCAAGAAGATCAACCAGGCACTGGCATTTAATAAAGTAACTTTGTATGAATTTGTAAGTGGTTTAGAAACTGTTATATCTAAAGCCATTACAATTCTACAGTAGTTATGCACTCTAGATCACTTCAGTACCGAGATTAGTGAAAAGATAAAGAAGATCGATTAAGATCTACAAGATAGTGCAAACCATCTATCAACCGAGCAACATGCATTACACCAAGGTACTTCAAAACTAACGGTTGAGACTAGACTTAAAGAAAGAAGAGGAGGAAATTAGAGAACAAGTAACTGAGCTACAGGCAATGTTACTACCGCATTTGGCTATGATGCAGAAACATGTGACATTGGAAAAGAACTTGATTGCCACCCCAAAATTTTTAGTGATAGAAAACATATATGATATGCATGCTAAGCTAAACTTAGAGCTATTAACCCTCGAGCATTTAAAAGAGGATAGGGAGAAGCTACTAGAAAATTTGAAGAATGCCCATCCTAATATTTTTGACAAACAATAAGTTATATTCCTTTTGTCATTATTTTCAAAAAAGGGGGATACATATGTATATAAGTATAGTACAGGGGGATATTATAATCAGAAGGAGTCAATATACATACACCGATAATGTACAAAGGGGGAGTCACTATGTATAGTATTATGTACAGTAATAAGTTTTTGATACTAATGCCAAAGGGGGAGAATGTTACTCCAATTAAGCATTGAAGTTGTCAATAGTATTCAGGCACACATAATAGACAGTCAATAACAAAGTCACAAATAAGACAGTCAGTATATCACTGAAGTACAGAGTTAACTAAGAGCACTGATCATGCCCAGAGTTAACCAAGTGTAGTGATAACCGAACAACCAAACTTTACCAAGTAGTAGTCTACATCGAGCTACATAGTTTAACTGAACAACAATATAACTGAGATACAAAGACTACACCGAGAACCGAGAGATGCCATTAACCGAGTGGATAAGAGGCCACCTAAAAGTTTTTTATGGCACATCATTCTATGTAACAACTTTTTTCCGACCTAGATAATGGTTTACACGATCGAGGAGAACATTAATTACGGATTTACAACATTAATTGTTTTTATCTCCTATGTTTAAATGATCAAGGTAAATTATGTACATCGTTGATCTTAGGTTAGGGATGTAATTGTAAAGCCCTAATTAGGTCATATATATATATACACACACACATATATATACACATATATATATATAC
>MU226912.1:4139342-4162280 GCA_018584345.1 Thuja plicata | reverse complement strand
ATACATATATATATATACACATATATGTGTGTGTGTGTGTGTGTATATATATATATATATGTATATGTATATATATGTATATATATATGTGTGTGTGTGCGTGTGTGTGTGTGTGTGTGTGTGTAGATGTCATTTTTGTAATGTATGTTTATCAAGCAATGATCAATTAGCCACCATACTACAAAAATCAAAGATCAGACAAGGTTTTTAAGGACAAAGACTACAATGCAGTAATCCATTTTTAGAACAGAGGCAAGGCTACCAAGCAGAACAGAGCAGAAGGTATTATCATTCACATTGAGGTGATATGTTTTGTATGTACTTAATGGATTTGTATCAGCAATATTGAGATTGTATATGTTCAAATCACATTTTTGTTACCCTCTAACAATTGTAATAGACCCCCAAAATCTCTTAACAAAGTAGACTTAACCATCTTATTATAAATCTCTTAACCGAGTGCACACATACTTTTTGTTGCTAAATTCTCTCACGAGGTATATCTAATCAATCTCATTGTTACTCCTAACATGATAAGATCATCAAAAGTGATCATTCACTATAAGCTTTAACAGGCTACTTTATTTCTGGAGTAGTGAAGTTTTGTGGGTCTCATCCCTACCGCAGTTTTTACCTTCTAACAGGGGTTTTCTGCGATACCAAAATACTAGTGTCATGAGTACTTAATTTCATGTATGTGTATTTTTTACTTTACATGCATTTACATTTCAGTAGTGATACTATATGTTTGGTGTATGCAATCTACTCAGTTGGTTATTACAAAACTAGTGGTTACAAGATTTTGATTAAAAGTTTTTAAGGGTATTGATTCACCCCTCTCCTCTCAGTACACACCTCTCCATTATCCCAACAGATCCTTCATGTGCCTAATTCATGTATGATTATTCTCAATTCATGCCCAAATTTGGAAGGATAGCACAATTTCATGCACACTAACCTTGGTTTTGGCTCAAAACTCCAACACCATGGTGCCTAGCCATATGCCTCCTAGAATATGGTGCCTAGTGCATTAGTCTAGTCAATCTAGAACCAAATTTGAACCTCTAGTGGTTGGGAAAATAAGAGCAGGAAAGTAAATTTATCATCATTTAATTCTTATTAATTATTATTCTACCGTTGATTGTTTCTACTATAGTTGCCTCTATTTTTTTGGTTAGGCAATTTCACTCAAATTTTTTCCCTTGAAAGATTCTCCTATTTCTTTATTTCCAATTTTCTCAGATCATTATTGATGGTAAAATAATTCATAGGGCTCCATATAAACTAGATTTGCAGATGTTTGGTCATCCCTTAAATATATTCATTAGGTCATTAGGTAAAGTTATTTTCCATCCCATTTATATTGGATTACCAATACTAACATTCTTGGGTGAATGGACAATTTACAAGTAAATGATATATTGTCTCTTCCTCTGACTCACATAATGAACATCTAGATGGGCCTTCATAGCCAAGTTTTTTAAAACATTCAGCAGTCAATATTTTCTTTTGTAATATTTCCCAAAGGAACATTCCTGATTTGGGTATACATAATCTATTCTAGCACATATGGATAGGAATCTTAGTTCTAGACTTGACTTAAATTTGAGGATGATAAATTTTAGCACCAAGAAATAAAATCAGAAGTAAACAAAAGTTGGAAGTATAGAAAAACAATCTGAAGGAATTAGAAATTGAAAGTATAGAAAATTTTCAATATCCAACTAATGCATATAGCTATGAAGCCAATAATAGAGGATAACAAGATTTTTTTTATTTAATGAACATCAGTCTTAAAACATGCAAATTGTGCATGAATAATGTAACCAAACAAATGCATTTGGGAAATTTTTTTGAGAGCTAACAATAACTCAATTTGAAGAAAGGAGAAGACACAACATTGGTGGACTATAGGTTGCAAGAAGGGTACTTCAACATCCATAGTCAAAGCTCCTCCATATTCTTGCCTAGCACGTATTTTATTTCATTTTATAAAAAAGTTATGTGTTAATTATGGACTTTAAATCTGGATTAAATCTCTATTTTCTCCATCTCATGCTCTATTAAGAAAATATGTATGTAATTATATATGCATATACATACATATGGGATATATGTACATATGTACATATATTTCATATATATTTTTCTTTTTTAATGGTATTGAAATCTGAAAGAAAAGTATTGTTTCCATCATCTTTAATTCCCAATTTTTCCACCCGAACAAGTAACATTCATCTTAATTTTTGTATGCTTAAATCTACACTTCATATCTGAAATAAGTCTCTACTTTCTCCACTTTAAATTTCATTATATGTAGTCATATATGTATATTTGCATGCAAATATACATATTATGAGTGGATCTAAACCTTTATTTGAATGATATTTCAATCTGAAAATTTATTTTTATTCCACATGCTTATTGCTATTTGCAAATGGTTGAGAACTAAATCTTGAAATAATGGTTATGATTATATAAGTGTGTGTATATGTATAAGGGTATGCATACCTCTATGTGTGTGTGTGTGTGTGTGTGTGTAAGTTGGTGTGTGTGTGCGTGTGTGTGCGTGTAGTACATGTTGATTGAAAGTCATGTTGAGATTATTTATTTGGAACAATGATTCAATTTTATATTTATTTTTGTTAGTTATTATTATAGCAAGTTCATATGTGCATGTATATACACACATAGAGACACACACATTATGTGTGTGTGTGTGGTGTGCTTCTTTGTTTGAGTCAGGGTTATCTTCCATAGCAATACCTTAAAAAGACATTTTTGAAATTGATTAGAAAAGTATTAAAATTTGAGGAAACATTGTGTTTGAAATTTTGCATATGGTTTCAAAGGAATAATTATATTAATTTATAATATATTAGATTGATTATATGTGTGCAAAATTCTTGTTACTATGCATGAATCAGATTTTAGTGTTGTTTTCATTCCAGCATGTTATGTTAAATTGTAAATTAGATAAAGATTGTGCTCTTTTGTGTTGTGGAAAGTTTACCTTCGGGGACTATGTTGGGACTAGTGTTGAATATGGGCTAATAGGGGAGTGTAGATGCTACTTTACTAATTACTTTATTTTACCATATATCAATTGTTATGCTTGATCAAGATATGTGGACCACTGAAATAGATGGTTTTGTTTCTTTATTTACTCTCTTTTTCATATCTTGATATCAATCATAGCATACTATTGTATAATATAATTGCATGTAGATATGTTTCGTATGCACCAGATTCCATCATGTTTGTCAATTCCTTTTTGCTAGGCATCTCGTGCAGGGTTGGTAGTTCTTCATTTTAACATGAACTTTGGGGAAGTGTAAGCTTTGTGGTTGGGAAGTAAAGTGCTTGGACCATGATCTTGTCTCATGATTGCAAATGGTTTAGATTGATGAGTTGAAGATTTGATTGTTTGTAAACATTTTTTGTACTCTTGATATATTATTGTGACTTGTTGGCAATAGATTACTTAAGTCATCTCTTGTAACATGTGCAATCATATACTTTATGCTTCATGTATTGATATCATGTCATGCGATGGCATTGCATGTGTGCATTAATTTTTTTATGTAATGATGCACTTGTAATTATTTCTTTATTAGTGTGATTAATGTGATGATTATTTGATTTTGTGAGATAATATTGGGTGTCAATATTTATATCACACCTTCATGAGCTCCTAATTTTTCTAACATGGTATCAGAGCGTGGTTTAGGAAAATTACCTTTCTGATTAAATAATTGAGCATTCAACAAGAGATCCAATATACATCCTTCCCACAATGCTGTTCATAGGTTCAACATAAAAAATTCTTGGAATTTTCAAATTTGCCTCCATTCAATTTGCAACTTCCCCTATAGAAATATCATTATTTATCCTCTTTGTTTGTTTGTGGTTATGAAATACATACTACAACAACTAATAAAGAGAGTGATATATCTCCTTGTCCAAGGTAGTGATACAATCTCTTTATCAAGCAGATATTCCTATTTAAAGCCTGCAACTTCATCTCTTTCTTTGACCATTACTTGTGATATATATTAACCTTAGATCAATCAAGATATTAGGGTGGTGTAGTCATTTTCCAAGTCACAACTCCACAAAGGAAGCGGTACATAGAGGAAGGGCTGAGGGAGAAACTCCAATTCAAAAATGTTGCACTATATATTTTTAATTTCTCTACACTTTGGATCCTCCATTGGCAATAAAGATATACATTGGTCATGTTAATACATAAAGGGGGGAGTGATATATGTTTTCACACACATTGATATCATGACCAATATTTAATATTGTGAGGCTTTTATTAAATAAAAACTAGCAATTGCACCTTGGTGTGCAATGGGTATGCCATAGATATGTAGAATGGGAGCATAAAATGTGAAATTCGAAATGAGTTGAAAGAAGGTGGGGTCCTATTAATATGTAAGAGAGAAGTATTGAGGGTTTCTTTTATAAGAAGTGGTTATTATAAATTATCCTTTATGATATTATCTTGTAGCATTGATAGCACGGATGTGAACACTATTTAGTGATGTGACTTATCACGAATGTTAAGTATTTTTGGAGATAATAATTACAACAAATTACATAAATGGAGTTATAGAGAGAGAGAGAGAGAGAGAGAGAGAGAGAGAGAGCAACATAAATAAAAAAAGCAAAGATAATGAGAGGGGAAGCTAGAGATATAGAAAGATAAATATTTATTAGAATGTGATAAATATAGAAATAGAGAGATATTTTTAACCTTTCTCCCATTATAACATTATAACTTTTTATTTAGATTTGAAGTTTGATATTTATTCTATTTATAAATTTGAATAAAAAAATAAAAAAATGTACAAAATATATTATAGTAATAAAATTTTAATACAACAATTTTTTTAAATAAAAGCAATTTAGGTAAATTTGAATATAAAAGCAATGCACAAAATCTTGAAGAAATTCGAATATTTTTTCGATTGTTGATATGCTTAAGGGAAACTAATATTTCCATTCGGGTAATGTCTATAAGAAAATATGCATGCGCTTCTAAGTTTCTAACGTTTTAAAAATTCCTCGCTATTTTTAAATTTTTTCTTTCTATTTTCGAGTTGTTTCATAATTTGTAATTTTTCGCTGACCATCTGTTGCTAAGAATTTTGATCCAATAAAATTATGACTAAGCATTTTTCAAAACCTAAAAAAATTAATAATATGTATCTTATGTTTTTTCACCCATCTTCTTGGCAAACACATGGCACATCGAGTATAGAAAAGTGGGGGATGTGGCATGTCTGCAGGTATTCTAGGCTAATAGTAAGGCATGTGCATGTGCATGTGGATGTTGCTTGGATGTTGGGTGGGGTGTGGGGAAGATGGAGAGGAAAACAAAGCTTCTTCATGATTTCTATGATTTTTCTTTCTTATTGTTGATTCGTTTGTAGGAAAATTTTGGATTCGATGTGAATGGGGAAGCTGGTAGTGGTACACAACGGCTAGAGATACTGACCACTGACAGTCCTCTTATTGATATAAAATGGAAAAGGGGACTTCTCTTTTGGGCTCTGTTTCCGATGGTTATTTAAAGAGGGAGTTGTATAAAAGCCATCAAGACCATGAAGTCCATTAGAAGTACCAAGGAGATGACGAGCTTACCAACAAGTACTCATACAAAGAGGAAGGCAAGGTGGAGTATGTTCACATGGTCTTTTGTGAAGATGATGTTGAGTAATGTCATACCTCTTACCATTACCATGGCATCTATTTTTAGGGTTTAACTTCCTCAAGACTCATTTTTTTGTTGTTACCATCACCATATTAGTGTTTTAGGGATTAATTTCCCCATACCATTATCATTGTCATAACCATTGTCATTTCCATTGCTAGTATGATTATTGTTCAGAGTTTAATTTCCAGATTTTTCATTTAATAGTTTTAATAGTACTAATACTTTTACATTAACTTTGAGGAGTCTAGTTGAGATCAAATTTACGATTCAGTTGCAACCTAACTTAAATTATGGGTTTTTTTGTCAATGTAACCTATTTTGGATTGTCTTTTTGCTTACCTTGATAATGACATCGAGTTGTTTTTATCATGCTAAGACTATATAATAACTCTTGGCACTCTGGTTCAGGTTGAGTTTAGAATTTAGTTTATTATTGTGTGGTTTATTTTGTCGGTATACTTATTTTGGTAGGCTATGTATTAAAAAATGTGAACTATTGTCATTCTTTCTGTATAGCGTAATCACAATGTAACCACCTGGATTTGGTCTGTTCTTACCATAGACCCTATTTTCCCTAGTGTGATCATACCCCCAATTATGTCACGACAATGTTACATTGGCATAATTCATTTTAAAATCAGATTTAATATCCTAGGTGATTTTTATCACTAAATTATATTAAGTACTACATCCATACAATTCAAATAAACTCAAACCAATTAAAATAAATCAAATTCAAAACATGGCTATAGTATTTAATCATAAAGGAATTAAATGAACCTCAATATGTCTCATCACTTACAAATGAACCCATTCCCCTAGCCTAATTAATTTAATTAAATTGGCTATAGTCCTATTGATTATTAAGAAACAATTAAATGCTTAAATAATTAATATTCCTATTTTTAAATGAATTAAATAAGTTTAATTCATTTCATTAATATTCCTCTAAACCCCTAACCTAACCCACTTTAACCACTTTGACCATAGGTTCAAACCTATCCCAACCCATTCACCCTTGCTAAACCTTCTTATAATCCTAATTCTATCCTAACCCACCTCCTAATGTTGTCACATTCCATTAGGGAGTGATTAACAACTCAAACCACTTGAGAAAGTCAAGGAATCTCAAGACTCCTTTCCTCAAGTCCACTTTCTCAAGCTTTCCTCTAACACCCTTCCCATGCTTCTTTAAGGCTTTCATTAATGCCTCATTAATGAAGATTCCTTAAGCCCATGTCTCCACTGTGCCTCATTAATGCCCAAGGCATTAATGCCTCTTACACTTCATTAATGAGTTTTTCAACTCCATTAATGCACCTTGTCCACCCTCTCTCTCCTCATTCTTCTATAAATAGAAGGTATTTTTTAGCACAAATAAGCCCATAATTTTAGAGGAAAATGCATTGTTATGTTGTTCGGATTTAGATGCATTCATATTTCATTCATAGTTTCATTATTATGCATTGTTATTATGTTCATTTTTAGAGTTAAATATGCATGTTTCTTTACCATTTAGTTTTTTTTAACTCAAATCTTCCATGCTAAGTCGTATATGTCACTGATGGTAGCATACTCTAAGGGCTGTTATGTTGCTTATCATACTCTTCTTAGTTAGAAAGCAATAGGTCGATTTTAGTGCTTTATATGCTCATCTAACCATGTTTTACACAAATACAATGATCTATTGAAGTGTTGTGTTGTAGGTAACAAGTGCACAAATATACACACACACATAGTTGTTTATGTTGGACTGTGTTGGTTATTAAATTCACCATTGTACATACATAGTTCTTAGTCTTGAAAGAAAATTTCATGGGATTACAATGTTCATTATCTAGTGCTTCATTATTGATTTTAAATTCTCAATTTAATACTCATTTTCTTGTAGACGATGCTTACATTGAAGTTTCTTAATTTAATGTTGCCAATGGTGGTTCTTGAAAAGCATTATATCCTCATTTTCTGGACGGGAGATTGCAGTGAAGTGAGGCCAATAATACGCATGATCGTAAAATGTCTTTACGTTCTCACCTTTCAAAATGGTCTCATCTAGATGAGTGCCTGGATTGTTTGGAGACAGTATGATCTCAATAAATTTCGTTGAATTGAAGAATTTTGTGCGTCTAGGTGTATTAACTTGCAATTTTTAGTGTAATGAGATTGAGAGGGAAAATAATTATGAGGGTTGTTGCATGGGGCTTGCATTTGGAAGAGATGTCAAGGATTTTTCTCATCACTCTCTGTAAAAGTAGAACTAATAATTATGAAATTTTGATTACTTTCTAGATCATGTCAGAAAATGAAAGCAATAATTATGATGAAGATGAGGTGTGGACCAGATGAGGTGTGGATTGTAGATAGCTTCTTATTTTACTTGTCGTGTGGAATAACACCACGAGTACTACAAAAACATATGCATGCAGGACCAAGGAAGACTACATACAAAAGATCAGCGATGATCGGATAATAGACTCAAACTTTCCCAACATTAAATTAAAGTGACAATGAAATCTGACGGTGATAGAGTTTTCAATTGTCTTGCACAGTTGTTAGATTTTGCAGACTATTGATATCAAAACCTAGGTCATTCTTCTCAGATAATAAACGCCTTCGGCGTAACAACAATATTGATATATCTAAGAGTTATGATATATGCTTTGGAAGTGACTCAATCTCATATAAGTTGAAAGGTGATTTGATTAACAACCATTCAATTTGTTCTTTTCACATCCATGTTGGCAACTTTATCATCGATTCTAAGGTGTTATGTTTATTTTTATTGTTTAATAATTGGTAGCTAGCATTCTTAATATTATCCTTTTGAGAAAAGGTGGTGCAAAATTCTTTGAGGATAAAATAATAGAGGAAGTTGCATTTATAAATTCTTTCACCATTTTTAGCACATAAAACCAATGGATGGGCTTAACCAGCACACTCTAAGCACTGAACATGCACTCTAAGCACTGAACATGCTTAGGTGGAAGGTGTGGGACCCAATGCCTCTGTTCCTTTCCTTACTCCATTTCTGTTCTCCAAAGTGGTGTCATTAACCACAAGAGTAACCAGTCAGTCAATCATCTAATTCCCGCCCATGAGAAAAATAAAATTAAAATATTTATTTGTCATGCTCAAAAAGTGAATGCAATAAATGTAAGTCTCATAGAAACTGGAAGGGAAGGGAAGATCTCTGTAGACATATGCAAAATGTAAAAGCATAGACAAGGCACTAGAACCGTTTGATCAAAGGCCTCAAATAACATAGATGATTGCAAGATATACCCAACATGGATTTCTTGAAAAGGCCTCAGGAACATTCAAGTGGATGCAATGGACAGATGGAAAGACAAGCTTCACAACCTTTCCCTATAGCCTCCATGCCTATGCCAAAATGAGAACTTTCTATCTTTCATTTGCAGTCCATTGTAGTGTTGTTTTTTACTGTTTATAAAAAACTTTATTTTTTTACTGATTTCACTGCAACAACTGACTCTAATATTTTTTATTTTATTTTTTAAAAATTCATAATCCATTAATGGAGTAAGCAACATTTGGTCGATGCACTACACAAAGACTAGTATTCTCTATGAAAGGGACGCAACCATTGGAAAATATGGTAGCATTAGAAATGTAGAGCCAAGATCTCATGTAGATATAGGGATTCAAATGGTATTAACATGAAGACCAGACATGTCAAGTGAATAAAATAAAGGAACCAAAGCTTCTAGAAAATATGTTATTATTCCAAATGTTGTAACGATTGAGAATGGAGGCTCTTTCTTAGTAGGATGAGCCCATCGACCATTCTTCAGAAGTTCAAATAAGCTAATGTTGTTTCTAAATCTCAAGACCAAGTTTACAATAATACTTTTAGAAACAACATTAGCTTATTGGATCTTCTCAAGAATGGTTAATGGGCCCATCCTACTGAGCAAGAGCCTCCATTCTCAACCATTAAAGCATTTGAAATATTAACATATTTTTAGAGGCTTCAATTCCCTTATTTTATTCACTAGACATCTCTGGTCTTCATATTAATACCGTTTGAATCCATGTATCTACATAAGATCTTGGCTCTACATTTCTAATGTTACCATATTTTCCAATGGTTGTGTCCATTTCATAGAGACTTCCAACCTCTCTGCAGTGCACCGACCAAATGTTGCTTACTCTATTAATGGATTATGAATTTTAAAAAAATAAAATAAAAATATTAGAGTCAGTTGTTGCAGTAAAAAAATAAGTTTTTATAAATAGTAAGAAGAAACGCTATAGTGGACTTCAAACAAAAGACAAAAAGTTCACATTTTGGCACAGGAATGGAGGTTGCAGGCAAAGGTTGCGAAGCTTGCCTTTGCATCTGCCCATTGCATTCGCTTAAATGTTTCTGGAGCCTTTTCAAGAAAGTTATGTTACATTTATTATACAATCGTCTATGTTATTTAAGGCCTTCGATCAAATAGTTCCCGTGCCTTGTCTATGCTTTTACATTTTTCAGACATCTACAAAGCTCTTCCTTTCCGGTTGCTACAAGATGTATACACTAAATCTGGGCCTCTAACTTAACCATACACTTCAACATAGTCATTGTTCATCAGTCACATACAGAAATGAATATGAAGTTATTCATCCTGCATGCCTGGATGAGTCGACTTGTTGCCTCCTATCTAGACGAGGTTTTGAGTAAGCTCTCAGATTTAAGAAGCCAACAACTGAGACCAATCTAAGAATGAAGGATTTATTATAGGAATGTAGATGCAATATTAGTCTAGAAATGAGAATAAGCTTAGTCTAGAAATGAACATGAGATATTAAGCTAGAAATGAATGTGATATTAAACTAAGAATTCTTGAAATAAACTAAGCTATGCATGATTGATCTAGAAATTATATTAATCTATTACAATATGAAAGCTTGGAAGCACACAAATATTGAATTAAAAATGCACCAGCGATTCGATATTCTAACAATGCATTCTCCTTTTTTTGAATGAGAAATAAGAGAGTTCTTTTATAGGATGAGAGTCCAGTTCAGAATAGCAAGTTTCCTTTGAGAGAAACAGTTAACATTTTGAAATCCAGTTCAGAATAGCAAGTTTCCTTTGAGAGAAACAGTCAACTATTGTCTTTTTGAGTGAATGAAACAATTAACTATTTTGTTGCACTTTTGAATCACAGTTAACTCAAAGTTTCTATTTTTGAACTGAAGTGAAGATTTTGGAGAGACTATTTGATTAAATAAATGAAATATGACCTCATAAATATACTTTATCAATTATTTGAATAATTAAATTCAATTATTGAAATGAGGATATTTATTTAATAATCAGATATTCTTTAATTCCTTTTTATGTATTTTAGCTAAAAGGATGAATTTAATTTAATTAAAGTGCCAGGACTTTGTAATTAAATTAATTCAATCATAGGGTTTATTTAGCCAATTGCAATTGATATTTTAGGAATTAAACATAGTATGTGATTAATGTAGATTTAGGATTTTTCGCATTTGACACTTAAGTCAAGTAGAGTCAGTCGAAACTCAAAATTTCCTAGTACAATAGGACTTTGATGATTCAGAAGGTTGACCAATACAACAAAATTGGTTGTGGTTGCAAGATGCCAATTTTGGGGTGTTACATTTTGCCCCTCTTTGAATTGATGTGCGAGTAGCGCATTGATTCAAAGAATAGGCTGGTGTTTGAACCATAGAAGAATAGTTGTAAATTGATTTTGAGAATTGATGATGGTTTCAGATCCATCTCTAGAACGAATCTTAACTCTTCAAAGTCTAGGTTAGATTATCGAGACGCCAGTTAGATCAAATTTTTGAGGGTCATCTTCAGAACAAAGCTTGATTTTCAGGAATCCGGGTTAGATTGCCTTGATACCTGACAGTGAGCTTTTGAGAACCATCTCCAGAATGGAGTTTGATCATCAAGGATTTGAGTTAGATTGCTTAGATATCTATTAGATGAGATTTCGAGAACCATCTCCAGAATGAAGCTTGATCCTTAGGGATCTGAGTTGGATTGCCCAGATACCTAATAGTGAGATTTCAAGAACCATCTCTAGAACGAAGCTTGATCCTCAGGGATATGAGTTAGATTTCTTAGATACATAATAGATGAGATTTCAAGAACCATCTCTAGAATGAAGCTTGATCCTCAGGGATTCAAGTTAGATTTCTCAGATACCTAATAAATGACAAGATGTAAGGAATAGAGATGACCCTAGTGATTGGAGATTGTGGAATACTTAGTTTTGACTGTGAAGTATGAAAACTAAACATGCCCCAAGTGATGAGATGCCCCAAGCAATGAGGACTTTTGAAATAAGAATAGATTGATTAAAAAAGATTTGAACTGATTTAATGATGTAATAATCTTGCCCCCTCAGGAGCGAAACGGAAAGATGACACGTCATAATGGTGATTAAGAGCGAGAAATCACAGATAGATGTTGAAGCGAAGGTCGAGAAAAACTCAGAACATATTTTAGAAGATTTGAGAAGATTTAGAAGCAATTTCAAGGTCTGGTTGACCAAGTTTGACTAGGGTTGACTAGAGTTGACTTTTGAGGAAAACTTTAAGGATTTGAGAAAATGTTGTTTGTCTATGATTCTGACAAGAAAGCGATGTCAGAAAGTTGACTACACAAGTGTCTGATTGCGTCGGTCCCAAAAATTTTAAAATGCGATTTTGAGCTATATAGAAGTGTCAGATTTCAATTTTGATCCCCAAAATAGATTTAGAGGGGTCGATTTAGCCAAGGGTTAAATTCTCACGCTAAATAGAGCACTTTTGAAAATTAAGTCAAAACTTATATATAGGCCTAAAGTGTCTTTTTAAATAAGAACTTTTGAAGATTGAGAGCGAGGACTGAACACTTGTGCAGTCGTGATGAAGCCAGAATGTTTGAATAAGAATCCCTCATTGTACAAATCTAGGACACAATGAAGTGACCATTGAAATGCTGCCTAGAATGAAAGTGCAACCTTATACTAGATGCAATCCCTAGGACATGGTTGTTGGACCCATTGAATAGTTATCATCACAGAGCATTTTTGGAACATCGGAGTCGATACAATTCTTATTGGTGCCACTGCAACCATAAGAATATGAATATGACTTTCATTGGATTAGATATGGGAAACTAACATAAGCATCGAGGCACAAATGCCAAGATGACCTAAATGTCATTTCCAGTTGATGTCGCAAGAGTACACCAGTATCGAGGCATTCAAATCCAAGATAGCCATGAGTGAGATCGTGCGTAAACAAACAGAGCAATAACAGTCAAGGAGATAGTTCTGACCTCACCTTGGCATAAAAATAAGTAGGATCGAGGGATGTGAGGCTTTTCCACCTTAATGTAGAAGCTCTTATCACATACATCCTAGTTATTTGACGTTGCAGAATCACCAAAGCCACACCAACAAGCAGTAGACAAAGAAAATAGAAACGAAATTAATGAGAACAAACAACATACAAAGAGAAATTCAATCATAGCTCAGCATGTTTCAAATTTTTTAGATGTGTTCATGTTTAGGGGTGTTGAGAAACATTGTTGTGCTTGTGAGTGCTTTGTGTTTGATTGCTATCGATAGATGTTTACGTTTGCGATATCCAATGTGTGTTAAGAAACACAGTTGATTGTGGTGTTGAGAAAAACCTGTTGATTGTTTCAGTAGTGAGTTTCCCTTCAGGATGACAAGATTACTAACGAAAGATGTGATCAGATTGGGGACCCATGCCCCTAGGTAATGAAAGACTTGACTTATGTTGTGAGGGAAAAGTCAATTTGGTTGCCCCCAAGATTATGACTCTTGGTCAGTTCAAGTCAGGAGGGTTCTCAGAAGACCCAAAGTGTCATGAAAGTGACTGAAAGATATATACAATCTAAAGAAAGATTTTCCAAGATGAAGCACAAAGTACCACTCCAACTCATCAGATTGATGTCAATTTGTAGATATATGTCGATTGCACGAAAATCTAATATGTATGGCGATAATAGACAAACGCAGTGAGAACCACTGGTGACTGACGTGAGAGAGATTCTCAAGTAGATAAATCTTAGTAACAGCTAGGCATCAACAGGAAGATGTAGTGAGAACCACTGGTGACTAATGCGAGAGATATTCTTAAGTAATAGGACAGTTCCCCCTAGACTAGGAAGGTTGTCCCTAGAGTACGACCAGTTTCAATCCATCTAAGTTAGTGTCTCAATGGTAACTTAGAGCATGCACATGAGCACATGAAAGAAGGAAAGTAGGATCATATTGGTTCACCCCCAATGTCTAGCAAGGTGTAGGACATTGCAGATGGATTAGAAATTTGATGGACAAGGTGAAAAGACAATGATGGATGAAGAGGGTGGATGCAACCCTCAAAGACAGTCTCCTCAAGATTACCCAAGCTAAGGAAAAATGAATATAGAAATGTAAGCTCATGGAGCGGTGTTGGATAACATATAGGATGATGACTAGATGTCATGAAAAGCATGTGGTCCAAAAATAATGGACATGTTAAGAAGTCTTTTTTGAGAAACATTTTTTTCAATTATGATCAAGACCAAGGGGTCAATTTGATAGGATAGAGCTATGATAGCATGATTGGGATAAGGGGTGATGGAGGTATAAGTGCATGTTTTTGACTATGATAGGAATGCTCAGAGATAGGAAGGATAGGCTTGGGATAAGCAAGATCACGATAGGGTGCCATGGATGAGAGAAAGTGAATAAGTTGATGGAAAGGATAATGAATGGAAGGATATATGATGCTCAGATATGATCAACCTTGTCAAGATCACTGGACAAAACATGGATGCTCACGTGCTAGCTAGATGTAAGATATGATGGATAATATGACATGGAAGGAACTTGCCCCCAAGTAAAGAGTGTTAGTAATAACTGAGAGGGGGGGTGAATCAGTGGCCTCAAAAATTAATCCTTAAATCAACCCTTTAAACTTATAGCCACAAATTATATCTCAAGTTATCTTTTGTCCTACAAGATGAATGCCTTGAATTACTTATATCAATTACTTCTTATCAGATTATTCTGTTAAACCTTCTTCTGTATGTTTACCGATAAGCAATCATCTATTTATCGAAACACAATAAATATGCAAAGTATACCAATAAATCCAGAATCAACAATGTAAGATACAAAATAGCAAAGAAATGAATCATACACACATAACACATGGATTTTAATGTGGAAACCCTGTTAAGGGAAAAACCATTGGGACCAGTACCCCAAATTTTCACTCTTCTAAAGTGAGCCCTGTTAAGAGCCAACCTTGTTAAAGGTTACAAACACACTATTAGGTTTGACCTTGTTAGAGGATTTAGAAATAGTTTGTCAACTAGTATCTGGCATCTAATGCTACCATCCTTGATCAAAAACTCACTTGGCCTGCCAATAGGTATCGAGCATATCCAATGCTACTTTTGTGATCAAACTTTTTGATACTCCTTGGGATGTATCTCAATTGAAAAAGACTTTTAAGTCCCACTCGGTTAAGAGGCTTATATGCTTCAATGGTTAAACTGAAACACTAATGATCTATTCATACATACAAATTAATTGTAGATTTTTAGATCTATTGTAGGTCCATTACTTCACTGATCAATATAATCAAATATATACTTTTGCTCCACACTTGTTATGCTCTGTGATGCTTGTCTCAGTGTTCGTCGGTGTCTTCAGAATCTAGGTCTTCCTTTAGCTTGTTGATCAAGACTGAAATGAAGACTTTCTTCTCCTTCAGATTTCCTTTAGCATCTTTCCTCTTTCTTGTTCACCCCACACACCCACCATTCATAATGAATTGGGTTTGTCTCTTATAGACATGATTTCCTCTTTTCTTGGCTTTCTTGATCTTGGGATGTTCAACAATCTTTGCCAATAAATTTAAAGCAAATATTTCAGTTTGATCTCGTAGAGATCTTCTTGCCAACTGGACAAATTTAAATCAATTACTTATCTCTGGCTTTATCTGGATGATTAAAACAATGATAAGTATCTGTTAACTTTATCTTTAGCTTCTTAACAGCTAAGCATTTTTGTCATTTTCTGAACTCTTTGTTCTGTCGGTCAACACTTCAGTTAGTCATTGGTGATAACTGACTATTTCATCAGTGTGACTTCAGTTGTCATCGGGATCTCCATCCTTTTCTTCTCTGTCGGGCAACACTAAAATTCTGTTTGTCGGGTTACTCTGTGTTTTGCTCATCGGGCAACACTATAACACTGCTCGTTGGTAATGCTATGCATTTCCTCATCCGAAAACACTATGACTTTGTTCTTTTACTCTGACCGTCAGTTGCACTCTATCGGTGTATACAGTCACTTAGTGAATACTTGACTTGTATGCATTACTGATAGCATAGCTTTGATTCATGAGTTCTTTGAAGTCTATGGCAGTATTACAATGACCATACAGGTTATATCAAGTTGACATCAATGACAATACAATACATTAACTGATTTAATGTCTTGCATGATCATCAACTTAACATCTTCAAACATTCAATCAGTTACATGTCATCAATATCTCCCTTTGGCATTGATGACAACATACTACATTATCATACTATACTATTGCCAATACAATATGAAATATATAGTTTCATCAAGCTTTCCTAATGTAACTTATTACAAATGTCTAGTAAGCTCAAATAGCTTTGATTTGACTCTTGCAGCTTTCCATCTGTCTTCAATCCCTTCACTGGATAGATGTAGAATTTGTCTTTCTCTGATGTGATGTGTTTGCCTTCTATGTCAAACTCTCTCCCTTTGACTATTCTTGTCTTTTGATGTTTTATCTCCCTCTGTATTTGCTCTCCCTTTCTGATTGCTTCTCTCCCTGAGATGATAATGGATAAAATTTCTCCCTTTATCAATATGATAAGTATGATAATGAGATATCTCTCTCCCTTTGACATTAATACCAAACATCTTATCTTTTCAAATAATCTTTTAATAGTTATGTTAAGTGGATCCTTTCTATCCATAATATATTCCTTGAATTTCCCAAATCATCAGTAATAAGTCTATTGATGGTAGGTTTACTAGGGCGTATGGGCATCATTTTATGTTATTAAACCATTTTAGGCACAATGTTAAAGTCAGTTTACCCTACTATCTGCTCAGTTTGTTAGATGCTAAAATTACTAGTTTGCAGAAAGATTTGAGGGGGGATCATGCATCCCACCAAGGGATTATGTTGCCAATATATGAGGTGCTAAAAACTAAGAATGTGGAAAGGCCTTTGGGGAAAAATATTTTGAAGTATGAAGAAGAGACAGAAGGGGATGAAGATGATAGTAAGTACAGGGAAGAAACCGAAAGTGAAGAGGAGTCCAAAGTGTTTAAAACCCCTAAATCTAATAGAAAGGGTGTTTTGAAAAACCATAAGAAACCCTACTCTGAAGGGTCAGAAATGGAGAATGATAGTGATGAGGAGATTGGGGAGGGAAGCAAAAAGAATAAGGGTAAAAATAAAACAAAGAAGAAGACTCAGAATGAGGAGTCAGAAACAGAGACTGAAATTGAGGAGGTGAAAAAGGAGGATAAAAAAATAAAACATGGGGAGGGTAAGGAGAAAGTTAAAATTACCCCTAAGAACAACTATTCTAGCAAGAGGAGAATTGATCTTACCTCGGATGAGGAAGAATTAAAGGACAATATAGAGGAGAACTGGGAGGATAAGGAAAAAGGGGAAAACATGGAGGAGAGAAAAGATGAGGTCATTGAAGATATCAATCTCAGGGAGAATACTGAAGAAAATAAGCAGGGAGAAGGAAATATGAAAGATGATAAGAATACTAGGACTGATGTTAATTATGGGAAAAAGGATTGTGATTTCTATGACAATGTGGACACTGGGGAGCATCAATTTTTTTGTGGACAAAAAAGATTGCATTGCAAGTTTTACTAGTCCAGTTAACAATTTAATTGATGATCAAAATAATATGAAAAAACAAGTTGATATTATTAAGGTAGAGATAAACATTCTCAACAGTATGGGTATTGGGGAAAAATCGGTGGCTGTATGCTTGAATGAAATGTAAGAAGCAATAGGGAATTTTGAAGCCTATGTGGAATTTCTCAATAAAGTGGGGACTATGGAGAGACAAATCAAAGATATCCAAGACAGGGCTGAGAAAGATAGCATTGCTGAACAGATCACAAATCTCACTACTAAGGTGGACAAATTGGAGTCTACGGTAAAAAAATTGGGGAATAATGTCTTATTAGTCTCAAAGCTTACTGTGGCCATGCATAGATATTGATGGACAAACTGGACATGGAGAACAAGGATAAGGAGAGCAGAGAGATCAAAGAGGGTTTTGGCCCAAGATCATGAACCAAAGCCAACATTAAGAAGACCAGTTGTAAGGAGGACAAAGACACTATGGAGCTCAAGAGTTCAGTCAGCAATATGCAGATTATGGTCATCAAAGCGAAGGAACTTGTGCAGGGAATGTAGCTGTCCTTTTTGCTGTCCCTTTGGGGTTTTTTGCTGTCCCTATTTTTATTGTTGTATTAGTGGGACTTATTTTGGATAGTTTTCTTTTTTTCTATTTCCTTTCCTTTTTGGGTGCTTAGGTACAGTTGTATCTGCTCTTTGTTGAATATCTATTTTTAACTCTTTAGGTTTTAGGTCCTTGCAAAACCTGCTGAACTTTAATACTTTGTAAAGGTTTTGGGTCCTTGTAAAACCCATTTTTACTTAATCAGAACTCTGTTGCTTGGAGTAGATAAATACCTTGTTGTGTATAGATTTATCTTTGAAGTTCATCTCTCTGCTTGCATCAACATGAATGATATTATGATAATATGTAGGCTGATGTAGCTCTCTAGTCAGCTTACTGACCAGAAGACAAGGGTCTGACCCCTAGTATCTTTCTCTAATACTCAAATGCATCCTTGGGAAATGGCTTGGTGAAGATATTGGCCAATTGTTCCTTTGATTGCACATACTCAAGTATCACCTCTTTTTCTTGAACTTGTTCTCTCAGATAATGATACTTGCTGGCAATATGTTTTGTTTTAGCATGCATGACTGGATTCTTGGAAATGTTTATTGCACTTGTATTATCATAATAGATAATTACTGGTTCTAAAATTTTCATATGTATACCTTCTAGTAACTATTTGATCCATGCAATATTTGAGCATTTTGTAGCAGCGGCGACATACTTTTCTTCTGCAGTAGATTGTGAGATGCATCCTTGCTTTTTGCTTATCCATGTGACAAGTTTGTCACCCATGAAGAATGCTCCTCCAGTTGTGCTCTTCTGGTCATCAAGATTTCCAGCCCAATCAACGTCGATAAAAACCTTAAGTTCAAATTTGCCTTCTCTTTTATACCATAAGCCATATTCCTCAGTATTCTTCAGATATCTTAGAATTCTTTTCACAACAGTCATATGTGATTCTCTAGGGTTAGCAGAAAATCTAGCAACTATTCCTACTGCATGTGCAATATCTGGTCTAGTGTGTACAACATACATGAGTTTTCCAATCATTGATCTGTACAAACTCTGATTTACCTTTGATGACTTGTCCTCCTTTGTTAGCTTACATCCAGTTGCCATCGGTGTTCCAACTGGTTTGGATTCTTCCATCTTGAATATTTTCAGTACTTCTTTGATGTACTTGGATTGTGTAATGAAAATACCTTCATCTTGTTGCATGATCTATAGACCAAGAAAGAACTTGATCTCTCCAAACATAGACATCTCAAACTCTTTTCTCATCTCATTTGCAAATGATTTGCATAGCATATCATTGCCTCCAAATATGATGTCATCAAAAAATATTTTAGCAATCAAAATGTTAGCATCAGTATCTTCCTTCAAATAAAGATTACTATTTCACTTGTCCTTACAAATCCAATACTTATAAGATAGGAATGAAGTCTTTCATACCAATCTCAAGGTGCTTGTTTTAATCCATACAGGGCTTTTTGAAGTCTACATACCAAGTCCCTCTTTTCTGGATCAACAAACCCTTCTGGTTGTTCAATGTATACCTTTTCTTCAAGTATTCCATTCAGGAATGCAGACTTGGCATCCATTTGATATACCTTGAATCCTTTACATGTAGCATAAGCAAGTAATATTCTTACTCCTTCTATCCTAGCAACGGGTGCAAAGGTTTCTCCATAGTCAATTCCTTATTCTTGTGCATACCCCTTGCATACTAGTCTTTCTTTATTTCTAGTGACTTCTCCATTCTCATTCAACTTATTCCTGAATATCCATTTTGTGCAAATGACATTCTTGTCATCTGGTCTTGGTACAAGTGTCCATGTGTTTTTTTTCTCTATCTGTTCAATCTCCTCATTCATAGCACTAATCCATTCATTATTATCTAGTGCAGCATTGATAGATTTTGGCTCATAATCACAAATAAGACATCTTATATTTAGAGACTTACTTCTAGTTCTCATACCAGCCTTCTTATCTCCAATTATCTGGTCTTGTGGATGGTTCCTTCTAACATATCTAGAAAGTACAGATTCAACTCTTTGTCTATCATCTTGCTCATCATTTTGTTCTTCATTTTGTTCTCCATCAACTTGTGCATCATTTTGAGCAATATTTTGATCGTTGGTATTTGCAGCCTGATGCTCGGGTGCAATGATCTGTTGCTCGGGAGCTCTATATTGTTGGTCAAGTAGAGTGTCAGGTTCCTCATTGTAAGTGAATCTATTGTATTCTTCTGGTTTTTTAGTGCTTTCCTTTTCATTCTTCTCTGCAAATTCTTCTATCTTTACATTTGCACTTTCAACAATTTTGTTAAAGGCTTTGTTTAGACATTTATAAGCCTTGCTCTTGGTAGAATACCCTAGAAAGATTCCTTCATCACTCTTAGATTCAAGTTTTCCATTTCTATCATCTTTTAAGATATAACATTGACTGCCAAAAATTTTAAAATAACTTACATTGGGTGTGTATCCATACCATAGCTCATAAGGTGTCTTTTTGGTGTCTTTCTTCAATTGTACTTTGTTCAATGTGTAAACAATAGTACTGACATCTTCCCTCCAGAAGATTTGGGTGATGCCTTTCTCTATCATCAGTGTCTTTGCACAATCAACTATGGATATGTTCCTTCTTTCAGCAATTCCATTCTGTTGTGGTGTTCTTGGTGCAGAGACCTGTCTTTTGATTCCATGCTCATTAAAAAAGTTAGTGAATTCATCTGATGTAAATTCCCCTCCTCTATCTGACCATAAGAATTTTAACTCCTTACCACTTTGCTTCTCAACCATTGCTTTATACCATTTAAACATCTTAAATGCTTCTGATTTATCTTTTAGAAACATGACTGTCATCATTCTAAAGTAATCATCAATAAAGAGAATAAAATATCTATCTCCATAATAACTCTTTTTCCTCGTAGGTCCACATAAATTAGTATGGACTAATTCTAGAATTGCATCATATGTATGGGTTTTGCTTTTAAAGCTAGACTTTGTCATTTTACCTTTTTGACAATTCTTACACATGATGTTGTTGGGCTTGATCATTGTCGGTAAGCCTCTGACATTTCTCTTTTTGCTAATATTTATCATGTTGTCAAAATTCACATGACACAATCTTTTGTGCCACAACCATATGTCTTTGTTTGTAGTAATCAAACAAGTGGTGTTAGTATCATTCAGATGGAATAAGTTACCTTTTGTCTGCTCACTGGTACCAATAAGATATTCTGATTTATTGAAGATCTTTGCCTTCTTATTTTCAAATGCTACTTTGTGACCTAAATTATTCATCTGAGAAACACTCAATAGATTATAATTCAATCCATTTAACCAATAAGTATTTTCACATTTTATCTGGTTATTCAACATTATGTTTCCTCTACCTTCAACTAGACAAGGTGTGTCATTACCCATTCTTACTGAACCACCTTTATAGTATTCAAAAGTCTCAAATTTTTGCTTATCACCAGTCATATGGTGAGTGCAGCCACTATCTATGATCCAAACATCATTTTTTCTAACTTTAGAGATGAGAGATGTTTCTACATACCTTTCTTCATCATCATCCGAATCATCTTTCACTGTTACAAACACCATCTTGATGTCTTCATTAGATTCGGTGTCAGTGTCATCATCTTTGCATTTTTCTAGGTAACTAGCCTTCTTTCCTTTGTCCTTATAGTCTTGGGTATCTCTTCTTTCTGATTTTCGATAGCTTCTGTAATCACCTCTGTCAGCCTTCTTTTCAAATGACCTGTCATTACTTCTGTCATCTTTTCTTCTATTAGTACATCTTGTAGCAAAGTGTCCTATCTCTTTGTAATTAAAACAAACAAGTGGTAATTTACCTTTGTATTTACCTTTTCCTCTCTGCATTCTTCTAGCCATAAGTGCTTCAATTTCATCAAGATCATCTTCTTCACTTTCACTATCACTATCTTTTCTCATAGTGTTTTTATGACTTGATTTACTTATTCTCATAGAAGTTTTGAATGCAGAATCTATATTTGGTAAGACACTATTATCAAAGTTATTCATCTCAAATGAAATCAGTCTCCCTATCAAACTATCTAGAGTAACATTTCTATTTGCTACTACTCTCATTTCTTGAATGGCAGATACTCTAATAGCATAAGTAGGCAGTAAGGTTCTTAGAATTTTACTTACCATTGTATCTTCTTCTAGTACACCTCCAACTTGGATAGCATTGACTAGCTCTTTAATTCTTGTGCTGTACTGAGTGATGTTTTCACCTTCTTTCATTTTGAGATCATCAAACTTTCCTCTAAGGGTTTCTACCTTGGCTCTCAAAACATTTTTTTCACCGCCATGTACAAGCTTCAATTTGTCCCACATCTGCTTTGCAGTTTTGCAGGCTTTGACATCTTCAAATTCAGCATCAAAGAGTGAGGAAACAAGTTCTATCATCATGTCATTGTGTTCATTCTTCTCTCTCATTTGTTCAACTATTGGTGCTCCTGTGGGAAACACACATTCAGTATCTAAGTATTGAGTAACATCATTGCCAATACCTGATAAGTGGAGTCTTATTCTACTCTGTCATGAAGCAAAATTATCTTTGTTCAACTTGAGCACATCTCGTCTGTTCATCTTGAGATCTTTAGTTTAGGTCTTGAAACCTTCCTTTCTAAGCACACAAGCTTTGATACCAATTGTTAGTAATAACTTAGATGGGGGGGGGGGGGGGGGGGGAA
>MU226912.1:4061881-4139292 GCA_018584345.1 Thuja plicata | reverse complement strand
GGGGGGGGGGGTGAATCAGTGGCCTCAAAAAATAATCCTTAAATCAACCCTTTAAACTTATAGCCACAAATTATATAAATTATATCTCAAGTTATCTTCTGTCCTACAAGATGAATGCCTCGATTTACTTATATCAATTTACTACTTGTCAGATTGCTCTGTTAAACCTTCTTCTGTATGTTTACCAATAAGCAGTTATCTATTTACCAAAACACAGTAAATATGAAAAGTATACCGATAAATCCAGAATCAACTATGTAAGATACAAAATAGTAAAGAAATGAATCATACACACATAACACATGGATTTTGACATGGAAACCCTATTAAGGGAAAAACCACTGGGACCGGTACCCCAATTTTTCACTCTTCTGAAGTGAGCCCTGTTAAGAGCCAACCCTGTTAAAGGTTACAAACACACTATTAGGTATGACCTTTATAGAGGATTTAGAAATAGTTTGTCAACTAGTATCTGGCATCTAATGCTACCATCCTTGATCAAACACTCACTTGGCATGTCAATAGGTATCGGGCATATCCAATGCTACTTTTGTGATCAAACTTTTTGATACTCCTTGGGATGTATCTCAATTGAAAAAGACTTTTAAGTCCTGCTCGGTTAAGAGGCTTATATGCTTCAATAGTTAAAATGAAACACTAATGATATGTTCATACATACAACTTAATTGCAGATTTTCAGATCTATTGTAGGTCCATTACTTCACTGATCAATATAATCAAATATATACCTTTGCTCCACACTTGTTCTGCTCTGTGATGCTTGTCTCACTATTCGTCAGTGTCTGCAGAATCTATCTCTTCCTTTAGCTTTTTTATCAGAACTAAAATGAAGACTTTCTTCTCCTTCATATTTTCTTTAGCATCTTTCCTCTTTCTTGTTCACCCCACACACCCACCATTTGTAATGAATTGGGTTTGTCTCTTATAGACATGATTTCCTCTTTTCTTGGCTTTCTTGATCTTGGTGTGTTCAACAATCTTTGCCAATAGATTTAAAGGAAATATTTCAGTTTGATCTCGTAGAGATCTTCTTGCCAACTGGACAACTTTAAATCAATTACTTATCTTTGGCTTTATCTGGATGATTAAAACAATGATAAGTATCCGTTAACTCTATCTTTAGCTTCTTGACAACTAAGCATTTTTGTCATTTTATGAACTCTCTATTCTGTCGGTCAACACTTCAGTTAGTCATCAGTGATAATTGACTATTCCGTCTGTGTGACTTTAGTTATCATCGGGAACTCCGTCCTTGTCTTCTCCGTCGAGCAACACTCAAATTATGTCTGTCGGGTTACTCTGTGTTTTGCTCATCGGGCAACACTATAACGCTGCTCGTCGGTAATGTTGTGCATTTCCTCATCGGGCAACACTGTGACTTTGTTCTTTTACTCTGACCATCAGGTGCACTCCGTCGGTGTATACAGTCACTTAGTGAATACTTGACTTATATGCATTACTGATAGCATAGCTTTGATTCATGAGTTCTTTGAAGTCTTTGGCAGTATTACAATGACCTAATAGGTTATATCAAGTTGACATCAATGACAATACAATACATTAACTGATTTAATGCCCTGCATGATCGTCAACTTAACATCTTCAAACATTCAATCAGTTACATGTCATCAAAGAGTGCAAGTAGGAGGAATTATGCACAATGTCTGTTTGCCAGGTTTTCATCATGGTACTTGTCCAAGGTGCCACAAGAAGTGGTTTTCACCATAGAACAGATTTATTTATCTTTACTTTTGCTACCAAGGTGTCTGTTTACCAGGTTTTCACCAAGGCATTGTTTTCTTTTTTTCTTTTTTTCTTTTTAAATTTTTGTTTTGATTTAATGGAGGAACTTTAGCTTCTTTTTCTTTAGATAGTGCTCCTTTGAAAGATATGTTATGATAGGCCAAGGCCGCTGAAAGTAGGCTCAAAGATGTTGATAGGGTGATGGTAGGGAAGAATGATATGGAGGATAAGGGAGATAGTATCCAAGGATATATGTGATGTATTGGCTAAGAGGAATGGAAGGATATGAGATGGATGGCTAAGAGGCAGGTGCAGGATATTGGATAGGGTATGGTGATAAGATCAACATTGACACACCCCTTGAAGGGTAGTGGATGGATGGAGGAAAAATGGATGGAATAGCTTGAGTCTTTGATGGATGAGTAGATATGGATCTTGGTATATGAGGACCTAAGATGGATGAGTAGATATGGATCTTGGTATATGAGGACCTAAGATGGATGAAGTATTCAAGGTAAAGGATTTTTGGACATGAGGACCCAAAATAGAGTTAGAAGATGAGAGATGTTTAGATGGAGATGAAGTTGAAGACTTTGGAAGCTTGGATTCCAACTCTGACTTTTCCTTTTTGTTCAAGTCTTTTGATTTTCTTTTTGTATCCAAGTCCTTTAGAAGAGACTTGGGAATCCACATACCTTTTGATTTTCCTTTGCTTTTGGATAATTTAGAACGCAATTCGTCCATGATGGATTTAGGAACCCACATTTTCTTTGCTCAGTGGACCTTTGTGGTCTCTTGAATATTTATTTTTTATTTGTAATCACATGTCAATTAGACTGGACATAGTGATCTTCATATGTAAGTGGATTCTTGTATTTCTAATTTTTTTGTTGTACATTCAAATTGGTTCCAAAAGACTTGGGGAGTGTGGATGAATAGGGTCGATATGGGTGGTTCATATGGATTGGTTGATAGGGATAATTCAAGGATGTATGTATTTTTTACTCTTGATAGGGTATAGGATAAGTGGATGGCAAATTAGTAGTGATAGGCATGGTGGATGGAGGGATATACAAATCCAATATAGATGGAAGGTTTGACAGTTTCAGCTTTGGGATATAGGGACCAAGAATGGACTTGGAGGATGGAGAAGGAACACGCTTACATTTGAATGGAGGGAGATAAGGTGTGGAAGGGATATCAACATCTCTAGAGTGAGTTGTATGACCAAGGCTCTTCTCTTTTGAATTCATCTTTATATCAATAGAGGCATGAGCAACTTCAATAGGAGCAATTTTGATAGGAGCAACTGAAGCTTGTGGGGATTTATTTTTTTGCAAGGGATTTGGAGGAACAATGTTTTCTTGAGGTGGATATGGAGAAGTATGACAAGTAGATGATGGGATACTCTCATCTTGAAAAGAATCTTTAGATGGTGTACAAAGTGTACCTTTCTTTTGATTTTCAATAGGCTCAGTAGAGATGGTGGAAAGGATATCTCGATCTCACTTGGGGGATGGATAAGATATAGGAGGTGCAAGAGTGTCTTCTAGGATGAAATGGAAGGAGATGAGAGGATCATCACTATTTTGGTTAACCATTGGATAAGGTTGGATGGTATCTTGATCTTGATCATCATTGATATTTGTTTCTTCATACTTTGGATTGCCCTCTTAACATGGATTCACTTCTAAGGATGAGTTAGGAGGTTTGATTTGTATGAGGGATTCTTCACATGCTGATGGACAATAATTTGGAATAGGCATGATAAGCATTGAAGCACATGGAGGATTTTGGTCTATGATCTTTGAAGCTTGAGAAAGACTAGCAGTAGTATGCTGATTAGCTTGGATCTCTTTTAGAGGTAATCCTTGAGGGTAGATATAGTCGTCACTAGGCTCAATTTTTGATAGAGATGGTGTGGCTGGTTGTGAAGCTTTAGGAGATGGAGTGATGGTGGAAGTAGATGGGGTATGTGAACCATTGCTAGACATGGATTCTTGATATTGATCATGCTCGAAATTAGTATCTTCACTAGATGATTCATTAGGATTTTCTACTTCGATTAGGCCATCATTAATGAGATCTTGGATTTTAGGTTTCAACTCCATGCAAGATGAAGTTTTATGCTTATTGCTTCAATGATATGCGCAATAGGGGCTCAAGTATCTCAATCTATGTGATGTGGCTGGAGGCAGCTGATGAGATTATGCTCAAGTAGTTCTTTCAATGCTAATTTATAAGATTGTCCTAAAGGAGTAAATACTCTCTCAAAAGGATAATTAGATTCTTCTTGACTTGCAATATCTTTCTTTTGTAGATAAAAAATACTTTCATCTGATTCTATCATATTTTCCTCTAGATCCTCTTGATCAAAGATATGGTTGTCATAAAACTGTGCTTGATCAAAGAGGGGTTTACTATGCTTAGATACCTTTTTGCTTAATGAGGACTTATTGAATGGTGTATCCTTTCCTCCCTCTAATTCTTGGAGTTTAGATTGTATATTTTGAAGTTGTTTCCATAAAGCTGCCATAAGAATCTCTTTGTCCTTGTTATTAGGACCATTAGGTGTAGCCCATGTGATTTTAGACATTTTAAGATTATGTAAGGGGAATGTGTTGATAATTTGAGTCACAACACTCATAGACAAAGATTATGTAAGAGGAGTGAACTAGGACTATGCTTGGAACTACATCTTATGATAAATGCACAAGAGTGCCAAGAGGTGAAGTATACCTGATAGAAGTCGTCTAAGATAAGGCTAGAACAACCAAGAGATGACTATCGTGTTGCAAGGTATGACAACACAGTAGAACAAGTAGATAGATAAGAGACAAGACAAGTTCAAGTGAGAATCATGTAGTTCTCAACCCAAGACATCCAGTTGTAGACTGTGTACAGACAGGAAGCAGGCAAACACACCCCAAACAGAAACCAAGTTGAGCAGAGTAAAATAGAATATATAGTAAATAGCTCACTATTATGGAAAAATGAGACAGTTTCACATGAAGTACTTTCTTGCACCAAGATTCCTATAGACTCACGTAAAGCTTTGCAGCCTGGCACAAAAAAATGCAGAGCTAGTGTGCAAATATTGGTAAATAGATGAAAACAGAGTAGCAAAATGTCGTGCAAGGATTGACAACACCTCATGCAAAGATTTGCATAGAGCGGTGCGAAGATGCAGAATGTCACGCGAAGTTGTTTAGAAAAGCAAGTGAGTTTTGATAAAAATAGACAGTTGAGACCATTTAGAGTGACAAATTTGCATTTGCGAGACACAAATTAGACTATTCTCTGACAGAGTGTTCAATTGTAGATTGTTTTGGATCATTTTCAGATTGATGAATTTGAGTTTGGACATTTAAGCAATTGTGACACAAGAAGTAGTCGAAAATAGTTCAGCCGAGGACAAAGCAACTTGAAAGAATAAGGGAGTCTTGACAAGTTTGAAAATTTTGAAAATTTGAGGACTCAAAAAAGACACTCACTTATCCCTAAAATGGCAGAGAAGACAAAATATTTTCCTCACAACTTATGCACATGCGTGCACCTCACACAACAATGTCACCCCCAAGAGGATGCCCATGTTTTTGGTGTTTCCAAGGACTCAATAATATATGTTCAAAGGACACCCTTAAAGTAGGGGCTAGTGTCATATACCACCTTCAAACTTCCAGGTGCATGCCTATGGTGAGAATCTATGGGAGAGAATCACCCCCTCCATGCGCAAAGATTATGTCCCCTTTTAGAGATGAACTGGGTAAGAAACTAGCTACAAATGGTGTTTAGTAGGCTTTCGTTCACATTAACCTTTGGTGGCCTCACAAGTGAGGTTGAGACATATAGCCACAACAACACCTAAAAGTGTACACCCTTGACAAGCAAGGTTGGGAGTGGCACCACTCAATACAATAGACAGGGCTTCCGCAACATATTCGAAATCTAGAATCAAGAGAAATAAATTAACATGGCTTTGGAGTCTTTCTCTCAATAAAAAAACTTTATTATAGTGGGGTGGAATCATCGGTGAAAGGTGTGTACCCACTTGGGTCGTTCCCGAAAGTTCAACTTCCGGCAGGCTCGCTAAAGGTGACTCAAACTTGGTTTGGTTTCAAGGTTCTAAGTTTCTGATTCTCCCAAAAGGGAAAAGAACATACTCCTCTACCTCTACACCTCACACAAACACACCAGATGTATTCAACACTGAGCTAACTCTTCTTTCAACAAATCCAAGAGCTTCTAGGTTTCTAATTCTCTCAAAGAGAGAAGAGCATACTCCCCTCACTAATGGATATGCTAATTAATTTGTTACCTTTCCTTTCTCCCCTATGTATCAATACCTTAGCAGTGTCTAGGTCTTCAATTCATTCATGAGAATCACTTTCATGTAATGAAGAGCCTAATATCCTATTCTACTATCAAGATCCTTAAGAAATTTAAACAAGGCCTTATTTAGACTACGTAGAGAAAGCATGAAAAAAAACACAATGTTTATGTAGGTTTGAAGTTCTTTGACAAACGTGCTCTAACATGCATCCTACAATCAAATAGTCAATAAGTTTGCATAGTTGTTTTTGAAGGAGTCTTCGACATCTCATCCTGCAAACCATTAGTTAAGTTGTATCGGAAATAAAAACCAGGAAAACACAGTAAACAACAAGTATTAGTGGTAAGAAAATAGAGATTTAAAACTACAAATTAAAAGTTTCTCCTATCAAAGTTCACGTGACAAACTAGAACAGTCCGTGCGAAGAACTACCAAGGACCCTGCAAAGAACTAGAAAGTTCGTGCGAGTTTCTGTGAAATTTCGTGTGAGATTTCATGACAGAGACATACAGACAGTAAGTAGAATTAAAAGCAAAAAAGAAAGATGAGGCTAGAAATTGAATATTCTGCCCCACGGTGGGTGCCAGAAATGTATACGCTAAATATGGGCCTCTAACTTAGCCATACACTTCAACATAGTCATTATTCATTAGTCACATATAGAAATGAATATGAAGTTATTCATCTTGCATGCCTGGATGAGTCGACCTGGTTCCTCCTATCTAGATGGGGTTTTGAGTAAGCTCTTAGATTTAAGAACCCAACAACCGAGACCAATCAAAGAACAAAGGATTTATTCTAGGAATGTAGATGAAATATTAGTCTAGACTAAGCTTAATCTCATTTCTAGACTAATATTGCATCTAAATTCCTAGAATAAATCCTCAATTCTTAGATTGGTCTTGGTTGTTTGGCTCTTAAATCTGAGAGCTTACTCAAAACCCTGTCTAGATAGGAGGCAACAGGTCGACTCATCCAGGCATGCAAGATGAATAACTTCATATTCATTTTTGTATGTGAATGATGAAAAATGACTATGTTGAAGTGTATGGCTAAGTTAGAGGCCCATATTTAGCGCATACATTTATGTATATGCTAAATATGGGCCTCTAACTTAGCCATACACTTCAACATAGTCATTGTTCATCAGTCACATACAGAAATGAATATGAAGTTATTCATCCCACATGCCTGGATGAGTCGACATGTTTCCTCCTATCTAGACGGGGTTTTGAGTAAGCTCCCAGATTTAAGAACCAATCTAAGAATGGAGGGTTTATTCTAGGAATGTAGATACAATATTAGTCTAGAAATGAGATTAAGCTTAGTCTAGAAATGAACATGAGATATTAAGCTAGAAATGAAAGTGATATTAAACTAAGAATGCTTGAAATAAACTAAGCTATGCATGATTAATCTATATATGATATTAATCTATTGCAATATGAAAGCTTGGAAGCACACAAATATTGAATTAAAAATGCAGCAGCGATTCGATATTCTAACAATGCATTCTCCTTTTTTTAATGAGAAATGAGATAATTCTTTTATAGGATGAGAGTCCAGTTCAGAATAGCAAGTTTCCTTTGAGAGAAACAGTTAAAATTTTGAAATCTAGTTCAGAATAGCAAGTTTCCTTTGAGAGAAACAATCAACTGTTGTCTTTTTGAGTGAATGAAATAGTTAACTAATTTGTTGCACTTTTGAATCACAATTAACTCAAAGTTTCCATTTCTGAATTGAAGTGAAGATTTTGGAGAGACTATTTGATTAAATAAATGAAATATGACCTCATAAATGCACTTTATCAATTATTTGAATAATTAAATTCAATTATTGAAATGGGGATATTTATTTAATAATCAAATATTATTTAATTCCTTTTTATGTATTTTAGCTAAAAGGATGAATTTAATTTAATTAGAGTGCTAGGACTTTGTAATTAAATTAATTCGATCATAGGGTTTATTTAACCAATTGTAATTGATATTTTAGGAATTAAATATAGTATGTGCTTAATGCAGATTTAAGATTTTTTGCATTTGACACTTAAGTCAAGTATAGTCAGTTGAAACTCAGAATCGCCTAGTACAATAGGACTTTGATGATTCAGAAGGTTGACCAATGCAAAAAAATTGGTTGTGGTTGCAAGATGCCAATTTTGGTGTGTTACACAAGAATTACATTATTACATTCACTTTTTGAGCGTGAAAAATAATTGTTTTAATTTGATTTTTCTCATGGGCGGGAATTAGACAACTGACTTATTGCTTACTCCCACAGTTAACGACGTCGCTTTGGAGAAAAAAATGGAGTAAGGAAAGGAATGGATGCATTGGGTCCGACACCTACCACTTAACCATGGTCAGTGCTTAGAGTGTGCTAGTTAAGCCCAGCCAAAACTAATGAGCACGATTTTTTGAGAAAAGGTGGTGAAAATATTTTAAAAAGATATCGATGACAATTAATGCAAGCACAAACCTTTCTATTGAAACATACAGAGAAACTATTAAATCATGAAGTTATTTTTTAATGAAAGACATAAATATATGAAGGTGGTACTATCATTTAATACAAGGCAACATATTCCAACTAAGCAGTTAATTTTATTGAATGCAGGATACACTATCAATAATTATATAAGAAATACCATGGCACATATGCATACTTCATTTTGAAGAGCATCTATTTATATTAGAGGTTGCATATATTCTATGTGGTCCCTTCGTTTGTTGCGATTTACATGGAGGTGCCTCTTTTTTGAGCTACAATATAGTATATTGAACCATCTATTATATTGGGTGGTTGTCGTTGTACCAAAAGACAAATCTGTCAATGGCTGATACAACCACTAGACTTATAGAATCCATGGGAGATTGTTAAACCCTTGTCACCAATCATTTCATGTATTGACCGAGACCAAGAGCGCATATCATGAAATAATCCTTCCCTCAGGACATGCATGGGGTTGGAACCTATGACCTTCGCTCTGATACCAATTGTTAGATTAGGTGGTTGTTGCTGCACCAAAAGACCAATATTTCAATGGTCGATACAACCACTATACTTATAGAATACAAGGAGGTTGTTAAACCCTTTTCACCAACCACTGCATGTATTGACTGAGACTAAGGGAACACACCTTGAAATAGCATCTCTTAAACTGTGACATTTTCCTAAAGCTGTGAATTATTTTATCTTTGAGTCCATCAAGGACACCCATACTCTCTCTCTCTCTCTCTCACACACACACACACACACACACACACACACACACACACACACACACATATATGAGATGTAATATCAAATATTTATGAGCATATTGCTTGTTCACATTAGCTACTAATTTCCCCTACATAAGTTGTGTATTCCTCCAATGGCTATGACAATGTTAATTGCACTTGCAAGCTTTGATTATATCTATTATGAGGTATACAAGATGGTGATTGACATTGAGACTAGCCACTTCCAATGCTGGTTAGTCATCATCAATCACTTTTGCACACCTCGCCTACTAGTTGTTCTCATCCAATCAACTTTCTTATTTTTCTTATAATATTTGAAGGTTTTGGTTTTATCTCTGACTTTTGAAGAATATAATAGTATGCAAGAGAATTATCAATTCATATTTTTTTGATAATTTTTAAAATGGGGAACTATATAAATTAGAACAATTACATCATCAAACATCTTAGAGGGCTTCATTTATTTCCATATTTGTATAATCTTTTTCCCCTACTTGACACACTTCATTGAAAATTATTTGGAAATGCAATATGATTCTTCTATTTAAAGTTAATTTTTATCATGTATATGATGACATCTTAGAGTCTATGGTTGATTTTGAGTGTCCTCATGCTCTTTGCACTCATATTCAGGAGTTATAGATATCACAATATTTATCCCTCCCAGATGATCCTATTGTGTGTTTTCATTCTTTAGCAAAATCCTAAGATTGTGATCCTTTTGAGGTTTTTGACAATTCAGTCGAGGTTTCTTTAGAGGTTATTTCTTCTTATTCAGAGAGAGTTTCTCCACCTTCACTCAAATTGACTTCTTCTTTAGAGTCACTAATTGAGACTTTCATCATTCCTAACAGACATGTCCAACGTTATCCTTCACATTTGGTTGGAGGAAATATTTTTGTATATTCATATTTGGAGTTTGTTTTATATCAAATATTGCATAGTTCTAGTTTGTCCCTTTTTTACTTGATTGGGGAGTGGCATCATCATCTTTCATGGACAAGGAGACACATGAGCATTTTGCAGAGACATCTTCATTCCTAATGCTCCCATATTTCATTGAATATCCATAAAGGGAAGCACACTTGCATCTTGACATGGTTTTGTTTCTTTATAAGGGGAGATAATTGTTTTGTCAGCATTGGATCAATTTTTGTATTCAAACACTTATCATTATTGAAAGAGATTATTTAGTAGTTGGGGGATATTTATTGGATTCTCATGACAAATTTAGTTCTTGGGGGATATTGATGCGAGACCACCATACATCACTTCTCTTTTTGCATATCTCTTTTTTGGAGAGGAGTTTTTTCCCATAAGGTTTTTTCCTTTTCTCTATTTGTGAGAGATTAGTTGCACAATTAGTTGTGCATGGGTACCTAACATGGCTTAGCAGTTGGAAACCATATATTTCATCTTCATATAAGTCTTGTATTATTTGCATAATAGTTTTCTCCCTTAGTTTCACTTAAGGGGGTCTTGGAGTAAATATAATTTACTCTAATTAAGTTTACTTAGAATAGATTACTAGCACATGGTATAATTATTTAATGATAGTTATCTTAGGCATCCTTATTTAATATTTTTCATCTTGAATTTAATATTTTTATAGGGTAGTTGTAACTAATCCCTTCGCACCTGCCTATATAAGAAAACTATTTTGTACATTTGTAATAATCAATTCAATAGCAATTCATATCATTGCATTGCAAGCTCTTGCATTCCAACTCATTGTTCTTCATTGTTCTCCTATGACTGATGGTTTCTTGGTTCAATCCCCTAATGTCCACAACTTCATGGGCTCCTATGTTTTCCAATATTATATAATAATAACTTAATTTAATTAAGATTTAATGTAGCAACAAGTTGAATACTCATAACGGTTGGCAAGTTGTTCATTCAGGAGTGTTTTGGAACACTTTAGGGTCGTCATTTATTGCAAAATGTTTGTTATGAATGGTTTCTTGGTGTCATACATAGTTTTGGAGTTATAGATTGCAAAATGACAGTCCAGAAAGCAAAATTACAGAGTATAGAAGTACAATTTTAGTCAACGAAGATAGTATATGAAGAATGAAGACATTTGAGCTTAGGAGAAGCTATTTTGGGATATGTATGACCTTCTGTTAAGGTCTCTTATGTTTTGGTGTTGAGCGTAGTAAGTTACAATATGATGAAGACATGCAAAGACATAGTAACAGTGATACAGGGTAGATGAACAGTTGCAATGATTGTGGGAGTATAATGCGAAGCCCAAATGTGCTATGTTGGATTCATATTGTGGATTACCTATGTTTTGATAGTATATGATTGCCAACTTGGTAATTAATTTTTAGTATAAGTATCAATTCTATTTTGTGATTTAATTGGAAGCCGATTGGATATGTAAAAATGTATATATAAGAAGAGTTTTTTAGAGAAGTGATGAGAGAGATGAAAGATGTGATGGATGTGTGATAGATTGGTATGGATGCAAAGAGTTGGATGGATGAATTGTGATATCAGAATTAGTCAGATGGTAATGCGAACTACAACTGGAAATACCTAAGCATAGTAGATTCTTGTATTGTTCATTCTTGACAAAATATTGTAAAAAAATATCATTTCTGATTGTATGAGCAGTGTGCCCAGTATACCTTTAACTGGGTTTTGTATTCCTCTAACAAGGAAATGTACTAATGTAATAATCAGCTCCTAACAGGGGTAGGTCTCCTAACAAGGACAATATACTTTTAGTTCTTATTTGTGGGTACTATCCCCACTAGGGATTTCCCTTGGCCAGGGTTTCCTTGATAATAAATTCACAGTGTTATGAGTTGTGTGTTTTATGTTTAAGTTATTTTCATTTCAAAATTTATTTGGTTAAGTTGGAATTTGCTAAGTTCATATTTAAAGTGTTGCAATACTGATTCACCCCCCTCTCAATATTACTTAATCCTAACAATTGGTATCAGAGATTTTGGCCCTTGGAGAGAAATCCTAACAACTTAAGGGAGATCAAGATGGATTCTAAAAATTTGGAAGAAAACTTTGAAGCGGAACTTGAAGAATTGGATAAAGATAAATCAGAAAATGGTGACTTGAAATTCAAATTGAGAAGAACAGAGAGATTCATCAAGAAACTAAAAGAACAACTTGAACTTTCCCTAAATCAGAGATGATCTTATGGGTAAGATAAAAGAGGATTCTAACAATGACACATCAAATCAGATAAAATAGCTTGAACAAGAGAAAGATGCTTTGAAGCTTGATCATGAAACTAATTCCCTTCAGATGGCTAAAGAAATTCAATAGGAAAAGGATGCTAGAAACAAAATTGAAGAAACCTTAAAAGGTGCTAATATTCAGATGAGACAAATATAAACTGAACTTGATCACTATAAGAACAAATATCTTGAATTAGAGAAATATAATCAGATCATAAAAGGAGAACTTTTTGAAGCTAAGGAACACATTGAAAAACTTCATATGAGAAGTGATAAGATTGATGAGCAAAGAGATAGACAAAAACCTAAAGGAGACATGACTAGAGTTGGCTTCAATTAAGCTAAATGTTCAAAGACTCAAGAAGAAAAATCTTAAGTGAAGACTTATGATCTTGAAAAACCTAAAGAACAGTTCAAACCTTCCAGAGGTATATGCTTTGGATGCAACAAAATTGGACATATGAAGAGAGACTGTAGAAGTAAAATTCCCTACAGATCCTTTGATGGATATTGCAACAATTGTCATGCATATGGACACAAGAAAGTAGAATGTAGGAAACTTGATCAATTTAGAATCAAGCAAGATTACATTAGGGAATAAATACCAGCTAAGATCACATGTTACAAATGCAATAACTTTGGACACATCGCAAGGTATTGTAAGTTGCAGGTTAATCAAAATAGACCATCTTATATGCTACAAATGTAACAATATAGGACATATAGAAAAGTTTTGTAGGTACAATAAAACTGATAACAGAAGAGGACCATCACCTATGGTTATAAAGAAGAATATTGGTGATACTGGTAAGAGTCTTGTAGAATACATGGATGAATTCAAGAGTTATTTTAGAAAACCAGAAGATGAAAATAGTGGTAAGGTATGAAAGGTAAAATAAATAAATGAGGAATTGGTTCAGGGAGAGTCAGTACATGCAGCTAAGCCTTTGCCTGATGCTAACATTGCTACATCAACCTAGATAGCCAAGCATGGCCTTAGGGGGAGCATTGGAAGGAAACATCAGAAACCTATCTAGCACCTGATTATGAGGAGTAAGCTCTTGCGAGCTTAGTGAGAGTATGTGGAGATGTTGTGGAAAACATATCTAAGATCACATTACTTTATGGTCTATATCCTATGATTTCTAGATTGTTAATCGACTGGATTATGTACAGAGATGAGTTTATTGGGAATTGTGTCGGTTCTTTACATAGTGAAGTATAAAGTTAATCAAAATAACTTGTTTAAACATCATTTGAAGAACAAACCCAAAGGAGAACAAAGATTAGAGAAAAATAATGCAAAGAAGAAAGTACGTCGAGCATTTTATCAAAGGATAAATTCACAAAATTGACAGATAAAAGGTATTTAGATATTTTTCTAAGCTTTGGTTATGGATACTCTGTTGATTTTCAATGTTGCTGAAAGGCCTAGGTATAATTTAAGAAACACCCTTTCAAATCAACTGAGGATGATCCTGAATGTGCATTTTTGCAAACACCCTATGACGTTCTACATGTCAAAGACATTAGAGCTTACATTCACTGTAAGTATGAGTCTCTGGGAGATTTGAGATACATTTAGAGATGAAGGACATGATTGGAGTAGATGGAAAGATGAAAGTCGAGTTTGCACATCTTGAGAACCTTAGTATAATGTAGATGACTAAAATTTACAAATTTGACTAAGAGGAATGGATTAAAATCATTTTGAGAAGAGTTCACGACCAGTTCATTTGGCTTGGAGATCAGCTTGCGAAGATATGCAGTGAGTTGATTCATATTATAACTGGTTTGGATAATTCTAGAGTCATTCCTATTGCAGAGAAAAATATAAAAAATAGGTGGAAACCCTAATGCATTCGCAATGGGATAAGAGAGAGATGATAGTTAATGATATATTTCAGCAAGATGTCAGCTTGGTTTCAAGAATTCTTGGATACAAACTACTTTACAATAGCCAACCTAACTCAGTATCTACAAGAGTGATTTTGATGGCATATAGAATGGTTAAGGAAAAAATTAAATACAACCTTTGAAAAATACTTGCACAAATTTTTTTGGAGAATGTAAAGAAAATTAAGAAGGATAGGTCAAAGGCATTTAGGTTGGATCTCTATTGATACATGTTGATACACATGTATATTCATATTGTACATTATTTTCTTGGTATGCACCCTAGAGCTTGGAAGGATAGTGAACCCACTAGAATTTAGATCACATAGAGATATAGAAGACAAAACAACACATGGGTTGATGGTGAGCTATTTGGGATGATCAAAATCTTGCAGAGACATATGAAGGAAAGAAAGAGGATTCCTTAGACATTGGTATAGAAGTACAAAGATACAATATATTTCATGGTTGAAACTAATTGTGTTTGCTTTGAGGCAGTTCAACCTAGGATGAAGTGGTGTTATCCTTTGGGATATGAAGTTAGTTTTGAGGTCTTTACTATGCAATTTGAATACATACTATCCTCAAAAATTGATCCATCCGAAGAAAGATGGGGCACCTATGAAAAAAATCAACAAAGATAAGGGAATAACTGACTAGAGGTGTAAGGAAGAGGAAAGTAGAAAACTTGATAGATGATCTAGAAACTAAGGCTGGTATAAAAAAGGATGATATGAAATAGGTAAGAAATAAGATGACAAAAATAGATTTTGGGTTGGCAAGCAGTGCCCCTACAACCCTTCCACCTCCAAAGGTTGAGAAGGTAATTAGTCCACCTTCTACTATGATTGATATATTTGAAACAACACCTACACCACCAAAGAGAACATTGCGGAAAGAGAAACTTATGGAATTGTCAAGAAGGAACATAAGGCCCTCTAAACAAGACTCTCCACCTAAGAGATAGAGGACATAAGTTGAAGTGAAGGGAGAAGAAAAGAAAGGAGAAGAGAAGAAAGGAGAAGAGAAGAAAGTAGAAGAGAAGAGTCTAGATGTGAAACATCTTTGGAAACCTAACATAAAGATACTGGAGAAGACAATAGTTGAGCAAGGACAACTTAATACCTTGTCCAGATTCTATGTAAGGTATGATGCATCTAATCAGACTTTTATTGAAGACATGATAATAAATCACTTACTTGCTTTTAAGAAGAACTTGTTAGAAGCTAAAGGTAGTATACCTGAGGAACTCTATGAGAAATTAGAACCAAGGAAACAACTAGCACAAATAGAAGATGAAGCAATCAAAGTATAAGAAATTGAAGACATGTTACCTATTTTTTCTGTTAAGGAGATGGAGAAGATCTTGAATGATTTAAAACATTTGCTGAGAAATAAGTCAAGATTGGTAAAGATAATGGGGAGAAGGTATGATGAAGTGATTGAGGAAACATAGAAGGTTGTGGATAAAGTTCTGATGGGTATTGAACCTGAGAAGTCCTCACCACCAAAGGCTACTAAGCCTAGAACTATTGAAAAAGGTGAGTCATCAAGGATGACAGAAATAAGTCTTGACAAATCATTGGGAGAAGACACTAGTCAATTTATGAGTACTGTGAAGCAACCAAATTTTTGTGTTTCTAGTGTGGTTGTGTCTTTGGACACCTCATAGGATGTTAGTGATCCTTTTGAGAGGGATACTGACATTTAAGGAAGAATGTTTCCAGAAATGGCAGAGAAAGAAGAGAAGAAAGTGAGAGAAGTTGAAGCAGTGAATAAAGTTGAAGAGAAATAGGAAATTCATGCATCTATTTCTTTATATTTATTGTTGGCAAGTGGAGATAAGACTCTGAGCACTGATGTTGAGAATATGGATGTGGATGAGGTGATGAAGGTATCCTACATCACATTTTCTAAAGTGAAAGAGAGATCTGAGCATAAAGGTGAGAAGAAGACAAGGGTAATGGAAAGAGAAGTTGATACTATCAACAAACTCCTACCTATACCTTTTTCTTTCCAATAAAAGGACAGTGCAAAGAACTCAAACAAGGTGTTGGATGACTTTGACAGTCGTTATGAGTCTTTGGAGAAGATAGCTGAAGAGAAAGTCAAGAAGAAGTACCTCATGAAGAAGTTGGAAGAAGTTTGCAAGTCTATCTCAAGGGACTTGGGAATATTAAACAAAACTATATCTGAGGCAAGGAGTTGTGTATCACATGAAAGGATGTTATATAGTTACTATATAAATCCTATTAGACATCTCAAAAACATTGAGGAGATAATAGAAAAGGACAGACTAACTCTGGACAAGATGATGGACACTTTAGAGACCTCTTCATGCTCTATATTAGAGTTAGATAGAGAAGTTTCTAGTATATTGGAAAAATAAAGTATTTGGATACAAAGAAAGGGAGAGTTGTGGGAAGATTTGGTATGCTAAAGAGTTTAATCACTCCTAATTTATCAAATCTTGAGACCCATCTTTCTGACATGGAGAAGACAACGTAGGCCCTCACAAACATATGCCTACCAAGATAAAGGCAATAGAGACATCTTATTTTGCACTGAATGGGATGATTCATGTGAGTTAGATACTGGTGAAGAATTTGTTAGAGGAAGTGAAGATCTTGGAGAGCTCCTTCCAAGATATGCTAAAGATGGTATAATTTTTGGTAAGTAGTGGCACAATTTTGTTATATATTCTACATTTTTGTATACCTTTTCCATTGATGTCAAAGGGGGAGAAGAGAAGATATGAAAAATGTATAGAGTAGAGAAGATATATGTAAAGGAGATAAAGAGTGTTGTGTATATATTTTTTTGGTATTGACACTTTGTCATTTTTCACTAAGTGTTGCCATCAATGCCAAAGGGAGAGATTGTTGGAAAGTGGTTCATTCAAGAGTGTTCTAGAACACTTTAGGGTTATCATTTATGGCATAATGTCTATTATGAATGGTTTCTTGGTGTCATACATAGTTTTGGAGTTATATCTTGCAAAATGACTAAGTCTAGAAAGCAGAATTACAGAGTATAGAAGTACAATTTTGGTCAACAAAGATAGTATATGATGAATGGAGACATTCAAGCTTAGGAGAAGCTATTTTGGGATATATATGACCTTTTTTTAAGGTCTCTTATGTTTTTTTGAGCATAGTAAGTTACAATATGATGAAGACATGTGAAGATGGAGTAATAGTGATACATGACAGATGAATAGTTGCGATGATTGAGGGAGTATAATGCGAAGTCCAAATGTTCTATGTTGGATTCAGATTGTGGATTACCTATGTTTTTATAGTATAAAATTTATGAATTGGTAATTAATTTTTGTATAAGTATTAATTCTATTTTGTGATGTAATTGGAAGCTAACTAAATATGTAACAATGTATATATAAGAAGAGATTTTTAGTGAAGCGGCAAGAGAGATGAAAGATGTGATGGATGTGTGATAGATTGGTATGGATGTGAATATTTGGATGGATGCATTGTGATATCAGAATCATTCAGATGGTAATGTGAACTACAATTGGAACTACCTAAGCATATCATATGCTTGTATTGTTCATTCTTGATAAAGCATTGTAACAGAATCTCATTTCTAATTATATGAGCAGTGTGCTTAGTATACTTTTAACAGGGTTTTTTATTCCTCTAACAAGGAAATGTACTAATGTAATAATCAGCTCTTAACAAGGAAAATATAATTTTAGTGCATATTTGTGGGTACCATCCCCACCAGGATTTTCCCTTGGCCAGGGTTTCCTTGACAATAAATTCATGGTGTTATGAGTTGTGTGTTTTATGTTTATGTTCTTTTCATTTCAACATTTATCTGGTTAAGTTGGAATTTTCTAAGTTCATGTTTAAAGTGTTGTAATACTGATTCATCCCCCTCTTTGTATTAATTAATCCTAACAATAACCCTATGCATACTCTGGGATTAAGGGTGTATCATGTCCTCCTCTCTAGACAATAATTATTCTCAATGTTAATCATGTTGGATGATTTTGAGTGAACTTTTCATACAAGTGTGTATCATCTTAAAATGGAAGCACTTCCATGATAAGAACATTTAGCCCTCTTTAGGGGATGTTTTTTACCTCCATCATACTATCCCTCTATTTTTGTATCACCCCCTACTTCTGTGCTGGTTTAGGACCCTGATTGGGCCTCTCCAGGAACCTTCTACCCCACCTGGCATGTTTTCCAAGGGTTCTGCCCCCTGGGTCAAGGTTGACCTTGACCTTGATCTAGGTCAAGGTTTACCTTGACCTTGACCTAGTTCAGGGTTGACCTTGACCCTGACCAGGGTCCCCCTTTCAAATCTGGGAGCTTGTCGGCTGTCGGGGGTCATCCAAAATTCAATTTTCCCACTTTTGGGTCAGCTATTTCGGGTTCTGAAGCGTTGATTCCTAAATTATATTTAATATAGGCCCTCTTCTAGGTGCATGGGTCTAATTGGAATTTAATTCTCCTATGTCAACCTCTTTGGAAGATTGTGCCCTAGTTTCATATAAAAGGGAGCCTTTCTCTCTCATTTTGCTAAGTGAGACATTAAGCGATTAGAGCAAGAAAAAAGTCTTCTAATTGTGATCAAGCATCCATTGTTCTACATGTTTCCAAGCTTTCAAGGTGTTCAAGTCTTCCTCTCAAAAATTCAAGCTCTCCATTGAAGATCAAGGATTCAAGCTTTCAAGCCTTTGAAGGGATTAGGTTCATACATTCAAGATTTATCATTCAAACCCTAGATCTAGCCATCATGGTGGTGTGATCTTCCTTAAAGATCCTTTGTGCATCCTCAAGACTATTTCATCATCTCTTCAAGGTGGATTTCAAGAATAAAATCATGGAGGTTTATGGTTTCTATTGATTCCAAGCTTTCATATCTACATATTTGTCTACATTTGAATTACAATTACATATTTATTGAATATCATAGCTTCATTGTTAGATTAAATTCTACTAGTTGCTAGCATTCTATACTTTATTGATTTCAAGGTTAATTCCTAAATCAGGGTTTGACTAAGGTAAACCCCTCCCCCCCAAAAAAAAACCTCTTTTTATTACAGGTATAGGTTTGGGACTGCAGATTTGGACTCAGATCTAGATACCCTTTTCGGCTTTCTTTCAGACTCTGCAAACAGATTTTCTGCCAGATCTGTGTAGGTCAGGGTTGAAATTTGTGGGTCAAGGTTGACCTTTTTCATAAGATGGTGTTGGATCAGAAAAATATTTCTGGGTTCTGTTCATCTCTGCGTTTGAGTTCTGGATCATACTTCAATTTTTCCAGAAACAGAGTACAAACCTCAGAAAACAACATTCTTTGATCTCAAATTCTTTAAGGTTGGTTCTTCTTCTCATTCTTTTCAATTAATGTCATATATCATATCTATATATTCAATTAATAGAATTTAAGATCCTCTTCTCTTATCTCATTTCCAAATGATTGATTCATTTGTGCATTAATCCTTCTCTTGGATTGATCAACTTGGATCCTTCATTTGTGCATTTGGGGAATAAAAGAGGAGTATCTTATCTTCTCCTTAATCATAATTATAACACATAATCCAAAAAAAACATCTTCAATTAAATGTAAATTAGGTTTAAGGGAACCATCTACAATCATCCCCCCTTTTTTTCTTCCTTTACATTTTGGTGAACCCGCGATAGACAACTCCTTCTCTTTGGTGTTAGATTTACATCTTAGTGTATCATCTTAAAATGGAAGCACTTCCATGTTAACAGTGTTTATCCCTCCTTAGGGGAAATTTTTGACCTCTACCATATCATCATCCTATTTCTACATCATCTCATGCTTCTGTGCTGGTTCAGGACCCTGATTGGGCCTCTCTGGGCACCTCCTACCCCACCTGGCATATTTTCTAGGGGTTCTGACCCCCTGGGTCAGGGTTGACCTCAACCTTGACCTAGGTCAAGGTTGACCTCAACCCTGACCAGGGTCCCCCTTTCAAATTTGGAATCTTGTCGGCTGTCGGGGCTCATCAAAAATTCAGTTTTCCCGCTTCTGGGTCGACTGTTTCGGGTTCCGAAGCGTTGATTCCTAAATTATATTTAATATAGGTACTTTTCTAGGGTCATGGGTTTAATTAGAATTTAATTATCCTATGTAGGCCTCCTTGGAAGATTGTACCCTAATTTCATATAAAAGGAAGCATTTTTCTCTCATTTTCTCTAAGTCTTCCAAGTGCAAAAAGCTCTAATCAAGATTTTTCTCAAGCATCCATTGTTCTCAAGATCTCAAGGTGTTCAAGTATTCTTCTCAAGCATTCAAGTGCTCCTTTGAAGATCAAGGATTAAAGCTTTCAAGCCTTTGAAGGGATTAGGTGCAAACATTCAAGATTCATCATTCAAATCCTAGATCTAGCCATCATGGTGGTGTGATCTTTCTTCAAAATCCTTGGTGCCTCTTCAAGACTCTTTCATCATCTCTTCAAAGTGGATTTCAAGCATACAATCATGGATTTTTATGGTTCATATTGAGTTCATACTTTCATACTTACATACTTGCATACATTCAAATTTCAATTACATGTCTATTGAATATCATAGCTTCATTATTAGATTCAATTCTACTACATGTTAGCATTCTGTACTTTATTGATTTCAAGGTTAATTCCTAAATCAGCATTTGAATAAGGCAAACCCCTCCCCCACAACAAAACAATATCCTTTTTCTTTCAGGTACAGGTACAGAACAGTGGATTTGAACCCAGATCTGGATACCCTTTTCGACAAACTTTCAGGATCCGCAAACAAAGTCACTTTCAGATTTGTGCAGGTCAGGGTTGACATTTGTGGGTCAAGGTTGACCTTTTTCATAAGATAACATTGAAAAAAAAAATTATTTCTGGGTTTTTTTCATCTCTGTGTTTCGGTTCGGTATCAACTGTCAATTTTTCCAGAAACTATCTACAGACCTCAAAAAATAGCATTCTTTGATCTGCAATATTTCAAGGTTAGTGCATTCCTCCTATCTCTTCAATTATTGTTATATATCATTTCTATACATATAATCAATAGAATTTAAGGTATTTCCTTTGTCATTCTCCTTTCCAAATAGTTGATTCATTTGTGCATTAACCCTTCTCTTGGGTTGATCAACTTGGATCTTCCATTTGTGCATTTGGGAATAAGGAAGGAGCATCTTATCTTCTCCCTAATCACAATTTCAATACACAATCAATTCAATTCAATCAAGGTTAAAATAATCTAATACAATCTAGGTAATTCAAAGAACAATCACATCCCCCATTTTCATATCTTACATTTTAGTAACATAATCAATTCTTAACAAACAAAACAAACAACATCTAAATTCTTTATTCAAGATCTAAAATTCTTTATCTTACACTTATCTTAACATTTGCATTTATAAATACAAAAATAAAAATCCAAATATTCATAAATACAAAAACACTTCTTGCATTTCATTCATTATGAAGATCTTTTGGTGTATGGCTATTTTTTTATTATTATGCTCTTAGCATCTCTTTATAGTACTTATGATGTATATGAGACTATTCTCCATTTTATTACATTTCTCACTCTTCATGGTGCACTTTCTTATGCCATTATGAGATTGACCAATACTAGTCTTCCTACTTTTAAAACTTCTATTAAGGATGTGTGTAATGAACTCATTACTCTTTTGGATTATGTGAAGAATTTGGTCGATGATCCACCATTGCCTAATCTTCCTAATATTCCTCTTAACCTTCCTAATCCAATTAATAATAATCCTACTCCTATTCTTCCATCTTCCATCCCTAGTTCTTCTCACACTTTTGTTGAGGCTCAAACTATGGTACAAAATGAGGATGTGCAAGAATTCCTAGATTTACCTTCTCCTTCTTATCCGATTCATGATGCTATTAAGAGAAAATCTCAAGAAACTTCTCCTAAAACCATCATTCCACCTTACAAAACATTTTCTCATGAGCACCATAATCAATCACCTCCTATAGAAGCTTTGCAAGATAGATACACTACTGGATACACTATGGTTGATAAACAAGGTTATAAGGGTTTAGGGCTTGGTATCAATGAACAAGGCATTAAAAACCCGATTCATTCATCTCCTAAAAAAAATATGCATGGTATAGGCTCCCTGCCTTCTCAATTTGAGGTCATTGATCTCAATTATCATCCTCCTCTTCATATTCTTCTTCCAACACCTACATTGGACCACCCTGATACTCCTCAGGATGTGGTTAAAAAGGTATATGTCTAGTTAATGAATTCCAAGAAAGAAATCTTCAAACCTATTCTGAGAAATTCTCTCTCTAAATATAAATGTCCTTTTCATTATAGTAATAAACATTTACTTGCTGATTGTGTGCGTTTCAAGCTATATGTTAGAGAAAGAGCTGCTTTGGGAATTATATCTCATTCCCGTGCAGTATTACAATTTCTTCATAATTTTGATATAGGGCATTCCCCTCGTTCTTCTACAAGTTAGATTGTATTGCTCCTCTTATCTATTCATTGGGGGGAAAGAGGAATCTTATTCCAGTCTTCTAGGATCCACTTTTCTCTTAGCATATATCTTGTTTTGAGTTTAATTGCTTATTCTTTCTATATCCTATCCCTATAAATCATCAATGATATCTTTTCTAAAACATTTGTTTTGTAACGATATATCTTTACTATGAAATATCTTGATATAATTTGACATATCCCTTGCCTTCACACTTGGGGGGCAAGGTATGTTCTTTCTTCCTCTATCTAAAGAGATACTTTCCTTAGCATAGTGGTGTGTATTTATCTTACAACATTATTTCTTTATAAAGATTTGTGTTTTGACTATTGATACCCTCTTATATGAGAGGTGATTGTCCTAGGTCATCACCTCTTCTTTATTTTGTAAACTATGTTTTTTTGATAAACTCTTGCCCTTGCTTCTTGGTTAGAGCTTGTTTCCTTCATCCTAAGATTCCTCTTCCTCTTGATTACAGGGGGCTTTTTGCTTGAATCTTTGTTCCCTCTTTTCTTTAGAAGATGACATTTTATCCTAAGCACTCATCTATGGTGAGGGTCTTGTTGATGAGATCTCTTCCCTTTTGAGGATCCTTTTTCCATAAGTGACATATCCATTTCATGATTCTCTATGTTCTTGGATGTAAGGGTCAAGGCTCTTCGCTAAGAATATGGTATACATTATTGTTAAGCTAGATATCTCCTTACCTTGTGAAGTAGGTATCCTCTCTTCTTCTTCCTTATCTTGCCTAGTGGGTAGCCATGATAAGAATGGGGCATATATAGGGTCTCCCTTGTACTATAGTTTACATTTATTTACATTTTACAATATGCTAAATCCTCAGAAGATAACACACATAAGTTGTTAAATCCTGAAGGGACATGCATTTTTACTTTTATGTTTGCTAAATCCTCGGAAGGTAACACACATAAGTTGCTAAATCCTGAAGGGACACACATTTTTACTTTTATGTTTGCTAAATCCTTGGAGGGTAATGCACACAAGTTTCTAAATCCTAAAGAGATATGCACCCTTTTTATTTTTTACGATATGCTAAATCCTTAGAAGGTAATGCACATAAGTTGCTAAATCTTGAAGGGACACACATTTTTACTTTTATGTTTGCTAAATCCTTGGAAGGTAATGCACACAAGTTGCTAAATCCTGAAGAGATATGCACCCTTTTTATTTTTTTATGCTAAATCCTCAAAAGGTAACACACATAAGTTGCTAAATCCTGAATGGACACGCATTTTATATTCCATAGTGATACAAGAATGTAGATCTATGGATATTTTCAAAAGCTGTCAGAAGACGCATTTACAATTACAAGCACAGTTTATGGGTGAACCTATTGGGGGCTCTCCCTCCTTGGTGATTCATAGTAAGGTGGGCATCTTACTAGGAGAGGTAATCACTTTCTCTTTTCTCTCTTTTGCTTTCATGCTAGTAGGATTAGATCATGAAGCTATGTTATCTATGGTGTTGTTCTTGTCTTACTTATGTAGTCATGTATGTTTTCTATGATTGATTTCTCTTTACTATCATATATTTATGTATGTACATTCAGTTAGAATCCTTTCTCTAAGGGCTCATGTCCTTGACTTAGTGATGTTCTACTTTGTTGCAATCCACCAGTATTTTTCTTCTAACTTTACCGAGAGCATGTTCAACTTCCATACTCCCACTAAAGTGGGGGCTTAATGTATCATCTTAAAATGGAATCACTTCCATGATAAGAAAATTTATCCCTCTTTAGGGGATGTTTTTGACCTCCATCATACTATCCCTCTATTTTGCATCATCCCCTGCTTCTGTGCTGGTTTAGGACCTTGATTGGGCCTCTCCGGGCACCTTCTACCCCACCTGGCATGTTTTTGAGGGGTTCTGGCCCCCTGGGTCAAGGTCAACCTTGATCTTGACCTAGGTTAGGGTTGACCTCAACCCTGACTAGGGTCCCCCTTTCAGATCTAGGAGCTTGTTGGCTGTCGGGGGTCATCCAAAATTCAATTTTCCCGCTTCTGGGTCGACTGTTTCGGGTTTCGAAGAGTTGGTTCCTAAATTATATTTAATATAGGTCCTCTTATAGGGGCATGGGTCTAATTGGAATTTAATTCTCCTATGTCAGCCTCTTTGGAAGATTGTGCCCTAGTTTCATATAAAAGGGAGCCTTTCTCTCTCATTTTTGCTAAGTGAGACATTAAGTGATTGAAGCAAGAAAAAAGTCTTCTAATTGTGATCAAGCATCCATTGTTCTACATATTTCCAAGATTTCAAGGTGTTCAAGTCTTCCTCTCAAGCATTAAAGCTCTCCATTGAAGATCAAGGATTCAAGCTTTCAAGCCTTTGAAGGGATTAGGTTCATACATTCAAGATTTATCATTCAAACCCTAGATCTAGCCATCATGGTGGTGTGCTATTCCTTCAAGAACCTTTGTGCATCCTCAAGACTATTTCATCATCTCTTCAAGGTGGATTCCAAGCATACTATCATGGATTTTTATGGTTTCTATTGAGTCCAAGCTTTCATATCTACATATTTGTCTACATTTGATTTACAATTACATATCTATTGAATATCATAGCTTCATTGTTAGATTCAATTCTACTACTTGCTAGCATTCTATACTTTATTGATTTCAAGGTTAATTCCTAAATCATGGTTTAACTAAGGCAAAACCATCCCCCAACAAACAAGCCTCTTTTTCTTGCAGGTACATGTTCAGGACTGCGGATTTGGACTCATATCTGGATACCCTTTTCAACTTTCTTTCAGACTCCGCAAACAGATTTTCTGTCAGATCTATGCAGGTCAGGGTCGACATTATTAGGTTAGGGTCAACATTTGTGGGTCAAGGTCGACCTTTTTCATAAGACGGTGTTAGATCGGAAAAATGTTTTTGGGTTATGTTCATCTTTGCGTTCTAGTTTCAGATCATACTTTAGTTTTTCCAGAAATAGAGTTCAGACCTCAGAAAACAACATTCTTTGATCTGCAATTCTTTAAGGTTGGTTCTTCTTCTCATTCTTTTCAATTAATTTCATGTATCATATCTATATATTCAATTACCAGAATTTAAGATCCTCTTCTCTTATCTCATTTCCAAATGATTGATTCATTTGTGCATTAATCCTTCTCTTGGATTGATCAACTTGGATCCTTCATTTGTGCATTTGGGGAATAAAAGAGGAGTATCTTATCTTCTCCTCAATCATAATTATAACACATAATCCAAAACAAACATCTTCAATTAAATGTAAAGTAGGTTTAAGGGAACCATCTACAACCATCCCCCCCTTTTTTCCTTCCTTTACACAGTTTATGTGACATCTTCAAATTGTGTCCACCAAATATATTATCATCAAAATATACAAATATAATTAGCAACTTATCACCTTTAATTCTGAAACAAATATTACTCTATGGTGTACCTTTCTTAAAGTTCTTCTACAAGAAATACCTATCTAACCTTGCATACCAAGCTCTAGGAGCTTACTTGAGTCTATAAAGTTACTTCTTGAGTTTGCAGACCTTATCTAGATCTTTTGATAGCTAAAAACCATCCAGTTCCTAAATGTAAACCTCTTCTTCTTTTTCTTCATAAAAAATATAGAATTGACATCCATCTAATATACTTAAAATTATTATATAGAAAAAATACAAGAAACATCCTTATTAGTTCTATCCTAGTTACTAAAACAAATATCTCCTCAAAATTATATACCTTTAACTTGTGTATAATCTTTACATACACGTCTTACCTTATTCCTTGTAACTTCTACATCTTCATCTAGCATGTTTCATAATACCCACTTTTTCCAAAAATATTATTGTCTATCGGTCTAGCTCCTTATTCATTTCTTTCATCCATCCATAATCTTTTCTTGCTTCTATAATTGTCTATAGTTACAAATTAGGAAAGAAATAATAGTTTGCTTGTCCACTTGCCTTGGAAAATCTTCTCCTTGTCTAAACACCTTTATATTTGTCTCCAATGATCTAAATTTTTGAATGATTTCTCTATACACACTTTGCAAGTGTCTTAGGTTATTCTTTAGGTTCCTTTTCCTTTTCATCTAATTCTTCTTTATCTTTTGGAGCATTATTTTATTTTGTTGTAACAATAGGGACTTCTTCAAACATAATTTAAGTCTCTAGAGTAGCTTAATCCATTCCTCACTTACTCTACATTGTTTTCTCTTCACAATATTCTTCAACCTATTATTATAGCATCAATATGCCTTTCTCTTTGTGTATTATCCCAAAATATTCCTTCATCAGATATTGCATCAAAAATTCTTGAATTCTCCCGATCTCTTCTGATTCAGCAGATGCTACCAAATTTTTTTGAAATACTTGATAGTATATTCCTTTTCAAACCAAAGCTCATAGTGTTTTTATGTATGATTCAATCTCACATATGCCTTTTTAAGAAGATAAAATAAGCGTGCACAACATCTCTCCAAGACACATTAGGTAAGTTAGCATCTTTCAACATAGTCCTAGCCATCTCAACAACAATCCTATTCTTTCTTTCAAAAATTCCATTTTCCAACAAAGTACTATGAGCATATAATTGTCTTCAAATACCATGCTTATTATAAAATTTATCAAAATTAATTGATGTAAACTTTCCACCTCTATTAGGCCTTAAACACTTAATCTTATCTTCTACTTGATCCTCATCGAAAATATTGAATATCTTAAATCTATCTAAAGCTTTTGATTTTTCTCTTAAGTATTCCATATCATTCTAGAGTAATAATCAATTAGAAACATAAAATACCTTTCACCATTTATTCCTCTTTTCATTATAGGTCCATATAGGTTTGTATGAATACTCCTTGTTCTTGAACTTATTTCTTGTCTACTTTCCCATTTTATATTCTATGCACATAGTATTAGAAGTCTTTTTAATCTTTGGTAAACCTCTCGTAGCTTTAGAAAAATTGATCTTCACCATGTTGTTAAAATTAATGTGTCTCATTATTGAGTATAATAACTAGCATTCAATACTCCGCATAAACAAATAATTTCTTCATTTATTTTCTTTTATGCAATAGAAACTTTCATATGTCCTTGTACCTTCTACAAGTAACCTTCTAAAACCATTTTTATCGTACATCCAGACCCATTAAATTTAATATTTTAACCTTTACTACACATAACACACTCAAAATATTGTGTCTTATTTACCCTTAACATAATAAACATCATCATTCTTTTGGTTACCTTCAATAGATACAGTTCCCTTACTATGAATATGTGTAACCTCTTCACTATGAAACTTAACTAATCCACCATCAAAATTTTAAAATTTGAGGAGCTTACCTCCATCACTTTTAAAATGATTTGAACATCCAAAATCAATTATCCAAGGTTTAGGTTCATCTCTTGAATGTAGGGTGGTCCTCACATTTGTTGATCTTTCAATATTCTCTACAACACTCTAAATTCCATACTTGTTACTACAATTTTCCTTAATAGCCAAATATAGTATTTCTTGATTTGAAATATTTGCATCTTCATCTTTAGATATGGGTTTCCACTAAAAAAAGACTTTTCTTACCCTTATCTCTATTATTTATCTTTGTATTTTTGTCATCTCTTTTATAACTATCATTTTTTTAATCATTATCAACTTTCTTATAATTATCTTCCTTAAAAGGGGATCTAGTAGCATAATGACCTATTCTTCAATAATTAAAACATTTGAAAGGAAAATTTCCATTATAATTTCTTGATCCTTTCTCCACTCTTCTTAAAAAGTTTTCTTCCTCATCATCTAGATCATTGCTTGTCTCAAGTACATCTTCAATCTTCTTTATAGCTTTAAATGCAACATCCTCCTTGGCATGTTGATTGTCTTCAAATTATATTATCTCAAAATTAGATATTGATCCATAGATTTGATATAATATGTATATATTTGTCATAACTTTCCTCAATAGCATAAAAGTTAGGTTTTTAGGCTCTAGGCATGGTTATCATTACTTTTCTCACAACTTAATTATATTTTATGGTTCTACAAATATATCTATTTGCAATCAAATTCATTCACTTAGTGCAGGTAACTTTCAATGTTTTCATCTTTAGGCATCCCAAGGGTTTCAAATTTATGCTTTAGGTTATACATCTTCACTTGTTTGATCTTCTTGTCTCCTTTGATAGACATTTCTCAGCTTCTTGTTGGCAAGAGACATTACATAGAAGGTTAATTAGGAGTTTATGTTTTCATTGATGGAAATTTTGTGATGTATAGACATGGAATACATATTTGTGATAGATTTGGATCCCTTACTAGAAGGCAGTTGAAGATTCAACTAAGTACAGGATAAAGAACAAAATGCACTGGCAGGATACACAAAAAGGTTCGGTGAGATCTATAGTGGAAATATTTTGTAGAGAAGATCTAGGGGAAGTATAATGGATGTACACAAATGCTTCACACTAAATTTAGAGTTATGAATTTGAGTTTTTATATAGTTCTGAGAAGCGATTTTTAGCAGTTAACATGGTTACAGGCCGACATTGTGATAAATTGTTGTGTGCACATTGGAAACTATTTTTGGCGCTAATAGTGATAATAAAATGTATAGAAAACATATTTATCCACCTAATTTGATTTATGTTGAAGGGAAATAAGATAAATTTGAGGTTTTGGTTGACTAGTCAAGCGTGTTACATTTTCCAAGAATGTTTTAGGGTAAGCCAACTTGTTTGATCAAATCCCATGGTACGAACCTATATAATGGATTGATTAGGGTTTGTTAAGTGTGGTGGTGTTATTAGAAATAATTTTGATGGTTGAAAAAGAAGTAGATCAATGTGGTAGATAGGATTTTATGCATTTTGTAGAGATATGATATTCTAATTGGGAAGAACAGAGGAACATGGCAGTCGGTTTTGGTATGTGGATCAGATCAGCATTTGAGCTTACATGAAACTATGATAAAACATTAGGAGATGTTATTTTGGAAGTTAAACAATATTAGATGATAATAATGATCATTTTTAAGATAGTGATTCTTCCTTAGGGTTATAGCCCAAGACATTTTACTTTGAGGAGTGAGCTCTAGGCAGTGAGCCTAATTGCATGTGCAATCTCCATATCTATTTGTAAGACATTATTTTTATATAATATTGTCCTTTTGCATATCATTCCCACCATGTTTTTTCCCCTAACAGGGTTTCTATGATAAAAAAATGATAGTGTCTTGGTGTGTTGTGTGAATTATATGGCTTAACATTTTATGTTCTTGCATGTTTACTTTTCAAAGTTGATCGATAGTATATAGTACAAGTTCTTGTTAGTTTAAAAGTTGTTTTAAGAAATATTAGAATAAGATTGCTAAAAAGTTTGAATTTATAGAACACTAATTCATTTCCCCCCCTCTTAGTGCTCCTTCACTCTAACAATTGGTATCACAGCCTTGGTTCCTTGAAGGAAGCCTAACAACTTGAGGGTGATCCCTGAAGGAACTATGGAATCCAATTTGCAAAAGCATCTCATGATAAATCTTGATGATCTAGATCATATTAAAAGAGAACTAAGAGAAGACAAATAATTCATTGTAATTCTTAAAAAACAACTAAATAAAGCCAAGAGAAGAAGATCAAAACTTTGTGAGTAGTTGCACCAAAAGGAATCAGAAAGCTAAGAAGACAAATAGCTAAGCCATGATCTAAAAGAGAAAACTGTAGAATGTGAAAAAATCATACAAGAAAATACTAACTTGAAGCATGAGATTGCATCCATAATGTTAAATATTACTAGGGATATTGAATTTAGGAGGACAAATGAAGAAAACCTTGAAAAATCATTGAAAGAGATATCCGGGGAATGTTATAGACTTGTTGCAAGTTTGTAGGATGAAAATGATCTTGAAGAGGAACTGAGAAGTGAACTTGTGATTGGAAATGAATATGAAGAAAATTTCATGGTAAGATAAGCCAAGATAGACTCATTGCTTGAAAGCCAAACAAATCCAAGTGAAAAAAGAGGTCTTGGATATGAAAAATGAGAAACTTCATCTAATAAGCCTAGATATGACATAAAGATGAACAAGAAGTCAACCAAATGACAACCCAATTCTCAAAAGAATGGTGGTAAGTGCTTTATCTGTCATAAATTTGGTCATAAAGCTATGCATTGTAGAAATAAGATGAATCAAAGTAATGGATCCTTTATCAGTCAATGTTTCAATTGCAATAAAGATGGTCATAAGGAAAGTGAATGCATGAATTTTGTAAAGGACTTGTCTTCTAATTTAGTTAATATAAAGTGTTATGCATATAGTGGTTTTAGACACATTTCCATGTAGTACACAAAAAATAAAATACCACTGATGAAAAAAAATAGTCAAAGGAATGTTATTTTCTATATATGCAACAAATCTGGTCACTATGCAAAGGATTGTCAAACCAAGATTATATATAATAGAAGCTCAGTGAGTAAAGGAAAGAAAGGACAATCAGATGCTAAGAAAGAGGACAAAGGGAATGCTCAAGTATTATTTGAAGAGGTGCGCAAGAAGATGAAGAAAACATGGGTTAAGAAGAGTCAATTGAACAATCAAAAAGGTCCATGGTAGGATCTGAAGATGTCAATTCCACTAGGAATTGAAGAGAAGTCTTTTTCCTAGGGGGAGCATAACTGCCAAATTGATTGAAACACCATTTAAAGAGTTGCTTGATCCTTTCAAGAATGAAGAGTTATAAAAGGCTAGGGAAGAAGATTTTATTCTTCATTGGAGGACTTCAAAAATTTTCAAGGGTGCACAATGCTAATCTAAGGTCTCAGACAGTGAACTAGAGCTCAAAGATGAAATAAGAGTACAATGTATTTATTGCACCACCTAATTAAAAATGGTGTATACAAATAAGAAAATGAACCTTCATTTGTCACAAATCTTTAAAGAGAAGAAGAGTAGAGGATATTCATAAAAAATTCAAAGGCGTTCAAAAGAATTTGTCAATCGTTTGCAAGGAAAACCTAACTCTACAAAAAAGAGGCATTATACTTGTGTGAATATCTGTCAATCAAGTAAATTCAAGTTTAAAAGGATGGAGGCACTGGTTATGGTTGATGTAATAGAAAGACCTCATTCTAAATTCAAAAATCATCCATATAAATCCAGAAAGTTGACCCTAAGACTACATTGTCTGATGTACCCTATGGAGTTTTGCATGTTGAAGATGTGAGAGCATATGTGCATTGCAATTTAGAGGATTTAGGAAAAACTCCAAGCAAGGAATTATACCTCACCAAATTGTTTGGATATGATGGAGGAGTCAAACCAAAATTACATTCCCTAGAAGAGAGAAAGTTTGCGCATTTCACATTATTTAAATTTGTGGTCGAGGAAGAATGGATAAGAACTATATTGAGCAAGATTCATGGTAAATTCATGTGTTTGAATCAGCCCATGAGGATCACAAAGGATGTAATAGATAAAGTTATAGATTTGTTGTCTACATGAGGTATTTCAACTCTAAAAAGTGTCAAGAATTACATAATACATGATGCCACGTGTGAGATTGCTGACAATAGAGGAATGACTATTAGCAACATAAGAGACGTTGATGTAAAGTTTGCTGCACTGGTCATTGTATACAAAATTTACCTTTCTAGAAGAGAACATTCAGTCTCAAGAATGACAATATACACAACATACCAGATGCTAAGAGGAAGAAAAGACTACGACCTTTGTGAAGTCTTGAGAGGATAGTTGATAGAAAATCTAGCCAAGATAAAAAAGGACAAGAAGAATGTATTTAAATTTGGTACACTTATATTTTGTAAATTCGTCTACTTCATGAAAGAGTTTCCAAGGGTAGGTCTTACTAATTGGTCCAAAAAAGGTCTGGTAGCCTATCAAATCAGAGAAATCATGAGTGAAATGTCTGATGAGATGAGAACCACATTACTTTGGGGGTATTTCAAGAATTTTTAGAAGCAAATGCATGAAAGGAAAAGAATTCTGGAATCTTTTGTTGAAGGATATAAGGAGGACATATAATTTATAATTAACACTAATGAATTCCTAATGGAGGAATTTGAACCCAAAAATTCTTGAGTGATGCCAATGGGTTACGAGGTAGATGAACAAATTATGGACCTGTATGCAAAGGACTTATTGAGAAAACCTAGAGATCCAAACAAACCAAGATTTGGAACTTACAATGAGAAGGGAATCAAGGTGCACAAGGAGCTGAGAGAACCTGAAGTTGCAAGAAAGATAAATATGAAAGTTGATATATTAAAATAATTTATTGTGTTTCATGCTAAGAAAGTTGTAGAAAGTGGTTCACCTATTGAACTAGGAGAATAAAGTTAAACACCAACTCAACTTATGGGTAGGAAAATAAGAAGTACAATAGATTCCACACAAGTGCCCACTCCAGCAAGAGAAGTGATGAGGAAGAAGTCATAAAATAATGATGAGACTAAGAGACATTGGGAAGAATAGATTCTTATAGAAGATAAAGGAAAGAGAGTGATTGAAGAAGCAGTTGTGAAATATATGTATAAGTTAAGAAAGGTTTGATTGGGATTGCATCAAAAGTTCCAAAGCTCTATATGATGTCATGGATGAAAGAAAGAATACAACAAACAAGAAGGATAAAGAGTTAAGAGAACAAGAACTAATTGAACTTTATCCACTAATATCAATTGAAGAGATGAATGAATTAATGAAAAAGGTTGAGCCATCCTTCATAAGAAAAAGAAGGACAAATAGGTTGATGGCTAGTGAATTGGAAGATGTGGTCAAAGAGAATAAAAAGATAATGAAGAAAATACTATAGTAAGAGAAACCAATAGTTCTCACCAAATTCCTAAAGGGAAGTACATCTAAGAAAACTGAATCACCAAGCATGGGAATGCAAGATGATGTTAATATACAAAATGTTCCAGATCTGGAACAACTCATAGGTACAAGTACAGTGGATGGTGATGATACAAATAAATGTGACTGATCAAGTCACTAATCAAGGAACATAACTCAAACATGTCAAGGTGGACACCAAAGGGAAAGGTACAATGATAGACACAAAGATTGAAAGGGAATCAACAAAATATGTGAATGCATCACAAGTAGTACTATATCGTCAGAAAATGGAAGCACTTCCATTTTGGACTAGTTTATCCCTCTGAGTAAGTGTTTTTGAGTCATGTCAAGTGCCTTGAATGGGTCTTTGACCTGGATATAGCTTTTCCCCTTATTCTACCCCATTTCCCACTTCTCTCCAGCCCGTTTCTGGCATTTTAACATGTAAATCTGAGATTCTTGACCTTAGGGTCAAAGTCAACCTTTCTGGGTCAAGTTAGACCTTGAACTTGACCTAGGTCCTAGGTTAGAGTTGACCTCAATTCTGACCCAGGGTCCAAGTTTCAAGTTTTCAGGGTTTCTGGATGTTGGGCTTCGGAAAGATTTAATTCCCGCTTCCGGGTTGGCTATTTTGGTCTTCTGGGCAATGACTCTTGAAATTATATTTAATATAGGTCCACTTCTAGGGATATAGGTCTAATTGGAATTTAATTCTCCTATGTAGTCCTCTCTAGAAGATTGTGCCCTAGATTCATATATAAGGAAGACTTCTCCTCTCATTTTCTCTAACCATAAATCATCAACCAAGCAAGAACGATCGAAGTTAAATCTAAGTGTGAAGGAAAAGCTAATATGAAAGAATTGAAAAAATATAAGAAGAAATCATCTACTCTCAAGTATTCAAGCACCTTCAATCATTCAATTCATCAAGGAGATCCATTGGTAGCCTTTGAAGGATTCAAGCTCTATGGAGCCCTCTTGTTGAAGATTTCTCCATCCACATTCCTCTAAGAATCTTCCTATTCAAAGATCCATTAAACATTGGTGTTGAAGATCTAAAATTAATTGATTTGCGACATCCTACATCTGACATTATACATTCTACAAATATTTGGTGCATACATACTTGTGGATCCACAGATTCGAATCCACCACAAAGGTTTCTATACAAGCAAGGTGAATTTGTTCATTTACTTTGTTTATCTATGCAATTTAAATTTAATTATAAGGTTAATTCCAAAACCAGGGTTTGACCAAGGGAAACCCCTCCCCACTAACAAACAAACCATGTTATTGTAGGGACAGGTTCAGAACAACGAATTGGAGTGCAGATCTGGATACCCTTTTCGACAAACTGTCAGGATCTAAAAATGATTTTTTTTGTCAGACTGTGCAGGTCAGAATCAGAATTTTTGAGTCAAAGGTGACATTCATTTTTGGTTCAAAATCAAACCTGAGCCAGATTCGGAAAATATTTATGGGTTTTCTTCATCTCTGCGTTTCTGTTCTAGATCTGGTTGCAGAATTCCCAGAAACTCAATACAGACACCCGAAAACAACATTCTTAAGATCTATTGCATTTTGAGGTTAGTACTTGTCTTCAATTCAATTTAATTAAGCTTTATTAATCAATTCAAATATATTAGATACTTTCCCTCTTAAAATGGAACTTAGGGTTTTTCTCTTTATTCTCATTTCCAATCGATTGATTCATTTGTGTATTGACCATTTTCTTATGGTTAATCAATTTGGATCCTTCCTTTGTGTATTTGAGGTTAAAAGGAACATCTCATCTTCCTCACAAATATCCACATTTCTCCTATAAAACAAATACATAAAAAAATACATTATATATATTTGTATCTTTACAAGTACAAACTGTGACAGATAAAACAAGGACTGAAATAATAGAGGTATATATTCTAAGCCTCATCACAAGTTGAGGAGCCCAAGGAAGTAGAAGTTATCAAAGAAAAAATGAAGGAGAGGTTGAATAAAGAGAGAGAAAGAGACATTGTTATGGTGTGTAAGAACTCATGTCTAAAGAGACACTTAAAATAGATCCTAAATTGACAAAAGGACCAATACATTTATCTTGCCTATCTCTTATTCAAAAAAATAAACTAGCCCAAATGACACAATCACAAGCCAGGGAAGAGATTCTCAAGAATCACATTGAAGATAGTAAGCTTATGGATGAGGCATCAAAAGTATTGGAAAATTTGATGCTAGATTTTGTCAAAGATGAATCATTAACTCCATCAGACCAAGTCCGAGGCCTACTCAGTGCAGTGAAAACACAATTCAAATCACTTGAAAATGTTGTAGAATTGAAAGTAAAAAAGGAGATTGATGCCAAAAGGTTCAAAGAGCTAAAGTTGATGCTTGCACATGAAAAATCACTATTGGATACCCACATTAAGGAGATGTAGAGAAAACTTAACGAAGGTGAGAATATTTATAATTCATGTTTATTGATGAAGAAGTTCATAGCAGGAATAGAGAAGAAAATTCAAGAGAATGAATAGAAAATGGAGTAGATAGCATAATCATTTGATACTCTACATGCTTCTACATTAGAATATGAGAGTCAAGTAATCTCCTTACTTGAAAAAATCCAAAATTTGGAGAAGGAGAAGCTGAGGTCTAAAGTTAGTGAATAGAGGAGTTTGACAGCTCCCAAAATTCAAACTCTTTATAGTGCAGTCAAAGAAGCATAAATTTCCTTAGCATCATCAGACCCTGTGAGCTTACAAGTGGAAAAAGCTACAATATTTTTGTTTAATGTCCAAATTTTAGTTCTGGATAGTCTGAAGCAAGAATGAGACCAAGATATGCAATTATTGAAGACTATATGCGCAGATATTTTCAAATGAATGTAAGTTCTACAAAATCTTTGGCATGTACATATATGTACATAAATTTTTGGTATCCTTAGGCTAAGGGGGGTGCTAATGGAGAAATTTGACATTTAATGGTCAAGCCTTTTCCATTGATGTCAAAGAGGGAGTATAAGAGTGTGAAAATGTGTTGATATGTATGACTTTCTTTAGAGTAATTTTTGGATGAAGAATTTTTGAAGGTTGACTCTATGCAAAAATACAATGTATGGACACTTAGCAATTACTTTTTGGATGAAGAATTTTTGAAGGCAGGCTCTATGCAACAATACAGTGTATGTGCACTTAGAAAAAAATTTCACTAAGTGTTTCTATCAATCCCAAAGGGGGAGATTGTTGGAAACTGACACTCATGAGACCATTTTTCAAGTATTGGATCTAGAAGTTGGGTACACCATGCTCCTAGGAAGACCATGGCTCCACGCCATGTAATTTTTACCTATTGATGAGACTTTGCGATGGCCTCACTAATAGGGAGAGAATTGTCACTGGGTACTAGAGTACCAAACAACTATGCCTGAAGAGGTTTACCAGAGAGTGGGCTCTCCTAGCCTCAAAGCACCGGGTAGTCGGGTCACAACGGTGTGGGGATAATGTAGTTGGACAAGTGACTATTTATATTAAGGGGCCTGGTGGTTTTTAACTTGTCAAACTCTGGGAACTTGATAAGGGTGGGGTTTCCTGAAATCATATTTAATCTTTAACAAAGAAAATACAAAAAGCCAAGCCAGAGTTAAAGTAAGCACATATCTATAGTCATACTATAAGTTTACAAACATCAAAAAAACTCTAGATAAAGGACTAATAGTAAATACCAACTATATACGTGATCATCAGTCAAACATACATAAGTAGCAGAGTAAAATACTTTATCTAATTAGTAAAAGAATTGGAGCAGAGGAGATAAGGAAGCATACAACATGAAAAGTATTCCTTAATTCCAGAACTAGAAATGATGCAAAACAGAGCACCAAGGGAGATTTATAATTCCTTTATTAACTTCTTGAGTCCAACATCACTGGTAGTTACATTCATGGCTCTGGGGGAGCATTAATCTAATGAAACTGAGCAAAGAAACTAAGTTAAAAGAAAAAATATAGTAATATCTATGGAAAACTAAATCCTCAATTTTTCCAACCCTTGGAATGGTTTCAGACTTGTTATTTATAGACACAATTATCTACAATGGGACTCTAACCTATATAGACTACTCATGTACATCAGCTACAACACTTACAACCAATACTACCCATGCTATCATAATCACCTTATTATATACAATCATTTCAGAAGGAAAGAGAGAGAAGACAAAAGAAATATCTAGAAAAACCATCGTCAGGAAGAGCACCCTCATACTTGTGGATGTGACTGTGTAATCTGTAACACCCCAAAATTGGCATCTTGCAACCCTAAATTTTCAATACCCTATCCAATATATTTCACCTACCAACTACCATTTCATCTCATATCCTTCCATCCCTCTTATCAAATCTACCGCATAAATCCTTGACTACCATCTCCCTTATCCTACATTTCATTCCCTACCATCACCCTTGTTGGAAAGCTACAATGGAAACAATTGTTGTTTTGTCATTGATGTCAACCCTTAACTAGTGAGACCATTGCTATCTGTTTGAGTGCCATATCTATTGATTATTGAGGAAGATTTGTAGGCAAGGATAACAAGAAGACCAAGTGAAATAGTTGAGTTATGGGAAATTACAAGGGTACTTGATCAGTTGGTACATTGGCAAAGTAATGTGTTGTTTATCTATAAAACTAAGTCCTGATGTTAGTTTACTGGGAACAGTATATGCCGAGCAAAGTTTGTGTTGATCGAGCACCAGTGTATGCCGAGCATAATTTCTAAGTGTTGACTGAGCGCTAGTAAATTGCTGAGGAAAATAGTGATGACCGAGTGGAAGAACACAATGTTGGCCGAGTAGCAGTATTTTGGTAATTATTGAGATTTGAGATCTCTGGCTAACATAATTGAATTTATTGGGATATGTAAATTTAATTAAGGATAAGCACAATTGGTCCACACTATTTAAATGAATGAGTAACCATAATTAATGCATGGATTCAAGATTTAATTAGTGATTTCTATGGAGAAGTAAATTAAATGTAAATGATGGAAAGATCTGTTGGATCTGACCTAACCTAAGATCTATGATTTTGATTAAGCGGCAAAGATTTATTCTACCTAGATGAAGAGGTATAAGATAACCTCAAGGGGCTATTCAAGTTGTGAGATGAATGTGAAAAGTGTATGCAAGAGGATTGCATGGTTAATTGACTGATTGGCATGATCTAGCAGAGAAGGGTAAGAAGAGAAGCAAAGAGTTGTGAAAGTGATTGCTTGATAGATTTCCAAGAAGATCTGAAGATTGAAATGAGAATGGAGGCCACTCAGTGAATTAGCATTAGAGCTAAATTGGATCTGGATTTGCAAATTAAGTTGTATGTATCAGATCACACCTGCTAATTACTTTCTAACCATTGTATCAGTCAAAATCCTTTAACCAGGTTGACCTAACAGTCATTGTATAAATCCTTTGAGCAAGGTGACATTCAGGTGGAATGTTCTAAGACCTCTAACAAGGCCACTCCTGACAGGGTGATTAAATCCTTTAACCAAGTCACATTTAGCAATGTGTTTTGTAACCTTTAACAGGGTTGGATCCTAACAGAGCTCACTTTAGAAGAGTGAAAAATTGGTAGCATGTTACTGGTGTTTTTTCCCAATTTGGCTTTCCATGTTAAATACTGGTGTCAACTTGTGTGAATGTTTATGTTGTGTTTTATTGTTAAGTTTCTGCAAGTTGATTACATTTGAATAGTAAACTGCATATTTATATTGTTGACGTATGTTGTTGTTACCGAGCATATCTGAGTTGTTTAAAGTGCTATAAAGTTTCAATTGGTACATCTAGACCCAAGGATAACTAATTCAGCCCCCTCTCAGTTATTCTAAATTCATTCTAACACACCCTATCAACATCTTTGAGCATACTTTCAGCGGCCTTGGGCCATCATAGCATATCTTTCAGAGGACAACTATCTAAAGAGAAAGAAGCTTAAGTTCCTCCATAAAATCAAAAGTACAAAAAAAATAGAAATAAAGAAAAAGTGCCTTGGTGAAAACCTGGTAAACAGGCACCTTGGTAGAAAAATTAAAGATAAATTAATCCTTCCTATGGTGAAAACCACTTCTTATGGTGCCTTGGATAAGTACCATGATGAAAACCTGGCAAATAGGCAGCATGCATAATTCCTCCTACTTGCACTCTTCACTTGGGGGCAATGATCTTATCTATCATATCTTACATCCAACTAGCTCGTGAACATCCATGTTCCTTTTGGTGATCTTGACAAGGTTTAGCCTATCCATGAACACACATGTATCATGACATTCATTATCCTTGCCATCAGGGTATTCACTTTCTCTCATCCATGGTACCCTATCGTGATCTTTCTTTTCCCAAGCCTATCCTTCCTATCTCTATGCATTCCTAGCATAATACCAAAACATTCACTTATCCCTCCATCACCCCTTATCTTGATTGTGCTATCGTAGCTATATCCTATCCTATCTAATTGACCCCTTGGTCTTGATCAAAATGAATAACAAAAAATGCCAAATAGTTTCTCAAAAACTTCTTGACATGTCCACTCTTTTGGACCACATATCTTTCATGACATCTAGTCATCATCCTATATGTTATCCAACATCGCTCCATCAGCCTACATTACTATATTCTTTTTCTCTCACTTGGGCAATCTTGAGGAGACTGTCCTTGAGGCTCACATTCACCCTCTTCATCCATCATTGTCTATTTGTCTCATCCATCAACTTTCTAATCCATGTACAATGTCCTACACCTTGATAGACATTAGGGGCAAATCAAAGTGATCTTTCTTGAGATAGAGTAATCTCTAAAAATCTAAAAATTGCAAAATGTCCTAAAAAAAATCTAAAAATCATAAAAAGTCCTGAAAAAATGATCATCTTGGTGAAAACCTAGCAATAGGCACTTTGATGCATCAACCAAAAAAAAATATCTTTATTGACTATCTTTCAAGGCACAGGTATCAGGGCAATCTAACCCCAAATCCTCAAGATTAAGCCTTGTTCTGGGGACAGTCTTTTGAAAGGCAATAATCTATTAGGTATCTGAGTAATCTAACCTAGATTCTTGGGAGTCCACATGCTCTCAGTTATCGTCAAGACACCAACTTACATGGATTGAAACTGGTTGTACTCTAGGGGTAACCTTCCTAGTTTAGGGGGTACTGTCCTATTACTTTTCGTGTCAGTCACCAGTGGTTCTCACTGCATCTGCCTGCTGATGTCTAGTTATTACTAAGATATTTCTACTTGAGAATCTCTCTCATGTCATTCACTAGTGGTTTTCACTATTTTCCTACTATCGCTATACTAATGAGATTTCTCACAAATGACATATATCTATAAATTGACATCAATATGTTGAAGTTGGAGTGGTACTCTACACTTCATCTTGGCAATTATTTGCTTCAGTTTGTACATAGATTTCAATCACTTTCATGACACTTTGGTTCCTCTGTGAACCCTCCTGACTTGACATTGATCCAGAGTCATAAGCTTGGAGGCAATCAAATCAAGTTTGTCCTTGCAGTATGAGTCAATTCAGTCATCGATGTATTCTACTAGGGGCATGGGTCCCCAATTAAATTGCATCACTGTTAGGTATCTGAGAAATCTAACTCAGATCCTTGAGGATCAAGCTTAATTCTGGAGATGATTCTCAAAATATTAATCTATTAGGTATTTGAGAAATCTAACTCAGATCCCTAAGGATCAAGCTTCATTCTGGAGATGATTCTCAAAATCTTAATCATTGTTAGGTTTCTGAGCAATCTAACTCAGATCCCTGAGGATCAAGGTTTGTTCTGGAAATGATTCTCAAAACCTCAATCTATTAGGTATTTGAGCAATCTAACTCAGATCCCTAAGGATCAAGCTTCATTCTAGAGATGATTCTCAAAACCTTAATCTATTAGGTATTTGAGCAATCTAACTCAGATCCATGAGGATCAAGCTTTGTTCTGGAGATGATTCTTGAAACCTTAATCTATTAGGTATTTGAGAAATCTAACTTAGATCCCTATGGAGCAAGCTTCATTCTGGAGATGATTCTCAAAACCTTAATCATTGTTAGGTATTTGAGAAATCTAACTCAGATCCTTAAGGATCAAGCTTCATTCCGGAGATGATTCTCAAAACCTTAATCTATTAGGTGTTTGAGAAATCTAACTCAGATCCTTGAGGATCAAGCTTCATTCTGTAGATGATTCTCGAAACCTTAATCTATTAAGTATTTGAGAAATCTAACTTAGATCCTTGAGGATCAAGCTTCATTCTGGAGATGATTCTTGAAATCTTAATCTATTAGGTATTTGAGAAATCTAACTCAGATCCCTAAGGACCAAGCTTCATTCTAGAGATGATTCTCAAAATCTTAATCTATTAGGTATTTGAGCAATCTAACTCAGATCCCTGAGGATCAAGCTTCATTTTGGAGATGGTTATCAAAACCTTAATCTATTAGGTGTTTGAGAAATCTAACTTAGATCCCTGAGGATCAAGCTTTGTTCTGGAGATGATTCTCAAAACCTTAATCTATTAGGTATTTGAGCAATCTAACTCAGATCCCTAAGGACCAAGATTAATTCTAGAGATGATTCTCAAAACCTTAATCATTGTTAGGTATCTGAGCAATCTAACTCAGATCCCTGAGGATCAAGCTTTGCTCTGGAGATGATTCTTGAAACCTTAATCTATTAGGTATTTGAGCAATCTAACTCAGATCCCTAAGGATCAACCTTCATTCTGGAGATGATTCTCAAAACCTTAATCTATTAGGTATTTGAGAAATCTAACTCAGATCCCTGAGGATCAAACTTCATTCTGGAGATGATTCTTGAAATCTTAATCTATTAGGTATTTGAGAAATCTAACTCAGATCCCCAAGGATCAAGCTTCATTCTGGAGATGATTCTCAAAATCTTAATCTATTAGGTATTTGAGCAATCTAACTCAGATCCCTGAGGATCAAGCTTCGTTTTAGAGATGATTCTCGAAATCTCATCTATTAGGTATCTGAGCAATCTAACTCAGATCCCTAAGGATCATGCTTCATTCTGGAGATGGTTCTCAAACTCTCACTAGGGGCATATGTCCCCAAATTTGATCATATATTTGGATCACACTTGAGTCAGTAATCTTGTCATTTCTCAAGGACAACTCTCTACTAACACAAATTGGTGTTTCTCAACACCCCAAACAACGATGTTTCTTAACACTATCTTTGGATACATCTATCGATAGCTATCAAACACAAGGCACTCACAAGCACAATGATGTTTTTCAACACCCCTATACATCTATACATCTGAAAACTTTGAAACATGTTGAGCTATGATTGAATTTCTCTTTGTATGTTGCTTGTTCTCATTGATTTTGTTTATCTTTTCTTTGTCTACTGCTTGTTGGTGAGATCAAAACTATCTCCTTGACTATTATTGCTCTACTTGTTTACTAGTGTACTCTTACTATATCAAAATGGAAATAATGTTCAGATCATCTTGTCTTTTATGCCCTGATGCTTACGTTAGTTTCCCATATCTTATCTGATGAAAGTCATATTCATATTCTTATGGTTGCAATGGCACTAGTAAGGCTTGTATCGACTCCGATGTTCCAAAAATTCTCTATGATGATAACTATCTAATGGGTCCAACAACCACATCCTAGGGATTGCATCTAGCATATGATTGCACTTTCATTCTAGCATAGGATTGCACTTTCATTTTAGACTTGCATTGCAGCAATGGTTCGATGGTCACTTCATTGTGTTCTCCTGGATTTGTACAATGAGGGGTTCTTCTTCAGCGTCCTGGCTTCATCACGGCTGCCCAAGTGTTTGATCCTTGCTCTCACTCTGAATCCATTTTCAGGATCAAAATCAAATTCTGACACTTCTATATAGCTCAAAATCACACTTAATATTTTTACGCGATCGGATGCTTGTGTAGTTGACTTTCTAACATCACTTTCTTGTCAGAATCATCTCCAATCAACATTCTCTCACATCTTCTAGATTCTTCCGTAATCTATTCTGATTTCTTCTTGACCTTTGATTCAACTTCTATCTATGATTTATGGCTTTCAATATTCATTATGACGTGTCATCTTTCCATTTCACTCCCGAGGGGGTAGGATGATTACATCATTTAATCACTTTCTGATCTATCTTAATCAATCTGATTTGATTTCAATCTATTAGGTGTCTGGGTGATCTAACCCAGATTCTTGAGGATCAAGCTTCATTCTGGAGATGATTCTTGAAATCTCATCTATTAGGTATCGGGGCAATCTAAACTGGATCCCTAAGAGTCAAGCTTCATTCTAAAGATGGTTCTTGAAATCTCACTGCCAGGTATTGGGGAAATCTAACCCCGACTCCTAAAGATTGAGCCTCGTTCTGGGGACAGAATTTTGAAAAGTGATAACCTATTAGGTATCGAGGAAATCTAACCCAAATTTCTGAGAATCAAGCTTTGGTCTGGAGATGACCCTCAAAAAATTGATTTAACTAGTGTCTCAAAAATCTAACCTAGACTTCAGAGAATTAAACTTCATTTTGGAGATGACTCTAAAACCCTCATCAATCAATCTTTACATCATCAATTTTTGAAATCAATTTCAACTATTTTTCTATGCTACAAGCATTCAGACTATTATTTGAATCAATGCACCACTCGCACATGAATTCAAAGAGGGGCAAAATGTAACACCCCCAAATTGTCATCTTACAACCCTAACCAATTTTGTTACATTTTATCAATCTTCTGAATCATCAAAGCCCTATTGTACTAGGCAATTCTGAGTCTCGACTAACTCTACTTGACCTCAGTGTCAAATGTAGAAAATCCTACATCTGTATTAATCACATATGACATTTAATTCCTAAGTATCAATTATAATTGGCTAAATAAACCCTATGATCGAATTAATTTAATTACAAAGTCCTAGCACTTTAATTAAATTAAATTCCCCCTTTTAGCTAAAATACATAAAAAGGAATTAAATAATATTTTATTATTAAATAAATATCCTCATTTCAATAATTGAATTTAATTATTTAAATAATTGATAAAGTGCATTTATGAGGTCATATTTCATTTATTTAATCAAATAATCTCTCCAAAATCCTCACTTCAGTTCAGAAATGGGAACTTTGAGTTGACTGAAATTCAAAAGTGCAACTAATCAGTTAACTGCTTCCTTCACTCAAAAAGACAACAGTTCACTGTTTCTCTCAAAGGAAACTTACTAATCTGAATTGGATTTTGAGGTGTTAACTATTTCTCTCAAAGTAAACTTTCTATTCTAATTAGACTCTCATCCTATAAAACAACCTCATTTCTCATTCAAAAAAGGAGGGAGGATTCATTGTTGCATCGAATCGCTACTGCATTTTCAATTCAATAATTTTCATGCATTTAAACTCTCACATTTCTTAGTTTGCATTTGTAATAAAATAATATCATTATTGGATTAATCATGTCTAGTTTAGCTTCTTTCAAGAACTCTTAGATTAATCTCATTTCTAGATTAATCTCATATTCATTCCTAGCTTAATCTCATGCTTATTTCTTAGATTAATCTTTCATTTGTCACTTTAGATTAATCTTGCACTACATTTTTATCTTAAATCCTCCATTCTACTAATGGTCTATGGTTGTTGGACTCTCGAACACTGAAGCTTATTCAAAACCCCAACTAGATAGGAGAAAATAGGTCGAATCTCGCAGGCATGCAAGATGGATAATTTAATATCCATTCTTGTATGTGACTGGTGAACAATGACTATGTTGAAGTGTATGGCTAAGTAAGAAGGCCACATTTAGTGTATACACAATCTGGGTACCCTAAGCCATGTTCCCAATAATTCCCTTTCAAATCCTTATCTCTAAGTACCAACTTCTGTACACCAGGTATTAAATATTGAATTGACACCTCAGGAGACAGAAGGCGTCTGCAACTATCCATCCTTCTTCTATCGCCATCAGGTTGCAGTGTAGTTGCCCCACCTCTGACAAGACTGATAACAAATCTTGGATGGTGGCTAGCTCCAGGGAAATCATTAATGTGGATCACCGTTAAGAATACAAAACTAAAACCTGGAATTCTAGTCTCCAAAAACTTCATGTTCAAAGAATAAAGAATAAACCAATAGACCCAAGGGAGAGAAATTCCCAGAGCCATAAGGACTTATTGGTCCTTAAATTTTTGGTAAGCCTCCAAAATTTGTTGTACCTTCCTCATTTATATCTTTTAGATAATCCTAGTGGCTGACGACATTCTCAAGATGGTCATTTGCATCTTCCATCTTTGCCTTTAACTCTGAGGCTACCCTGGCGGCATCATCAAACCTAAGCACTAGCTAGTAGAGTTATATCATTACTATGCTCTCAAAATGTCTAGAGGGCCAGAATTGTGCCTCAACTACCTCATCAAATTTTATTAATATAGAGTTAATGGGTGCATAAGTCCCAGGGCTCAATGGATAAGCCAAAGTAATCTCTTTAATGAATAATAAATATTGGTCCACGGGCATCCAGACCACAAAATGATGTTCCTCTAGGACCTTTACTAGTTGCTTGCTCATTTTGATTCTAAAATAAATTCTAGAGTACTAGGTCTTTAGGAACCCATAGATCTCTTCTCCTAAGATGTCTGTCTCCACTAAACCCTCCTCCCAGAGGTTCAAAATTTCTTCCAGGTCATCCTTCCACCCCTCATATTTTTCTGTCTCCTCATTCACTACGGGATGACAACCTTCAGTTTAACCACTGTGTTGTGCACTCTAAAGAAATCAGGGAGGGTGTCAAACATGAAGTTCCTTACTGCTCCAATATGTTTGACTATCTATTCATCGACAGCCAGTGCTTTCTTCTTCATTACCCTATGTGCATCTACATCTCCCTATGGAAACGGGGTCCCGAGGAATGTGGCAACAACTTAAGTGGTCGCATTGTAATTATTGGCCATGAGAAATATTAACTTTGGAGCTTGGACTCAGTGGGAGAAACCAACTACTTGAATAATTCTGGATGTCTCTAAGTTAACTGATACAAGGTCATTAGCCTGTCGTTGTTGTTGGATAGCTTGGATAAGGCCTGTTGGTTTGGCCTAGGTGCCAACATTTATATATGTGATCTCTTTGAGAGATGTTTTAATTCAGGACCCCATAACCATCCCATCCTTCTATTTGAGAGTTAATGAGAGCTTATCTAGTGCCTTCTCTATCTTTGACTCCTTGGCAGGAATAATTGATGGGCTTGGGAGCTCAGGACTTCTGGGAGGTGATCCAGCTGCAACCATTTTCTTTTCTCCTGGATCAGAACTTGCAAGACCAGACAACTGTCAATACATCATATATTAAATATTTTAAGAAAAATCTAGGTTCTAGAACTTTGGGAGACCCCTAGCTCGTTACCTTAAAGGTATACATGAGCTACCATTGAAGACACTAGGAAGATTACCTCCATTGCAAACAAGCCATAAAACATATACAGCACGCTTGAGAATACAAGGACTCAAAAATGATGAATTTAAAAACCATCATGGTGGGTGTGTTGGGGATTGCCAACACACTTAGAGGCAAAGGTTTTATAATGTGAAGATGAAAGTGGGGGAGTTAAGGCGACACTCTCACTAAATGACCTGACACCTCCGTATGTAACATGCATACATCCACTAGGGCTGAGTTATGATAATTGATTGACAATTGGTATGGCACAAATGACATTAAAAACCACTTGGGATGAATTTTGAATGCTCGCATGTGGGAATTAGTCCTACCATTAAGATGAACATGATGGAGGAGAGAGAAAAATACAAACAAGCCATTGAGCCAGTGAGCTCAATTCTATGACTATCCTAGTTATGTGACTCAACCAAAAACCTACTTTGGTTAAGATGACATGGGACCAATGTGAACAAAATTTCATGACATTTTATTAGGAAAGCATGGTCATGGGACCTCACAAATAATTTCAGAGAAAACATCTCTGAGAATTTTTTTATAGGAACTTCGCATTGTGAGCCAACCACAAATTTGCATGGCTTCTGCAATGCGCCTAGAGAAAGAATAAACAAATAGCATATGCAAAATTATACAAGATAGACATGGAGCTACCTAGGACCATATCTACACACTTGTAGAGAAACTCATGAAATGTACAAAATTCACAAAGCTCTATAGAGTTTACACCATAAAACACTAAACTTTACAAAATTTACAAGCAGGACACCAACTTGCAACAATGTATAGAATTTACAAAGAAAAACATGTGGAATATATAGAAATGCACACTAGAGTTAAAAATGAACCCAAATCGCTAGAAAGACCAGCCACGAGGGGCTACATCGAGGGAAAAGGGGCCAACAACCAAGCCTAGGGAAGGCAGGACATGCCCACCAAAAGAGGGCTAGGCTTGGACGATGTGGGAATAAAACCACCAAAAACCAAAAGAGAGAAAAACAAAAGAAAAACATAGACAAAAATAAAGCAAAAAAAAACCAGAGGGCCAAAGAGGGCCTACCTTAAAATGCAGAATGCTAGGAAGGGAAGCTTGAGAACTGTTCACTTTATCACCGCTTACAGCTAAGGCCTCAAACACACACTGCTTGCATGATTTCATGGTCTGAGAATTCCTTAGCTTTGAAGCACTTTGATCTAATTAAAATTTAATTCAATCAGAGGTAATTTTTTCATGGTAAGTGTGAAAGTGATAGGGTAAATGATCTTTTATAATGTCAAAAATGAGCACATTAATTGGCAATTAGGATTTTGAGAATGAAGTAGACTACCAAATTCTAGACCTAAGGGCGTCTAGGGGCACTTCCTCAAAAGAAGATAGAAGTGATGAAACTAGAATATTGGAGTCTAGAACTCGACGACCATAGAGGAGAAAACACTCTGGGATCTAAATCCTAGAGGAGCACAGACAAAAAACAAGGGGACACGACAAAAAAAAAACAAAAAAGCAAAAAAGAAAAAAAGGGGGACCCAACATTTTTCCAGTAAAATGTAGGGACAAGTATGCAGGGAATAAAAAATGGTGACTCACATGGACAAACACCTCATTTATTTGAGAACTCTAGAATCTATCCTTAGAGTAAACCAAGGTCTCATCATCATCGAGAGTACTTTTATCAGTATGACTTAGGGTTTTGGAAAAATCTAACTCACCATGATCTAGACATTCACTCTTGCCAAGGTGTGAAGTGTGTGCTAAGGAATGGAGAAAGCATCCAATACTTCCAGGAGAAATAAAGAAATCATACTAATTTAGCCAAATCTACACAAAAATAAGCACTGTGTAACCTCGGGTTCTAGGGTTTTACCTTCTCAAACTTTTCTCCTTTTTTTGGTCAGTGAAGGTGGTACCCCTTTCACTAGAGTCTTCAAGCTTAGGTTGTTACTATGGTGGTACTTCTTTTTCCTGACCATCCATTTTACTTTCTTGAGCGAGAAAGAACTTCCCCGACCAAGATACATTTTAATATTTTCATGCGTAATCCATTTAAGACTATAATAGATCTACCCTCAGAATGTTCCATGTTCCCTTTTCCTTTAAATGGCTGACTTAGTCAACTTTTTATTTATTTACCTGGCGCTGAGTATAAACACTATCTGAATCTAATGAAGACTAACCATTACCTTCCACCATAGTTTTTAAAAGGTTCCCTTGGATGAGGACAAGACCATCCATCATCTAAGTAATAAATTCAGGACTACTAAAATGTGCGGGGCGAGTCTCCCACTGTACTATAGTATTTTATGAGAAGCATTCCCACCTACTGAAAGATGAATTAAATTTGGGGTTTGGAACAAACCAAAAGAAAAACACAGTCCAAAAGTCCAGAACTATTTACAAGGGAAGCACATCAACAAGGAGCCACAAGACTATTTACAAGCTAACTATACATATGATATAACTCAAAAGGGAGGGAGATCCTTCCCTTACTTCATTCAAAATAATGTTTAATGAACTGTCCATTGATGGGAAATGAGACAACTTCTCTTGTCAAGGAACTAAGGTAGAAGGTATTATCCCCACATATCTTAGATATTTGGTATGGCCCAAGCCAGAGCCTTTGGAATTTAGTATGCTTCCCATTCTTTTCCTAGGCCTTTTTCCATAAAAGGGACCAAGTTTGAAGTCCAGAAAGCCTTGTATTAGACTCTCTTGTCAAACCAATGTTTGACCACTACCTGATATCTCACAAAATACTCGAGGGCAATATCTCTTTTCTCTTCCATACATATCAGGTTGAGGATGTGAACCTCCATAATGTTATCTTGCATTCTAATCTCTTGTATGAACTACAAGACTAGGATTTGTAAGCTTACCAAGAATACCATATTCTAGCTGGAGACCAGATGAAATGGAGAAGTTACCAAGGTTGTCTTGACATGGATACAATCTACCTAGAGGGAGAACCTAAGATTTTGATGCCAATCTCGGGGATTCTTTTTGAGAAAGTGTTTGATTACCTCCAAGAGGTTCTTTTTTGTAGACTTTGCTACTCCATTACCTTGTGGATAGTAATTACTAGAGAACTTAAGGGTAATGTTCCTATGATAAGTCCACTATAAAATTTGGGCTGAGAAAAAAGCTAGACCATTATTAAACATGAGAATGAAGGGCATTCCAAATCTAGTGACTATGTTTTCCTCGATAAAACTGATTACCACATCCATCGTGTTATTTTTGCATTGTATGACTTTGGACCACCGGGTATAGTAATTTGTGGCAGTCAAGATGTATCAGTGATTAGCATATGAGTTAGGGTTTATTTCCCCATTAAAATAAAATACCCTTTGGGAAAAGGGTCTAACTTCAAAGACAGGTTGGAGGGGCATTGCTAGATTCCACTCTCGGGAGGCAGTCGTTTGACAAGTGTGTCACTTCCTCATGTGTGCATAGACATATTTAAAGATATAGAGCCAATAATACCCAACCTATAGAATTTGGTGGGTGGTGGAATTAGCTGAGCCATGCCCAATTCTAAATTGTCCGTTAAAGTCTTCTATCATCTTTGTAGCCTTTTCTCGATCAAGACATCAAAGGTAAATACCTTCATATTTCTTGAAAAAAAGTGTTCCATTCTTAATCATAAAGTGTGCACTTTTTAGCTGAAGCACCCAACACTTGTTAGAAGGGATTCCTTCTAGGCATCGATTATTAAATATAAAGTATACTAGATCAACATAAAAAGGGTCTTGGGTAAGGTAATCCACAGTGTATGTTTGACACTCAATTTGTGGGCTCATTTCGACGATGGATTAACATAATCCTTATCCTTGGACTAGCTTCATGGGTTACATTTCAAGGTCAAATTCCTAGAGGATAGCCATCCATTTCCCCTCACATTTTCCCAATTCACTTTGCATTAATAAGATTTAACAGCTTGGTCTAGGAGGACAACGTGTACCTTGTTTCAGAGGATATAGTGCCAAACTTTTTATACTTCCTGGACAAGGGAGAAAGCCTATTTTTCAAGGGGACAATACCACACTTCAACATTTTTGAAGGAAGAAATCATGAATGAAATGACCCGTTCTTATCCTTCAACCCTTTGGGTTAATACTACAATAGTAGATTGGACAGAGGCAAAAGAATATATGTAGAATGGGATGGAGTAGTCTGGACTCACCAAGATCGGTGCCTTCATTATATCCTGTTTGATTTGAGCAAACACTTCCATAAATTTTGTACTTCATTAAATCTTCATGTCCTCCATAATCATATCATTTAGAGGTTTAACCCTTGGCAAACCCTATGATGAAGCACAAACAAAATTAATCTTCCCGAAGAAAGATTTCATCTCTTTCTTGCTCCCAAGCATGTGCAAGTTTAGAAATGCCTCTACTCTCTTAGAGTCAATGGATATCCCCTTCTTAGAGATAATATGTCCTAGAAACTTCCCTTCCGTTACCTCAAATATACATTTTTTATGGTTAAGGGAAATGCCAAATCAACGACATATCTCACAGGTTTTGGCGAGGTGGGTGGGATGATTAGACATGTCCCAGGAAAATATTGTTAAGTCATCCATGTAGATGATTATACATTTATTCACTAGCCCTTCAAAGGTGATGTCCATGGCCTTTTGAAATGTGGCCCCAACATTGATTAGGTTGAATGGAATTCTTCTATAAGAAAATGTTCTCCACTTGGTGGTGAGTATGATTTTGATTCTATCTTTGAATTTGATGATGACTTGTTTATACTCAGATTATCCATCTAGGAAGGATATCATTTGTGACTCATTTACAATCTAGACTACCTCATACAGTGAGGGAAAAGGGTGGTTATCCTTTTTAGAGGCTTTGTTTAGGTTCTGGAAGTCTATGCATAGCCATATTTCCCCCTTCTTCCAAACTAGGACTAGATTTGTTATCCACGTGGTATGCCAGATAGTGAAGATGATTCGAGTAAATAGTAATTTCTAAACTTCCTGATAAATTAGGGGTTCGATCAGGGGGTTAACATGCCACTATTTTTGTCTAAATGGTTTGGCATTAGGTTTTAGGGGGATCATGTGTGTCATGATCAATGTGTCATACATTTTAAGGTCATCATATCTCCAGTCAATCACATCAATATATTCCCGTATGAATGTGATAATTTTCTCTCTTTCTTCTAGGGAACAGGAGGTACCTATATAAATGCATTTTTCTTTGGTATCTATCATGATATTAACCTTCTCATATTTCCCCCCTTCAAAGGATAGAGGGAATTTGTCTCTGACCGTGGGATACAAATCAAAGATTCATCCTGTTGGTCTCACTAATAGGGGGGTGGTGAATCAGACAAATCAAAACTTAAACTCTTTAAATTGAACTCACTGGTTCACTCGGTAAATAATGAATACAATAAATAACCAATTCACCAAATAACTCAATAACATAAGCAACAATCAATCATTCAAAATTAGCAACATTAGATTACCATGTAAACATAAGATATAACTCATTGGCACTTGATTTAACGAGGAAACCCAATCTAGGAAAAACCTCTGTGGGAATTGTAACCCACAATAAAAATGTACCCTTGTGAAGTACACTCGATTAAGAACTTATCTTGTTAAAGATTACAAACACATTTGCTAAATGTGACCCTATTAGGGGATTTACCTCAGATTTGTTAAGATCTTCACCCTATCAGGAGTGACCTTGTTAGAGGTCTTTAAACACTCTTTTGGAATGTCACATAAGTCTAGGTTTTACAAATAGGATGGTTAAAACCACTCGGTTAAGAGATTTATCTGTTATAAATATTAATAAGCAACAATAAACTTTGATCTATAAATATAGCAACTCACTATGCTTGTATCAGATCCTTTATTCTCAATTGAATACTGGCATCTCATACTCCATTTATCTCTTTCTTAGACCAGAGATTCTTTAATATGTCTTTCTCTGTTCTGCTCGGTAAATGTTGTTCTTCAGCTTCTTTCCATCTCTATTTAATTCAACAAAAACATTACACTTTTTGTAATCCTCATTCCTTATATAGACATACTTTTTCCTCTTAATCTCCTTGATTTGATTTTCCTTCCTTTGTGCTAAGTCATTCGATCATCTTCTTCATAAATTACAACTTGGTAAACCATTTCACTTTTACCTTGGAACTTGTAACTTTTCTTGGAACTTTCATAATTGTATTTAACCGCTTGATATTCGCCTTAGATATTCTCATTGAAATTTCCCATTCATAGATCTTGTAACAAACTTAATTTAATTCATTTCCTTATCCAGCTCATCATCGCTTTGCATTTAATTTTATTTCATCATCATTTAATATCAGTATACTGTACTCGATAAAACTTGCTTTGCAACTCGGTAACTAACTTCATTCACTGCTTGATGTCTAACTCATCTTAGGTGCTCGGTGCTCGATAACTGTAATTGACTCACATAACATTCTACTGACTGACTCAGTCTAGCTTGGTAAAGTAACTCTTTCAGTCATAACTTTAATTCATTGTAGTTCTTGACTTGATCAATCAAATGTACCAGTTTGATAACATCAAATATACAGTAGAAAACAAATATAACTTCATTACTTCATCATTATCTGATCTATATTTTTCACCCATTTAACTTATCCTCTTAAGATATGGTAACATAATAAAAATCAATTAATCAATTGCTTGACATCAATGAAAAAACATGATGCAGGAGCATCCTAGGATCCTTGGCAATCCTGCTCAACCAAAAATATGTTTTCTTTTGCTTGTTTGGAGACTGCTTGATGAAACACTTTGTTTCTTTGTTGCTCTGGTTCTATCACTTGGGCATTCTTGTTCTGGGTTCATTTTATGATGCTCAAGTTTGTCTTCTATTTCTTGGTGATGCTTGGACCAAGCTACTCTATTGCTCAGTCATCCTCTGCCCGAGTTGTTTATTTGGAAGTTGGATGTGGTGATTGACTTATGCATTTAATTTTGATTGCGATATTTATGGTGGATCTCTCATTGGGGTTTGTGTGGACCTAAATCTGGGTCTGGGGTTTCTCCAATGATTGTTTTGTAGGCTGACCTTGTGGTTTCCTTTTGTATTTAAGTTGTATCTTGTTCTTAGCTTAGGGCATGAGATTGGGGGATCAGATTTAGGAGGGAAGATCAAGTGTTGGATCTGAGAATCTGGATCACGAGTGTATGTATTGTAGAAGATTTGTATTAGATATTAAATCTATCTTTGTAATTGGCCATAACGGGGAAGGCCTTATAGTCTAGCATGTTGAATGTAATTGATATTTTAAGATAATATATGAGCTAGATGCTGATTATATTTCTATGTATCTGGTTTTTTCCACTGTTGTGGTTATTTGCTGCAAGTTTGGACAATCCTTTTAGGATTAGGTAATAATGAGAGGGTGGTGAATCAATATTATAGCACTTAATAAAACTTTTCAACCAATTATAAATAATCCAAGCTTGTAGAAATGAAAATAACATAAGAAAATAACACAGTACTCATAACACCATTATTTTTTGTCGAGGAAACCTTGGCCAAGGGAAAACCCCGATAGGGATGGTACCCACAAGCATGCACTAAAGTATAGTGTCCATGTTAGGAGACCTATCCCTATTAGGAGCTGAATATTTCATAGTAAATTTCCTTCTTAGAGGAATAAAAACCCTGTTAAAGGTATACAACACCCTGTTAGGGGCCAACTAAGCATACAACTCTTACAATATAGTTCTATTACAAAATGTTCTCAGTAATGAACAAAACAAGCATCTCTAATGCTTAGATAGTTCCACTCATAGTAATTCAATGATCTCTATCATCATCTACTCTACCATTCACATATCACATCCAAAGACTCTGTTTCACACAAATCTCTCTTTTCTCAACAAAAAGATCTTACATATATATCTTTCTTCTTTACCAAGTTGGCTCTCAAATACAAATATTCCATAGTCGACTCTCAATACAAAGTACATTTAATAAAGTGAATATAAAATGCATAGTTGGTGATCTTACATAATAAAAATATAGGTTATCAACAATCATAATCCAACTCTAATTGCTAGGAGTACATGTCATACTCCCTGAATCATCGCTTCTATCCAGCTGCTCTGTATCACTGTTCTGCTGCTATCTGTCTGTCTTCAAATCTCTCTAACTTACTGTAAAAATCACCAAAACAAAATTGATCGTAGGTGGAGGTCACACATACCTCATACTATCTTCTTCTAATCTCTCTTTCCTTAACTCATCGATCTTGATCTTTCATACTCAAAATACCTCTATATTTCTACTTCTGTACTTAACCAATTTTAGAGTCACCAAAACTTAACTTTAAATGAATCGATCAGTATGCCAGATGTGTTTCCATAAATCACAACAAAAAATTGAATCACATCATAAAAAATTGATCACTTTCCAATAATTCCTTCATTGGATCCTCCATCCTTGACTACGTTAGGTGGTATCAGAGCTGAGCTTCAATCGCTAAAGAAGGAGTTAGGTTTCCAATTTTTGGAGCAAGGATGCCTCCAAAGAAAATTTGTGAGATTAAAGAGGAAGAACCTTAGGAGGAATTCAGTCTTGAATATTTTCGAGCTTTGAAAAAGAAGGTGCAAGATCTACGAGAGGAGTTGCAAAGATAGAATGCACCCAGAGAATACCAAATTAATGGTGAAGAGTCTGATGAAGAAGATCATTTTGAAGAAGATATAGAAGATATCAGAGATCCTAAGGAGGTTAGATTTTTGAGAGGCATGTCAAAAATGGGAACCTAAGATTGAATTTTCTACATTTGCTGGAAGCCTTAGGCCAGAAGAGTTGATCGATTAGATTAATGAGATGGATGAATAATTTGAGTATGAAGAAATTGAAGATCCTGATAGAGTTCAATTTGCAAAGAAAAAACTAAAAGGTCATGCAAACATATGGTGGAGAGAATTTCAATTGGAAAGAAATAAGAGAGGTAAAGACAAGATCATCAGATGGAACAAAATGGTTGAAAAGGTAAAGAAGCAATTCATTCTAGTGGATTATGGAGATGTTCAAGAAGATGCAAGGTTTAAGGAAGACAAACAAATTAGTGTAGGAGTATACCAAGGAGTTTTATAGGATTTTGATTAGGACCGGACATTCAGAAGCTAACAAGGAGAAATTTGCTAGGTATATCTATGGCTTGAGACCTAGTATCCAGAAAGAGTAACCATAGGAGATGATTATCAGATGGAATTGAATATTGAGGAGAAGCTAAACAAAAAGTTTGAAAGCAGATAGAGTAACAAAAACTGAGGTGGTAAGACTGATGACATAGCTGCTGAGAGTAAGGTGGTGGATAATCGTAAGTAGACCAAGGTAGGATCTAGTAGTAGTAGTCAAGAAACTAAGGATTACAATTGTGGGTATGGAAGGAGAGGAAGGAGTGATTTCACTGGTACTTGTTTTCAGTGTGGTGAAAATGGATATAGGGCCTAGTCATGTCCTCAAAAGAAGTTCACCCTGAAAACCGAGGAAAATTCAGTAAATGCTATAGAAGAAGGCAAAGTTATGATCACTAGAAGGATGACTACATGCATTAATGAACTAGTACAAAGAAGGAATCTATTCCAAACCAGATGTAAGTGCAAGGATAAGGTATGTAATGTCATAATTGATGGTTGTAGTTCTAGGAACTTTGTTTAAGAAGAGATGGTTAGTAAGTTAAATTTGTGAAGAAGAAAACATCCTAATCCTTATCAAATTAGTTGGATACAATATGTGTCTAAAGATTAGGGTTGAGGAGCAATGCCTTGTTAATTTTAAGATTGGATCTTATTATGATGAGATATTATGTGATGTGTTACCTATGGATGCTTTTCACCTATTGCTCGGTAGACCTTGGAAGTATAAAAGACATGTTATGTTTGATGGTCATGCAAATACCTATGTTGTGAGGTAGGGTGAATCCAAGCATGAACTTCTACCTTTGCTGGAAGCAGGGACTAAGGGATGTGGAGTTATAAAATGTTGCATGGATAACAGTGACAAACCTGAGGAAAAGAGAGTTGATGAGCCTATGGGTAAAAGAAAGGAGGATATGAAGAGATGAGATAATGAAACCTCTAAGGAACTTACAGAGATTAAGAAACATATGACACTTTTGGCTGGGATAGTACAATAGATGTTGACACTAGTGACACAGAGGGATGCTGATGATAAGTTGATCAGTCAGTCAGATGAGAAGGTGGTTCAGAAAAACACTGATAGTATGAAAGGTACCAAGGATGATTGAATTTAACTACTATCAGTTGCAGGAAGAAGATATAAGGAAAGTGCATGACTGATGAATTTTTCCAATCAGACAATGGACTGAGTCAAGAAAACATGGAATGAGGGGTAAGAGGAGATATGGGTTAAGAAAAAGTATGGAATACTTGTTCTGATTCCCTTCAGATGTTCATGATTCCTTTATGGGAACATATTCTTTACCTGGGGTGTCTGATGCAGGAGCATCCTAGGATCCTTGGCAATCCTACTGAACCAAAAATATGTTTTCTTTTTCTTTTTTGGAGACTGCTTGATGAAACAGTTTGTTTCTCTATTGCTCAAGTTCTGTCACTCGGGCATACTTATTCTGGGTTCATTTTCTAACGCTCAGGTTTGTCTTCTATTTCTCAGTGATGCTTGTTCCAAGTTACTTTGTTGCTTGGTCATCCTCTACCTGAGTTTTTTATTTGGAAGTTGGATGTGGTGGCCGACTTCTACAATTTATGGTGGATCTCTCATTAGGGTTTGTGTGGACCTAAATCTAGGTCTGGGGTTTCTCCAATGATTATTTTTGTAGGCTGACCTATTGGTTGCCTTTTGTATTTAAGTTGTATCTTGTTCTTAGCTTAGGGCATGAGATTGGGGGATCAGATTTAGGAGGGAAAATCAAGTGTTGGATTTGAGAATCTAGATCATGAGTGTATGTATTGCAGAAGATCTGTATTAGATCTTAAATCTATCTTTGTAATTGATCATAACCGGGAAGACCTTACAACCCAAAATGTTGAATGTAATTGATGTTTTGAGATAATATATGAGTTGGATGTTGATTATATTTCTATGTATCTATTTCTTTCCGTTGTGGTTATTTGCTGCAAGTTTGGACAATCCTTCATTGGATCCTCCATTCTTGACTGTGTAAAAACAACAACTGATCTAACCATTTCTACAATCATGCTACTTGGTATCACTTGATCTTCATCATCTCCATCAGGTATTCATCATTTAATCAACAATCTCCCTCTTTGAAATTGATGATAACCACTATAACAGTGTTATAGCAATTGATGATAGCATCTCTCAAATACTTAATTGTACTCCCTCTAAGTTGATATATCTATTTCTACTTTGATATTTCTAATCTGAATCTCCCTCTTGGATAAATCTTCTATTTATGTAACATACATTTTGAATCTTGTTCATGAGTAAATATTAGTAATTCATTCTCTCTCCTCAATATCACTCTTTAGATAAATGTCATTTATTCGTAACTCTCCCTCTTTATCAATATCATCAATGTATTCTTCTCCCTCTTTGACAACAATGCCAAAAAGTCACAGGCCTAAAAACTTATTCCAGTGGTGGATTATACCTAACATGTACTCATAAAACATTACGTACAAAAATATTTTCACAACTTTAGGAATCACCTAAAGTGTGTCATACTAACATCAATTCATAAATATATATTCTAATGGAATATAGAATTGATGCAGCATGCCTCATGCTCTTTAGTGAACATTGGGTAAGGGAAGAACTCCTAATTACTTCTTAGATACTCAAAAGAATCTTTAGGTAGTGGCTTTTTAAAGATATCAACTAGTTGTTCTTTTGAATTCACATATTCCAATTTCACATTCTTCTCTTGAACTTGCTCTCTCAAGTAGTGATACTTGATAGAAATGTGCTTGGTATTTGAATGCATAGTTGGGTTCTTTGATATATTAGTAGCACTTGTATTATCACAAAAAATAGTAACCAGATTTGTGATCTCTTCTTGCATACCTTCAAGTAATTGATTAATCCATACTATGTTTGTACAATTCATAGCAGCAACAACATATTCAGTCTCGACAGTAGACGTTGAAATACAACTTTGTTTCTTGCTTAGCCATGTAACCAATCTTTCACCTAGAAAGAATGCACCTCCAATAGTAATTTTTTTGTCATCAATATTTCCATCCCAATCTGCATCAGTGTATACTTGCAGATCAAAAGTACATCCTTTCTTGTACAATAAACCAAACTCTTATGTGCCTTTCAGGTATCTCAAAATTTGTTTTACTGTAGACATATGTGTTTCCTTCAAATTAGAAGAAAATCTTGCAACAATTCCAACATCGTGTGCTATATCATGTCTGCTATGAACAACATACTACAATTTACCAACCATGGACCATTAAAGAGTATTATCCACCTCTTATGCTTCATCCTCTTTAGATAATTTATAGCCTGTAACCATCGGTGTTCCAAAAGGTTTAGAATCTTCCATACCAAAAGTTTTAAGAGTCTCTTTGATATACTTGGCTTGTGTAATATAGATTCCTTTAATAACTTGGTGTATTTGTAGACCTAGAAAGAGCTTAATCTCTCTAATCATTGACATCTCAAACTCTTTTCTCATTTCATAAACAAATCCTTTACATAAAGTGTCATTGCCTCCAAATATAATATCATCAACAAAAATTTCAGCAATCAAAACTTTATTATCACTGTCACATTTCAAGTAAATATTACTGTTATCACTTGTTCTTTAAAATCCTATTTTGATTAATAAGAGTGCAACCTTTCATACCATGCTCGAGGTGCTTGTTTCAATCCATGTAAATCTTTATGTAACTTACATACCTTTTTTTTTTTTTTTTGCGTTCTCAATGAATCCCTCAGGTTTCTCAATGTATACTTCTTCAAGTATCCCATTAAGAAATGTAGACTTAACATCCATCTTATATACTTTGAATCCTTTTTAAGCAGCATATGCTAGAAGTATTCTAACTCCTCTAATCTAGCAAACAAGTGAAAAATTATCTCCATAGTCAATTCCTTCTTGTTGTGCATAACCTTTGCAAACCAATCTATCTTTATTTCTGATAACTTCTCCATGCTCATTCAGTTTGTTTCTAAAAATCCATTTAGTACCAATAACACTTTTGTCTTTGGGCCTGGGTACTAAAGTCCATGTCTTATTCTTCTCAATTTGATCATACTCTTCTTTCATTTATTTCATCCAATCTTCATTATCTAGTGCATCCTTAACTCTCTTCGGCTCACAAATGAAGATATCAAACTTGTATTGTCTCTAGCCTTGCTTCTGGTCATCACTATAGCTTCCTTATTTCTAATAATCTTTCTTGGGGAATGGTGCCTTCTCACTTACTTTTCCAAAATAGGCCTGACAGCTCTCGGTTCTTCAATATCAACATTTGGTTATGGAACTCCTTGTTCATCTTCCTCCTTGGTAGGTGTTCTCGGTAGGTTTTAGGGGCATCATGTTGTACATATACAAAATTCTCATAATCATCAGGTTCCTTCTTACTGTCTTCATCATTGTTTTCTAGAAATTCATCAATTCTTACATTTGCACTTTCCACCATTTTGTTAGTAATCTTGTTCAAACATTTGTAAGCTTTACTCCTTGTAGAATATCCTAAGAATATCTCTTCATCTCCTTTTCAATAAAACTTTCCTTCTCTAGAATATAGCATTTGCTCCCAATTTTTTTAAAGTAACTAAAATTAGGCTTGTGATCATACTAGATTTTAGAAAGTGTCTTTTTTGTACCTTTCTTCACTTGTACTCGATTCAGTGTATAAATAGCAGTACTCACAACTTCCCTCTAGAATTTCTGTGAAACTATTTTTTTCAATCATCAATTTCTTAGGACAATCAACAATAAATCTATTTCTTCTCTAAGCAATCCCATTCTGCTATGGTGTCCTCAGTGCTGACAAATGTATCTTGATTCTATTCTCATTACAAAACAATGTAAACTCATCAGAAGTAAACTCACCTCCTCTATCAGATCTCAAACATTTCAACCATCTTCCAATTTATTTTTCAACTCGAGGCTTATACCACTTAAAAATTTGAAATGTGTCAGATTTTTTATTTTAAAAACATTACAAACATCATTCTAAAATAATCATCCACAAATAAAATAAAATATTTGTCTCCATAATAGCTTTGATTTCTCATTGGTCCACATAAATCAGTATGAACTAAATCCAAAATTCCTTGTGTAACATAAGTCTTTCTTGCAAAAATAGATTTAGTCATCTTTCCCATCTGACATTCTTTGCACATAGCATTCTCTGGTTTTTCAAGTCTCGGTTGTCCTCTTACTCTATTCTTCTTACTTACTTTGATTAAGTTATCAAAATTAACATGACAAAGCCTTTTGTGCAATAACCAAACATCTTCAACTTTAGCAAATAGGCAAATCTTCATAGAAGTGTCAAGATAAAATAAATTACCTTTAGATTTTTCTCTAGTAGAAATCAAATTGCTCTCCTCATCAAATAATTTCATCCTTCCATATTGAAATTCTAGTCAGTGGCCTATATTGTTTCATTGTGCAACACTCAAAAAATTATAATTTAATCCTTCAACCCAATAAACATCATCACATCTTGTGTTATTAAGTAGAAACATAGATCCTTTTCCTTTCACAGGATATGGAGCATCATTACCAAATCTAACATAACCTCCATCATGCTTTTCCAAGGAAATAAACTTAAGTGTGTCACCAATCATGTGATGTGAAAAACCACTATCTATAATCCATGTTTCATTCTTACTTGTGATATTAGGGCTCTAGGTTATTCTTCATCATAATAATCTTTTATAGCAACATAAACAACTTCTTTCTCCTCATTACTCTCAAAATAATGATCATCACTTAGTCCTTCATTAGCAATATAACAAGATTCCTTACCTTTGTTTTTGTAGTCTTTAAATTTCCTGAATCTGTTTTCTCTTTTGTCTTATCTTTGTTATCTTTCATGTCTTCCTTATCTTTCTCTGGACAGTTAGATGCAAAGTGACCAATTTTATCACAATTAAAACATTTCAAGGGTAGCCTACCTCGGTATTTGCCTTTGCCTCTTTTTATCCTTCTATCCAACAAAGATTCAAATTCTCTTTCATTCTCATCACATTCAGTAAATAGCTCTTCAAGTCCTTAAATGCAACTATAATCTTTTTGACTAGCACTGCTCAAATATCCATCTCTCGAAACAACTTCCCTAGCTTTTACAATCTTTAAAGTAGACTTAAATGTAGATTCAATCTTAGAAGTAGCAGGCATACTATTGTCAAAATCATTTAGTTCAAATACAGTTAAATTACCAATAGTAGCATCCATTTAAACATTCATGTGGGGTATAGGTCTCATATCTTGTATAGCAGATACACAAATAGCATAACTCGGTAGCATAGTTATCAAAATTTTGCTTGTAACATCATCCTCTATTATGATACCACCAGCTTTTCTGATAGAATTAATAGTCTCCTTAAGTCTTGTAATGTACTGAATTATGTTCTCTCCTTCCTTCATCCTCATAGAGTCAAATTTTCCTCTCAAGATTTCTGCTTTAGCCTTCTGAACATGCTGATCTCCACCATAGGTCAAAAAAATATTATCCCACATCTATTTCACAGTAGTACAACCATCAAGATCATCATATTACTAGCCAGTAAGTGTAGAAGCAATCTCAGTCATGAATTGTGTGTGTTCATGTTTCTATCTTTGCTCACTGATAGTCAAAGGTGCAGTAGTCAATGCTACATATTCATTCTCAAGATAGTAAAGTCTCCTACTCTAGACACATGCAACATTATTCTACTTCTCCATGTAGAGAAATGATCCATATTCAACTTTGGTGCTTCCCTCTTATACATATTTAGATCTTAACTCAAGTCCTTTAAACTTATCACTTTAGAGTAACAAAGCTTTGATACCAATTGTTTGTCCCATTGAGAGGGGGGGGGGTGAATTATACAAATCAAATCTTAAACTCTTGAAATTGAACTCACTGATTCACTCGGTAAATACTGAATATAGTAAATAACCAATTCACGAAATAACTCAATAACATAAGCAACAATCAATCATTCAAACTTAGCAACATCAGATTACCATGTAAACATAAGATATAACTCATTGACACATGATTTAACGAGGAAACCCAATTTGGGAAAAAACTCTGTGGGAATTGTAACCCACAATAAAGATGTACCCTTTGAAGTATGCCTAGTTAAGAACTTATCATGTTAAAGATTATAAACATATTTTCTACATGTGACCTTGTTATGGGATTTACCTTAGATCTATTAAGATCTTCACCCTATTAGAAGTGGCCTTCTTAGAGGTCTTTAAACACTCTTTTGGAATGTCACCTTAGTCTAGGTTTTACAAATAGGATAGTTAAATCCACTCGGTTAAGAGATTTATCTATTACAAATATTAATAAGCAGCAATAAACTATGATCTGTAAATATAGAAACTCACTATTCGTGTATCAGATCCTTTATGCTCAATTGGATACTAGCATCTCATACTCCATTTATCTCTTTCTTAGACTGTAGATTCTTTAATCTATCTTTATCTATTCTTCTCGGTAAATATTGTTCTTCATCTTCTTTACTTCTCTGTTTAATTTACCAACAACATTACACTCTCTGTAATCTTCATTCCTTACATAGACATACTTTTGCCTCTTAATCTCCTTTATTTAATTTTCCTTCCTTTGTGCTAAGCCATTCAATCGTGTTCTTAAAAAATTACAACTCGGTAAACCATTTCACTTTTACCTTGAAACTTATAAATTTTCTTGGAACTTTCATAATCATGTTTAACCACTTGATCTTCACCTTAGATCTTCTCATTGAAATTTCATGTTCATATATCTTGTAAAAAAATTCATTTAATTCATTTCCTCATCTAGATCATCATCGCTTCGCATTAAATTTGATTTCATCATCATTTAATATCAATATACTGTGTTGGTAAAACTTGCTTTACAAATCGGTAACTGACTTCATTCATTTCTTGGTGTCTAAATAATCTTTGGTGCTCAGTAAATGTAACCAACCCACATAACATCTACTGACTGACTCAGTCTAGCTTGGTAAAGTAACTCTTTTAGTCATAACTTTATTTCATTTCAATTCCTAACTTGATCAATCAAATATACTAATTTGATAACATCAAATATATAGTAGAAAACAACTATAACATCATTAATTCATGATTGTATGATCTATATGTGTCACCCATTTAAATTCTCCTCTTAAGATATGTTAACATAATAAAAATCAATTAATCAATTGCTTGATATCAATGACAAAATAACAACTGATCTAACCATTTATGCAATCATGATACTCAGTATCACTCAGTCTTCATCATCTCCATTAGATATCCATAAGTTAATCAACATATTCTAGGGCCACCATCCTCATAGGAATGGTGTTATTGGGTAAGTCAATGATCATGTCTTCAGCTTCACGTTGCCCTGTATCACCATGTTCTTCTTGCATGATTTGGTCCTCAAAAACACCTATATTTTCCATGAAGGAAAGGATATTATTATCATCTTTAGAGACTTGGAAGTGGTTTATATTATCAGGGACAGAGGGTGTGGGGATCATGTCTACATAAAAATTTCAGAGTTGGGAACCTGCTATGGGTTCCAAGGTGCTGACAGACACTGCAAGGGCATTGGAAACCTAGTTCCTTTTCTTGGAAATTACCTTGATACCAAAGGCATCAAAGTCCTCTATCAAACTCCATGCTATGTTATGATAGGCTGCCAACCATTTATCATGACATGTATATTGGCTCCAAACCTACTTGACTACTAAATCGAAATCACCCATTTCCTAGAGGCAGGTGAATCCCTTTCTTAATGTGAATAGGAGGCCGAGGATTAGGGCCTCATATTTTGTGACATTGTTTGTGCAGTCAAACTATAATTGATAGGAAGAAAGGAAAGAGTTTCTTTGGAGATTGATCAATTATACCCCATCTCCACAACCCTTCTTGGATCGGGACCCATCAAAATTTAAGAGCCATAAGTCATTATCGATATAACAAGGGCATGAAGGTTGGGATATATGTGGTATTGGTTTGGTAGTGGAGGGTTTCCTGCATGTCCTTTGGGAAAAAAACCTCAGGGGCCAGAATGTCATCCAAAGGAATTTATACAAGGGATTACTCAATGAGTAATCCTTTGGTTATGTACGTGGGCGGAATGAATTGCATCATGGCCTCTTCTTTGCATTTTTTTCTTGGAAATTTGAGAGGTGGATATTGGCAGTGTCAACACAAGGTTAGTACTCCAATTTAGATTGTTTTTGGAAATGTACCTGACACCATGTATTTGATAGGAGGGTTCCCAAGGATGTGTTATCACCCTGAAGGCTTACATCATGTTTTAACCTCACAATGAGGTCATGGATTCTTAGAGTGACAGTAGGGTCCTCGTCAAGGAACATTCCACCTGGAACAAAGTCCGGGGTCAAGATTTCTTTAGCTCTATATAGGCCGAGCTCTACTTCAGTGAACACTACCTCTCACCTAACCATAGTCGGTGATGATTTTTTTCATTCGAGGTTCACTATCCACTTTGATATGATTTTCTTCCCCTCTCCAAGGGAGCCACAAGTGGAAGAATTTAGTTGAGATATACCCATTTAGGGCCTTGGACCAATTCTCACTTAAAAGCATCTCGTAAGTCTCAGGGATATCAACCACTTAGATGTCGATGATGATAGACACCCAAGGCTCCTAGATGATCTATAATTGGACATTCTTCAACACATATCATTTGACAACAATCTTGTCTAATTGAACTATCACGCCTTTGGATGACGTGGGAACTAATCAAAGCTAGGGAATGACATTGCCAAAAGCTCCCGAATCTACCAAATGATTTTGCAAATTTTTACCATATATTTTGAGGCTAAGAAAGAAAGGAGGGTCCTCTGTATTTCCCTAAAACACAATCACATTAATGTCATCAAAGGTGACAGTCTTTGGTGGGAGATTATGAGGTTCAAGATTTTCCAAATGTGTTAAGAGGGTTTTCCTTTTCCCAAGGAAACTAAGAAGTACCTCCATCAAGGTCATGGAGGTGGTGGTGTTTTTCATCACCTTCATGATGTCAAATTGTCCCTTTGGGACCCATTGACTTTTTCCTACAAATTATTGGGTATGGTTGGGGACTATTTCCTTTGGGGAGGTGGATTAACATTCACAAGGGGATCTAGAGGGATGTTGGTATTTTTTAGGGGAGTTGACATCACGAAGGGGCCTATTTTTATCTTAGCTCCAGGTATTATAGGGATCTTGATAATTGGTGAAAGTGTCAGCCTCAAAGGAGGGGATGGAATTGTCGAAGAAACCCTTTAGGTTGGGTTCTTCCTCATCCTCTTTGTCTGTTCCAAAGAAGATGATTTTGAAAGAAAAATCAGAGTGGTGGGGTTCAGATGAAGGTTTTGGAGGAGTTGGGTTGATGTGTTGTTGCCTATCCGACTAGGAGATCTGAATGATGTTCTCCAAGGTGGCACAATTTACCTTAGAATGTGAATCAGTGTCATGCAGTTGGTACCATTAAGTCAATGGGTGGAATTCAATAATTTATGTGGATTGACTGGGACCTGAACTCCCTTGAGTTCCAAAGTTATTCAGGGCTATGCCCTCATTGCTCAACATGTTGTTCCATTGCTAGTTATTCGATCGAACATTGTTATGACCATTGTTACTATGAAAATTTTGGGGTCCGGAGTTTTTGGAACTTCATTGTCCCAAGGAGACATTTCCTCTCCATGAGGAGTTCAGGTTATAGGATGTAAGGGTCCCATATTTAGTTTTCCCATGTCCGTAGTGAGTGAGGACATGAGTCACCGAAGGGATTCAACCTCGATGCACAACTAGGTTGTTGGGTCATAATGTGATGATTGGAGCGGTGGGCTCGCGACAATAGTTGGAGCTACAAGAGGTAACTCTCTAGTTGCAAACACTTGAAAAAAAGGGTACCTTGAAAGGTTGAGGCATTGATGGATGTGGTTGTGCTAGGGTGCATATTTTAGAGCTAGAGGAGCATGGGGGAAGGTGTGGGGTAGACATTTTGAGGTGCTATGTTGATTGTAGAGGCACCCATGGCCACATTGGGATTATACCCACCTGCGTAAGTACTTCTCCTGAGTTGCATATTATATGACATGCCTTGTTGGATGCTGCTATGAGCCTTTCTCAGGTTTCAAGATAGTTCTAGGGAAATATTATAAACCTTGACTAAGGTGTCTCTCTCATTCATAGTAGTAGTTCTCTAAATAAAAATTGTGACAAAGTGATCTAGAGCGTTAATGTATATCTGGATAGTCACCTTAGTGGAGGGCATAAAAGGACATGTACACTACTTTAGAGCCCTCTAGAACTAGTGGTTGAAGGTTTCTAGAGGTTCGATGGGTTCTTTTCTGATAGAGATAAATTGGCTGTGAGACCAAGCGGGGTCCACATGAATGTGGAATATTTCCAAGAAGGGCTCTTCCATGTCTTTCCAACTATTGATGGAGTTGGCTATCAATTTCAAGTACCAATTCAACTCACTTTACCCAAGGGACAACAGGAACATCCTGCTCACTACATCTTTGTGTTGGATACAATGCCTGTTCATGGTATCCTTGTAATCTTGTCAGTGTTCTTCCATATTCTGGGGGCCTAAGTGTTCATATTTCAGATATATCTTCTCCAGATGTGGAGGGAGATCATTTGTCGTATTAGGAAATTTCCATATTGGGTACCTGATGTTGTTAAAGTATGAAGCCATTAGCACCGTTTGAGTTTGAATAGTTGTGTTTGTACCTATACTTGGTTGGGGAGCTGGGGTACTCTAAGAAGTAGTGGATTTGGATACGTATATCGAAGGTTGTCTTTTCTGATGAGTCTTTATTCCTCGGATAGGAGGTATAAGTTCAAAAAAATCCCAAGGGTTTGGGGTCAACCAAAGGATTCTTTCAAAATGCAAAGGCGAGAATGACCCTAACCTATGAAAATATTGGATTATAAACTACTACTTGGAGAACCCTATGGAGGTGTGGTGTCAAATTTTTTCAGGGAGGTTGAGCTCATGCCCGACTTCTAGCGCTAGTTTATATTGATGGTACTTTGTGACAACCTCACCAACATGGAGAGAGTTGTCACCAAGTACCGGAGTACCGAACAACTTTTCCTGAAGAGGTTTACTGGAGAGCATGCTCTCCTAGGCTCCAAGCACCTAGTAGTTGGGTCACGACGGTGCGGGGATAATGTAGTTGGACAAGTGACTATTTATGTTAAGGTGCCTACTAGTTTTTAACTCATTGAACTCTGGGAACTTGATAAAGGTGGGGTTTCCTGCAAGCACATTTAATATTTAACAAAGAAAATACGAAAATCTAGGTCAGAGTTAGAGTAAGAAGCTATCTACAATCATACTATAAGTTTCTAAACATCAAAAAAACTCCAGATAAAGAAATAATAGAAAATATCAAATGTATACACTATATTCAATCAAACATACATTATTAGCATAGTCAAATACTTTATCTAATCAGTAAAAGAACTGGAGAAGAGGACATAAGGAAGAATACAACATGAAAAGTATTCATTAATTCCAGAAGTAGGTACAATGCAAAGTAGAGCACCAAAAAATATTTATCATTCCTTTATTTACTTCTTATGTCCAACATCATTGGTAGTTACGTTCATGGCTCCAGGGGAGCATTAATCTACTAAAACTGAGAAAAGAAACTAAATTAAGAGCACAGAGATAGTAATCACTATGGAAAAAAAATCCTCAATTTATCCGACCCTTAGAATGGTGTCAGACTTCATATTTATAAACATGATTATCTACATTAGGACTCCAACCTATACATCCTACTAATGTACATTAGCTACAACACTTATAGCCGATACTACCCACGCTATCACAATCAACTTATTATATATAATCATTTGAAAAGGAAAGAGAGAAGATAGAAGAAGAAAGATTTAGAAAAAATATCATCAATAAGAGCACCCTCATACTTGTGGATGTGACTATGCAACTGGGTACCCTAATACATGCGCCCAATAAATGCCCTTTTGGCTCCTTGTCCCTATGTACCATCTCCATACACCAGGTATTAAATGTTGAATCGACGCCTTGGGAGATAGAAGGTGTATAAAGCTAGCCATCCTTCTTCTATCACCATTGAGCTATAGTGTACTTGCCCCACCTCTGACAAGACTAACAATAAATCTTGGACTGTGACCGGTTGGCTTTGGGGAAATCATCAACGCAGATCACCATAAAGAATTTAAAACTAGAACTTGGAATTTCAGGCTCTGGGAACTTCGCATTCAAAGAATAAAGAATAAACTAATAGATCCCAGGGAGAGAAATACCTAGAGCCAAAAGGACTTATTGGTCCTTAAATTTTTGGTAAACCTCTAAAATTTGTAGTACACTTTCCTCATTAAATATTTTAGAAAATCCTGGTGGCTGACAACATTGTCAATATGGTCATTTGCATCTTCCATCTTTTCCTTTAACTTTGAGGCTACCCTGATGGTGTTGTGGGTCCTAAGCACTAGCTAGGAGAGTCATGCCATTACTATGCTCTCAAAATCTCTAGAGGGCCAAAAATTTTCCTTGACTACTTCATCAAATTTTATCAATATAAAATCAATGGGAGTATAAGTCCTGAGGATCAATGGATTAGCCGAAGGGGGTTGGGACTACAAAAAGGTATTACTCTAGGACCATTACCAGTTTCTTTCCCATTTTTATTCTAAAATAAATTATGGAGTACTGGGTGTTTAGGAACCCATAGGGCTCTTGTCCTAAGATGTTAGTCTCTTCTAAACCCTCATCCCCGAGGTTCAAAATTTCTTCCAGGTCATTCTTCCACCCTTCATATTTTTTGTCTCCTCCTACCACTGCAAGATGAAAAACTTTAGTTTAATCATTATGTTGTACACTCTGAAGAAATCAAGGAGGATATTGAACATGAAGCTCCTTACCATGCCAATTTTTTCAGCCATCCATTCATTTAAAACCAGCGCTTTCTTCTTCATTAGCCTGAGTGCATCTACATCGCCCTATGGAAGTGGTGTCATGGGGGATGTGGCAACAACTTGAGTGGCTGCATTGTAATTCCATGCCATGAGAAATAAACTCTAGAGCTTGGAATGAGTGGGGTAAAATGGTTGCTTTAATAATTATGGATGCTGCTAAGTTAATTTATACAAGGTCATTAGCTCATCACTGTTGGTGGATAGCCTAGATAAGGCCTTTTAGTTCGGCCCAAGTGCCAAAATCTGTATCTGTGATCTCTTTGGGAGATGTTTCAATTTGGGACCCCATAACTATCCCATCCTTCTTATATTTGAGAACTAATGAGATATTCTCCAGTGCCTTCTCTATCTTTGACTTCTTGGCGGGAACAATTGATGAGTTCGGGAGCTCGACACTTTCAGGAGGTGATCTAGCTACAACCATTTTATTTTCTCCTCGATCAGAATTTGCAAGACCTGACAACCGTTCATACATCATATATTAAATATTTTAAGAAAACTCTAGGTTTTGGAACATTGGGAGTCCCCAAAATCATTACCTAAAAGGGACACATTAGCTACTATTGAAGACACTTGGCAAATTATCTCCATTGCAAACAAGCCATAAAACATATACAACATGCCCGAGACTACAAGGAATCAGAAATGATGACTTGAATAACCATCATGGTGGGTATGCTGGGGATTTCCAAGACACCCAAAGGAAAAGGTTCCAAAATGTGAATATACAAGTGGGGGAGTTAAGGTGATTCTCTCACTAAATGACCTAACGCCTCCGTACATAACATGTATACATCCACTACGTTTGAGTTATGATAATTCATTAATAATTGGTATGGTATGAATGAAATTGAAAGCCACTTGGGATGAATTTTGAATTATTTCCCATGCGGATTAGTCCCTCCATTAAGGTAGACATGATGAAGGAGAGAGAAAAATACAAATGAGCCATTGAGCCAGCGAGCTCGACTCTATGACTATCCTGGTTACGCGACTCGACCAAATACCTGCGTTGGTTAAGATGACATGGGAACAATGCAAACACAATTTTATGAAATTTAATTAGGCAAGTGGAGTCATGGGAACTCGCAAATAATTTTAGAGAAAACATTTCTGAGACTCTATTTACAGGAACTTCCTATTGCGAGCCACCTGCAAATTCACATGGCTTTCGTAACGTGGCTAGAGAAAGAACATACAACTACCATATGCACAATTATACAAGACAGAGGTGGAGCTACTAACAACCATATCTACACACTTGTAGAGAAACTCATTGAATGTACAAAATTCACAAAGCTCTGTAGAGTTTACGCCACAAAATACTAAACTTTACAAAATCTACAAGCAAGACACCAAATTACAATAATGTACACAATTTATAGAGAAAAACATGTGGAATCTACATAAATGCACACTATAGTTACAGATGACCCCAACCCCCTTGCAAGATCAACCATTAGGGGCTGAGGCAAGGGAACAGGGTCCAACAACCAAGCCCAAGGAAGACATGACACACCCACCAAAAGGGGCAGGCTTTGACGACGCAGGAAGAAAACCACCGAAAACTAGAGTAGAGAAAAAAAAGGAAAAAACACAGACAAAAATAGGAAAAATGAAAACCAGAGGGCCAAAGAGGGCCTACCTTAAAATGTGGAATGCTAGGAAGGGAAGATTGAGCACTGTTCACTGTATCACCAGTTATAGCTAAGTCCTTAAACACACCCTGATTGCACGATTTCACGATCATAGAATTCCTTAGCTTGGAAGTGCTTCACTCTAATTTGTAGTTAATTCACTCAGAGGTAATTTGTTCACAATAAGTGTGAAACTGACAGGGTAAATAATCTTTTATAATGCCAAAAAGGAGCGCATTAATTTCCAATTGGGATTCTGAGAATGAGGTAGACTACCAAAGTATGGATCTCGGGGTGTCCAAGGGAAATTCCTCAAAAGAAGACCGAAGTGATGACATTGAAATCCCGTAGTCCAAAACTTCGTGACCATAGAGGAGAAAAAAATTTGGGATCCAAATCCCAGAGGAGCATAGATAGAAAACAAAGGGACATGACTGAAAAAAAAAAAAAAGAAAAAAAGAAAAAAAAAAGGGGGACCCAACATTTTTCCAACAAAATGTAGGGATGGGTATGCAGGGCATAAAAATACCTTCAACATATCACCAATGTCTGAAGTTTCCTTACAATGGATTAGAGATCACCATTCTAGGTGATAGAGATCCTTTCTTATACTACACTAACCTCAAAGGATCTCCTGTAAGTCAAGTTCCCAACAACTAGGAAGAATCTACATTGCCATCCTCTAAATACATAAACTCTTCTAGTTTCTACAAATCCACTGTTACATCAAAATCTGAAATTAAAATCAAAGTCCAAGACAAAGGGTGTGGATACTACACATGTATAGATTAATTTTGTGTGGGAAAGTTTCCCATTTCACCTTGATCCTATGGAAATCCAAGACAACCACTCAAAAGAAAAGATAAACTATGTATTGCCTATGAACCGCCTACTGTATTTACAAGATGGGGTGAATTAAATGAAGAGTCTATTGAAGAGGACCTATCTTACTATATGTATAGATATGAAAAACACCCATAAGTTATACTTCTTTTCCATGACTACAAGAGGGGATATATCATTATTTAGAAGCATGGATACAATGAATGTGCTAGTCTTGGAAAGAAAAATCTAGTAATTTTAGAACCAATATTTTCGAAGCCAAATTTGAAGTTTCATTGATTAGGGTACCAACCATCTGAGGAAAGTACCTCAAATATCCAGTTGCCTAACCAAGATGAAATGTGTGCTTTCAACAAATTTGAGACATTTGAGGAGTACCACTATGAGGTTGATTCAAATGACTATGAGGGGGATAACCCTACAATATCAAGTACCCTTTTCCTAATTTAATTGATTATCTGTATGCAAAACACCTATAAATCGATGTGATTAGATAGTAGAATTTTGGAATTTGTCTAAATCCTTTGAGGCCTCATCCTCATAAACCTGAGTCCCTATCTGAATATTATATCAATTCCTTAAAAACTATCCTTATATCCTACATCCAAAACAATAATAATATTACCTTAGTCTACCCTAAGCTAATAGAATGGGACCAACAAGATTAGCCAAACATAGACATCTTTGAGAATGACAAAGTTATTGCTGAGCTCTTCGGACCTCGAGATGGAATACCTATTAGAGATCACAAATTTGGTTTTACCATTGATCTAGACTAAGCTGCATATTTTGGTGAGTCATGTCACTCCTTCAGTTGTAAAATTAAAAATAATGAAAACATAAGGTTTTTAGGAAAAAAATGAAGGCACTTTCTGACCAATAAAAAGTAAAAATAAAGGATGTATCCAAGGGTGAAAACCTCTCCAAGTTTCTTGAGGATGGAGTACTTGACATGCTACCAAAAAATTAGGACAAATCACCACTCTTAGCTGAGAAAACACAAGAGATCAATGTGGGCATTAAAGAGACCAAGAGACTTATCCACCCAGTTGCATCATTAACAACTAAAGAGAGGGAAAAATTCATTTAGTTCTTAACAGATAGACAAACTAAATTTTCTTGGGAATAAATTCATGGGTTGGATCCAGAGTTAGTCTTACACCATCTACTATTTAAGCCAAGAACAAAGCTAGTAGGACAAAAGATCCAAAAGCTGCACCCAAAGATTGCATTATTAGTTGATCTTGAGTTGAAGAAACTACTAGATGTGGGATTTATAATACCCATAGATTATGCTAAGTGGATATCCAAACTAGTGCCAGTCTCTATACCTAATGAAGATATCAGGATTTTTACCGACTTTAGAGATTTGGACAAGGCATGTACAAAAGATGACTTCCCTTTGCCAAATATAGACATAATAATAGATCTAACAATTGGGTATCAAATGTTTTCATTAATGGATGGGTTCTTTTGTTACAATAAGATTAAAATAGCACCAGATAACTAGGCTAAAACAAATTTCACATGTGCATGGGGCACTTACTGTTGGAATGTGATGCCCTTTGGGTTAAATAATGCAGATACAACTTATCAACAAGCAATGCCCATAATATTCCATGACATGATGCACCTTACTATGGGAGACAACGTATATGACATTCTTGCAAATTCACTAGAAAGAAATAGACACTTGACTATTCTGGCCGATGTATTTGACATATTAGAAGACTATAAGGTCCATCTGAATCCTAAGAAGTGTGTCTTTGGAGTTACTATAGGGTATCTTTTGGGATTTATTCTATCACACTGTGGGATAGAAGTGAATCCAAAAAACATCCAAGCAATAATTGAGATTCCACCACCCACAAAAATCCATCATTTAAGGAGTCTACAAGGAAAATTGTAGTCCATTATAATATTTATTGCACAATTGGTAGACAAGTGTCACCTATTACAATATCTTCTCCATAAGAGAGTCCTATTTGTATGGATAGATTAATGTCAACCCGTGTTTCAAGAACTAAAATATTATCTCCTTTTAGCATCAGTGTTCATGTTCCCTATACCATATTAGTCCCTCCTATTATCCATATTAGCAATAGAAATTCTTTGGGAGAACTATTTTCTCAACATAACTCAGAAGGTAAAGAACAAGCAATTTACTACATCAATTGAACACTTGTAGGCTATGAACTTAACTACATTGAAATAGAGACGATATGCCTTGTTATAGTATTTTATTCATAGAAACTCAAACACTATATGTTAAGCCATAAGAGATTGCTTGTCACAAAAGTTGATCCACTAAAGCATCTACTGAATAAACTATCATTGATTGGGAAGATAGCTAAGTGGATCATGATTCTTAGCGAGTTTGATATTGAGTATGTGGATAGAAAATCCATCAATGGATGACTCATTATGGATCAATTGTAGATGTTCCAGTACTGGCATAACATCCTATGTTAGTTGAATTTACTGATGATATGTAACTAATTGAATGTCTGAAGATGTTAAGTTGATCACCAAAATGTAGAAGGATAATGCTAGAAATTAAATTAGTTAATGGATTGTATTGTATTATCATTGATGTCAACTTGATATAATCTAATCGATTATAATCGAAGTGTCAAAGACTTTAGAGAATCAGAGAGATAAAGATTATGCTTTCAGTAATGCATAGAAGAAAAGCATTCACAATATGACTTCAAACACCGATGGTCAGTGGAACATTGACGTACAAAGATCACCGAAAGTCAAGTCACAGTGATGCCCAAGAAAGAACACCAAAGAGAATTACCGAGAAGAAGAATCACAAGCATAACCGATGACCATAAAAATAGTGTAAACCGATGGAGAAGCTCGAGGAGAACTGGAGTGTTGACTGAAGCTATCAAAGAGTTAAAACACCAAAATTAAATTGAGTTTAGAAACGACAAAATATCTAGCTGGAAGAGCTAAATATTTACTTAACTGGTAGTTACCTTTGTTTTCATCGACAAGATAAAGCTAGAGATAAGTAATGGATTTAAAGTTGTTTTTTCCAGTTGGCAAGAAGATTTCTACAAGATAAAACACAAGTTTTTCTTTAAATCTAATTGGCAAGAATTGTGGATCACACCAAGAGAAAGAAAATTAAGAACCTAACAATGATGATATGATATCTATAAAGAGACAACTCAATTCATTACAAATTGTGTGGGTGAATAAATGAAAAGAGGACGCTAAAGAGAAACTGATGAAGAGAAAATTCATACAGTCCTGATCAATCAAGCTGAGGAAAGAGCTAAAGTTTTTTGCGGACATCGAGAAACTGAGCACAACATCATTGAGCATAATCAAAATGGAGCAAAGGTATAAAATGAGATATATTGATCAAGAATAGTTTTCTGAGATTACAACAGATCTAAAAATCTGCAAGTATAAGTTGTATATGTGAACAAATCATACTGTTTCAGTTTAACCATTGATTTAGAAAGTCTCTTAACTAAGCGGGATTTAAAGATCCTTTCTATATTGAGATACATCCAAAGGAGTATCAAAAATTTATATCATGAAGATAGCATGAGATCCCAGATACCTATTGATAGGCCAAGTGAGTGTTTGATCAAGGAAGGTAGCATAGAGATGCCTGATATCAAGTGACAGACTAAAATTTTAAATCTTCTAACAAGATCACACCTAACAGTGTGTTTTTAACCTTTAATAGGGTTGGCTCTTCATAGAGCTCACTTCAGAAGAGTGAAAATTTTGTGTTACTGGTCCCAAGTGGGGTTTCCCTTAACAGGGCTTCCACATTAAAAATTCATGTGTCAATGTGTTTATGAGTCATACTTTAGTGTTTTTCATTACACATAACTTAATTGGATTGATCGGTATACTCTAGATAATTTACTGTCTTTTGGTAAATTAACAGACTGTTATTTGGTAAATATACAGTAGAAGGTTTTACAAAGTATTTCGAGCAGTAGTATTTTGATAATAATATTTGGAGGCATTCATCTTATAGGACTGAAGATAACTAGAGGCTTAATATTGTGGTACTAAGTTTTTGGTTTGATTATTGGAATATTTTTGAGGCTACTGATTCACCCCCCCTCTTAGTTATTACTAACAATTGGTATCAGAGCTTGTGTGCTTAGAAAGGGAGTTTAACAGCTGAAGCAAAAGATCACAAGATAAACAACCAAAATGTGGCCAAGTTGAATAAAGCCAACTTCGCATCATGGCAAAGTAGAATAAGAATCCACTTATCAGATATTGGAAATGATATTGTTCAATACTTAGATACTGAATATGTGTTACCTATAGGACCTCACACTCTTGAGCAATTAAGAGTAAAGCATGATCATAACTGCATGATGATAGAACTATTGGAATTATATTAAGATGATGTACTGAGAGGGGAGGGGTGAATCAGTACCTCTAAAACTTTTCTTTGGTTAGCCCATTAACCCTTAATCATCAGTTTGTAAATTATCTTATCTAACTGTTCATCTTTCTTTATGCATATG
>MU226912.1:4034003-4052426 GCA_018584345.1 Thuja plicata | reverse complement strand
TATTCTGTTATCCTTCAACAAGGATTTGACCTTTTCCTCATTGTAGGCTTTAAGTACAAATTCATACTTCTCATTTAAGCTGGCATAAGCCTCCTTTTCTTTCTTAGCTACCCTTAGGCTTAAAATATCTATTTGAACAACAAGGTTTGCTGCTTCAGTTCCTGAAGTGTCAGCAACCCTCTTCACAATTAGGCTTCCTGTATCTTCAATATCATCACCTTCCTTTATTCTCCTCTTGTCCTTTTTCTTTAATGACCAAATTGCTAGAGCTGCATGGTCTTCACTAAATTAAGCACCAATTGATGTCCCAGTAGTGCTTATAGGATTTGCTTGCTTTCTGACAACATTGAAAACTATTGCATCTGCTAAATCCCATTGAGGTAGTATGAGAACTCCCTGCTTCTTAATCATTTCCCTACCCTCTTCATGGGTGATCTTATCAAAATTTGATACCATCTCCTGCTTGACTTCCTTCTCTATATCTTCCTTAGCAGATTTGGGCTAGGCTTCTTGCATCTTTTGGGACTTATGATTGAATTCATCAATATGACACCTCCATAGAAATTAAATGAATGCCCTAGTTTTAATAAAATTGTCATCAGACAATAATTCATCACTGGCTTGCTTGGTTATAGGATCTAACTCCCTGCCAATAAATTCTGCTACTGTGAGGTCAGTTACTGTATGTTTAGGTGCCTTTGGCATCCCTTCTTGTAACTCCTAAGTGGTGACAACCACTTCACCAGCATTCCTTAATTGCACCAATTGCTCAGCAATGGCTTGGTCATCATATTGCATGGGGGATTGGGAAGGAGAGTACAATTCACTCTCTTGTTCTTTTGTTTCTACCCTTTGTCTTTTGGGAGAGTGCACTTCTTGAACATCAACACTTGCTAGCCTTTTTCATGCTGAAGAGGTTTGTTAGATTTAGGTGCAATAGTAGTGTATCCTCTCCTTTTATACACTACATAATCCCCCGGTGGGACTATTCTCCCCTGTGGAAATTTATTCAAGACAACAAGAGCCTTTTCTGGTTCATTTTCAATCATCCTCTACTTCTTCTCATTTAGGGTCTGTATGATCCCCTCAAAAAGATGCATTAGGGAGTCAATTTTGTAAGACCATGGGAAAAATTCCTTTAAAGGATCATAAGTCTTGTCAAAATTTCATACAAAGTCCAAAGAATTCTTGTATTCCATCCATTTCTCCTTCCTGACTTCCTGGATACCAAGGTCAAAAATGTTTCTAATGATATCCTCAGGGTAGTTGAACTGATGTTCTAATATCGAGCATTTAGTCCTCTTCTTGAACATACCCATGCTAAAGTCTTCATTATCTGCACACCTGGACACAGACATGGCTAGATGATAAGGCTCAAAATACTTGTCAAACAGTGTCCACCCACCTTTGGTTATGATGAAATGATGGGCTCTGGTGAGGGTAGGAAAGATGTTTCCCTTCATCTTTCTAGTCAGGGCTTCTTCCTGTAGCCCACCCAATTGCCTTATGATTTTTTCTACTCCAATCTTGAGAGGGACTCTGTAGGGCAGCACATAAGGGGTTCCCCTGAATCCATAAACCATAATTACTATAGAAAAAGGGTACAAAATTAGATCTCCCCAATTGTGAGCAATTTTTAGCTCTGGGGCATATTCCATAGGCCTCAAAAGCCGCATCATTTCAGTGTGGACCCTAGCATTTTGGTTTCTTAGCAGTGACTTGAGTCTAGTTACAAAAAACTTATCAAAATAAACATAACGAGCACTCTTCTTATCCCATGACAGATCTGTACTCCACATCTAAACAAGAAATTCTTCATCACCCAGGAACTTAGTCAATTCCATTTCTTCCTCAAAGAAATCTACATTATTGAACAAAAACATATGCATCATGAGGGAATACCATCCCATTGGTTTGTGTATGTTGCTGCCTTGAATTCTTGCCAGACCCTCATGCATTTCCTGGGCAATATAAGATGCAAAATCAAATACTACCGCTAGGTGGGGATGCAAAATTTGAACAACCATTAGCATTATATGGACAGGCATTGTTACATCTTCATCTACCCCCAAAACTTGGCATAGAGCACTGTACATCTTTCTGGCCTTTCCATTAAAAAGATCCAACTTGAAAGGTTCTGGGGTCCTAGGCCCTACTACAACCAAGTCTCCTATTTTATTAAAATATCCCTTCAATGCCTCATCCTTGTAATACTCCCTCTGAGTCTGGTATACTTCTTTAAAGTACTCAAAATCAATATCATCCATGTGCTCTAAGGTGCCATTCAGCTTGAAGATCCTTCTGATTTCATCAGTTGATATAGTTAATAACACATTTCCCTGGGTATCCCTAACAACCCTAGCCACCTTGTCATAAGTGTTTGCAATTAATGTGAACAAATTAGTGTCCATAAACACACCAGGTGCTATCAATTTTCCTACGTCTAACTCCCAAATGTTACAGTCTAGGGTAGGAGCATTCTTTTGGCTATAGGCCATTTTGAATAGAGTAAGACCATCAAAACTGGTCTTGAAATATTTTGCCCATCTATCAGAATCATACAACCCGTCTCCAATTTTGAAACGGGGATGTGGTGGAACTACACTTTTAATTTGAGTGGCATCTCTAGTGGACAGTGGCAATTGTTGTAACAAATCTTCCCTAATGTTTCTTGTCTGATAATCAATCTCTCCAGAAATCTCAACTCTAGGGGCCATTCTGAACCTAAGGCTTTTTTTTTTATAATTCAAATTCTGAGACAAAGTTCTAAAACCTTTCTGCACTGAAAATCCCACTAACAATCTGAATGCTGGTGAATCAAAAAAGCTTACCCGTTCTGCACAGTAGTCGCATGAAGCTAATTTTCTCTGATTTCCCATTTTTGCTCAAATGATTTTGATGAATCATTGTGACTGTAAGTCAACTTAATCAATTTTACGGCCTCAGTCAAATCAGTCTTTCAAATTTAATTTGACTGGAGTGGCCACACATTCTGTAATTAATTTTCCAGCTTCAATTTCATGGCTTAGTGACTCTCTACAACACATTTTATCAACTTTGAATTTGAGCCGTAGATTCTAGACATCACTTTTTGCATCTGATGGCTATCTTATTTTCCTGAAAACAACTGTTTTCCCAGGACATGTGTCAACACCGCTTAATCGCTTACTTACTAGATGTCGAGCATTTTCCTTTTAAGCGATTAAGCGGACCGTTAGATGTAAAATAACTTAACTACCTTTTAAACTCTTGCCAACTTTGAATGTCTGGGTCCACCAACTACTAGATGTCATCACCGCTTAATGACTTGTCTGATAGATGTTGTGGATCTTGGGTATAAGCCATTACACCCACCGTTAGATCTTTTCAGGCTTTAGCAACCTTTATGCTGTCTGTGACTAGACCCACATTCTTTCCTAGACAGGTGTCGCTACCACTTAATGGCTTGCCCATTAGATGTCGTGCACTTTTCATTTAAGCCATTAAGCAAGCCGTCAATTTTTTTCATACTTACCCACTGTTTAATTAAGAACCTTTACGACTATTTGGCCCCACCAAGGACACGCGCCACCACTGCTTAATTGCTGAACCGATAGATGTCATTTACCTTTTGATTAAGCCATTAAGTGGGCCGTTCGATCAAAACCAACTTGCTCACCACATAAGATAATGACATAAAAGGGATTTTTTCATGGCATAACTTAGGAATTATTAAAGCAGTTAGGATAACACGGTCCTTTTAAAAAAAACAACCCATTTAACGCGAACACATGACTTGAGGTAACTTAAGTGACCAAAAAAGTAACATGAAAATAGAATCGGCCAAGACACTTAGGATTTTTTAGACATTTTCCACCATTTTCAACTAGGTTAAGGGTAAGAATAAACCTTGCAGAGGCACAAGAATAATTTTAACCCTAATTTTAGATCCTTGGACACCACCAATGACAAGGGACCCTAAGAAAATTACAAGGCACAAATCAAACAGGAAATAGCACCAACACAAGGACTTGATGAGATTGAAGCACGTATGGCCAGAAGATTTTAGAGGCAAAGGTAGATACAAAGGTAAATTACCACTTGTATGTTTTAATTATAAAGAGGTTGGACACTTTGCTACAAGATGTCCAAATAGAAGAAAAGATGATAGAGGAAATGACAGATCATATGAGAAGAAGTTTGATAAAGGTGATAGTAGATATTACCGAAGCAACCAACAATCTAACAAGAAAGATACCTGAGACTACAAGGAAAAAGGGAATAAAACTTGTTACCTAGCTGAGAAAAAAGCTGATGACATTGACACCGAATCAGAAGAAGACATCGAGATGGTATTTGTAGCCATGAAGGATGATTCAGATGAAGATGAAGAAAGGTATGTAGAAACTGCACTCATATATAAAGTTAGTAAAAATGATGTTTGGATCATAGATAGTGGCTGCACTCACCATATGATCAGTTATAAACAAAAGTTTGAGACTTTCAAATATTATAATGGTGATTTAGTGAGAATGGGAAATGATGCACCTTGTCTAGTTGAAGGTAAAGGAACCATAATGTTGAATAACCTGATAAAATGTGAAAATTCCTACTAGGTAAAAGGACTGAATTATAATTTTTCAAGTGTTTCATAGTTGAACAATTCAGGTCACAGAGTAGCATTTGAAAATAAGAAGGCAAAGATCTTCAATAAATTAGGAAGGTTGATTGGTACCGGTGAGTAGACAAAAGGTTACCTTTTCTATCTTGATGACACTAACACCACTTGTTTAATGGCTAGAAACAAAGACTTATGGTTGTGGTACAAAATATTGTGTCATGCAAACTTTGACAATATGATAAAGATAAGCAACAAAAGGAATGTTAGAGGCTTATCGAGCATGATGAAGCCCAAGCATAGCATGTGCGAGAATTGTCAAAAGGTAAGATGACAAAGTCTAGTTTCAAGAGTAAAACCCATACATCTAATGCAATTATAGAATTAGTCCATACACATTTATGTGGACCCATGAGGACAAAGAGCTACTATGGAGATAGGTATTTTATTCTCTTTGTTGATGATTATTCTAGAATGATGACAATCATGTCCTTAAAAGATAAATCAAAAGCATTTAAGATGTTTAAATGGTATAAAGATATGGTAGAAAAACAAAGTGAAAAGAAATTGAAATGCTTAAGGTTAGATAGAGGAGGGGAATTTACTTTAGAAGAATTCAATGACTATTGCAATGAGCATGGAATTAAAAGACAGGTTTCTGCACCGAGAACACCACAAAAAAATGGAATTGTTGAAAGGAGAAACAAATCAATTTTTTACTGTGCAAGAACATTGATGATTGAGAAAATAATCACTCAAAATTTCTAGAGAGAAGCTTTCAGTACTACTGTCTACACACTAAATAGAGTACAATTGAAGAAGGACACAAAGAAGACACCCTATGAGCTTTGGTATGGTCATACCCAATGTAAGTTACTTCAGAATCTTTGGTAGTCAATGTTATATATTGAGGGATGATAGAAATGGAAAAATTGAATCCAAAAGTGATGAAGGTATCTTTCTAGGGTATTCAACCAAAAGCAAGGCTTATAAATATCTTAACAAGTCATCTAACAAAATCATTGAAAGTGCAAATGTGAAAATAGATGAATTTGTAGAAAAGAATGATAAGGAAAGAAAAAAGGAACCAGAGGACTACAACAGGTTTTTTTATATAGAACCTGACACTCTACCCAAGCAACAGTGTGTCGCTCTCGAGCATCAAAATATTGCACCTGAGCATCAGGCTGCAATTACCAAAAATTAGGAAAACCCTCAAGATGATGTTTCAAACAATGGAGATGAGAACGAAGGTCAAGAAGATGATCAAAATGATGAACACAGAGCTGAACTGAAACTTTCCAAGTATGTCAGAAGAAATCATCCACAAAATCAAATCATAGGAGACAAGAAGGATGGAAATGGAACAAGATGTAAGTCACTAAACACCAGATGTTTACTTTGTGATTTTGAGCCTAAATCTGTTAGCAATGCACTAGAGAATGGAGAATGGGTTAGTGATACGAATGAAGAAATAGAATAGATTAAGAGTAACAATATATGGACACTAGTATGAATACCAGATGACAAGAATGTCATCGGTACCAAATGGATATTAAAAAACAAGTTGAATGAGAATGGAGAACTCACTAGAAACAAAGCAAGATTAGTATGCAAGGGATATGAACAAGAAAAAGGTATTGATTATGGAGAAACCTTTGCACCCATTGCTAGACTAGAAGGAGTTAGAATCTTACTTGCTTATGCTGAATTTAAAGGATTCAAGGTATACCAAATGGATGTCAAATCTGCATTCCTGAATGATTTACAGGAAGAAGAGGTATACATTGAGCAATCTATACTTAAAAGAAGATACCAATGGTAATATTCTAATTGCTGAAATTTTTGTTGATGATATCATTTTTGGGGGAAATGAATTGTTATGCAAATCCTTTGCTAATGAAATGAGAAAGGAATTTTAAATGTCTATGTTTGGGGAGATAAAATTCTTTCTTGGTCTACAAATTCTTCAACAAGATGTAGGCATATATATCACTCAGTCCAAATACATCAAGTGCTAAAGATATTCAAGATGGAAGATTCTAAACTAGTTGGAACACCTATGGCTACTGGATGTAAGTTGACAAAAGAAGACAAATCCAATGAGGTAAATCAGACCTTATATAGATCAATGATTGGCAAACTAATGTATGTTGTTCGTACCATACCAGATATAGCACATGCAGTTGGAATAGTTGCAATATTCTTTGCTAATCCCAAAGAATCACATATGACTGTTGTCAAGAGAATTATGAGATATCTAAAAAACACCAAGGACTATGGCTTATGGTACAAAAGAGAAGGAAAATTTGAGCTACAAGTCTATAGAGATGCTGATTGGGCTGGAAAAATTGATGACCAAAAAAACACAACTAGAGGAGCATTCTTCATGGGTGATAGACTTGTCACATGGATCAGCAAGAAGTAAGGATGCATCTCTCACTCTACTGCAGAAGCAGAGTATGTGGCTGCTGCTGCAAATTGCTCCAATATTGTACGGATTAAAAAATTGCTGGAAGGTATGAATATGAAGATTCTTGAACCAGTGATTATCTATTGTGATAATACCAGTGCAATTAACATTTCTAAGAATCCAGTCATGCATGCTAAGACTAAACATATTGCTATCAAGTATCACTATCTAAGAGAACAAGTACAAGAAAAAGAAGTGACACTGGAATATGTTCAATCAAAGGAACAATTAGCTGATATATTCACCAAGCCATTACCAAAGGATACATTTGAGTACTTGAGACAGAGACTAGGGGTCCAACCCTTGTCTATCGGCCAGTAAGCTAACTAGAAGGTTACATCAACCTATAGAAAATCTAAAGATCAGTCATGTTGATGCAAACATTGAGATGGACAGCAATAGATATATCTATACATAGCAAGGTACATATCTGCACCAAAAACCAGAGACATTATATTGCTAATGGATAGGGAAACTCAAGGAATATATTATGCAAAGGGATGAAACATGATATAAATGATTATTTTGTTTGGTATTGTTGTCAAAGGGAGAGATGATTCCATTATAATATAAAGGGAGAGATGCTCTCATTGTCATAAAGGGATAGATGATCTCATTGTCATAAAGGGAGAGATTATTTCATCATCATAAGGGAGAGATATGATAAATGGAGAGATTATATCATTATCCATGAAGGTAAAAGTTATCGAGAATCAGAGAGAAAGAGTTAATCAATATTCTAAGGGAGAGAAATTGATTACATATGAAATATCCATCTAAGGGAGAGAGTTTAGACAAAGAGTAATATTATTGTCAAAGGAAAAATAGATTATCAAGAAGAGGAATAGTCAAGGCAGAGAACATATCAGAATAGAGATATCAGATGATACATCTATCTAGAGAAGGGATTGAAGATTGAAGACAACCACTTTGCATGAAACAAATCTAAGCTAGTTTGAGCTTACCAAGAGCCAGACATTTGTAATAAGTTACAATAGGAAAGCTTGATGAAACTCTATATTTCATATTGTATTAGTGATAGTATAGTATGATAATGTAGTATGTTTCCATCCATGCCAAAGGGAGAGATTGATGACATGTAACTGATTGAGTGTCTGAAGATGTTAAGTTGATCACCGAAATGTAGAAGGATAATGCAAGACATTAAATCAGCTAATGGATTGTATTTTCATTGATGTCAACTTGATATAATCTAATCAGTTATAATCAAAGTGTTAAAAACTTTAGAGAATTAGAGAGATAAAGATTATGATTTCAGTAATGCATAGAAGAAAAGCATTCACAATATGACTTCAAACACCGACGGTCATTAGAACACCGATGAACAAAGATCACCGAAAGTCAAGTCACAGTGATTCCTGAGAAAGAACATCGGTGAGCATTACCGACGAGCAGAATTACAAGCATAACCGATGACCAAAAACATAGTGTAAGCCGATGGAGAAGCCCGAGGAGAACTCGAGTGTTGTTCGAAGCTATCAAAGAGTTAAAACACCAAAATTAACTTGAGTTCAAAAATGAAAAATTATCTAGCTGGTAGAGATAAATATGGACTTAACTGGTAGTTATCTTTGTTTTCATCGACAAGATACAACCAGAGATAAGTAATGGATTTAAAGCTATTTTGTCCAGTTGGAAAGAAGATCTCTATGAGATAAAACATGAGTTTTGCTTTAAATATAATTGGCGAGAATTGTGGATCACACCAAGATCAAGAAAATCAAGAACCTAACAACAGTGATATTATGTCTATAAAGAAACAACTCAATTAATTATGAATTGTGTGGGTGAATAAATGAAAAGAGGATGCTAAAAAGAAACTGATGAAGAGAAAATTCATACAGTCTTGAACAATCAAGCTGAGGAAAGAGCTAAAGTTTTCTGCGGACACCAAGCAACAGAGCACAACATCACCGATCAGAATCAAAATAGAGCAAAGGTATAAACTGAGATATATTGATCAATAATAGTCATATTAGATTACAATAGATCTAAAAATCAGCAAGTATAAGTTGTATATGTGAACAAATCATACTGTTTTAGTTTAACCATTGATTTAGAAAGTCTCTTAACCGAGTGAGATTTAAAGATCCTTTCTATATTGAGATACATCCAAAGGAATATCAAAAAATTTGTTCATGAAGATAGCATGAGATGCCAGATACCTATTGATAGGCCAAGTGAGTGTTTGATCAAGGAAGGTAGCATAGAGATGAATGATATCAAGTGATAGACAAAACTTATAAATCCTCTAAGAAGGTCACACCTAACAGTGTGTTTGTAACCTTTAACAGGGTTGGCTCTTCACTGATCTCACTTCAGAAGAGTGAAAAATTTGGGTTATCGGTCCCAAATGGTTTTTCCCTTAATAGGGTTTCCATGTTAAAAATTCATGTGTCAATGTGTTTATGAGTCATTAGTGTAGTGTTTTGCATTACACAAATTAATTGGATTGATTGGTATACTCTAGATAATTTACTATCTTTCGGTAAATTAACAGACTGCTATTTGGTAAACATACAGTAGAAGGTTTTACAAAGCATTCCGACCAGTAGTATTTTGATAATAATATTTGGAGGCATTCATCTTATAGGACTGAAGATAACTAGAGGCTTAATATTGTGGTACTAAGTTTTTGGGTTGATTATTGGAATATTTTTGAGGCCACTAATTTACCCCCTCCTCTTAGTTATTACTAACATTTACAAATGAAAATATATTCACTATAGAGAAACAAAAATAATGGAGACTATGTTTTGATAGTTTATATACACAAAAGGAACCGAGTGTTGGAGTGGTATTAATTACACCACAAGGAGATTCTATTCCTAGGTCATACAGATTGAATTTTTATTGCACAAACAAAATTGTAGAGTATGAGGCTCTAATCACAAGCATAAAGATAGGTGTTTAATGAAAAATAAATACTTTCAAGTATATGGTGAGTTACAATTGATGATAAGATGTGATATAAAAGATGAAAAGTTAATCCCTTATAAAGCTATGATAGAGGATTTGAAGAAATATTATGACCATGTCCTTTGAACAAATCCCACAAGTCTAGAATAATTTTGTAGATGCATTGGAAATAGTGAGATATTTTTAAGACATGTCTCCTAATGTTATACATTGTGACTTCCTAGTAGAGAAACTTATAGTTCCTACCTTTGATGTCCCAATATCTGAGTTCACACGCAAGATTGTTGTTCCCTATTCCCCTTAGTACCAAGATATATATGCCTACCTTAAAGATCAATCTATATCCCCAGACCAACCTCATAACCAAAAGAAAGACTTATTAAGACAATCCTCCCACTACGTTATTATTGTTGATACACTTTATAGAAGAGTCCTAGATGGTACACCCCTCTAACATCTCAACTCTAACAAAGAAAAAATGACACTATGAGAGGTACATATAGATATTTGTGGTGCTAAATCTAGTGGTATAACCCTAGCCAAGAAAATCTTAAGAACTGGGTATTATTGGCCAACTATGGAGAATCACGCATGCAAGTTTGTTTGGAAATGACACAATGTCAGATACACAAAGACCTTATTAAAGAACCAACACAAGAATTGAAGCCCCTCACATCACTATTGTTGTTATCACAATGAGGACTTGATCTTATTAGCAAGATACACTCACCCTCTATAATGGTCATAATTACATCATTATTGCCATAGGGTATTTTATGAAGTGGATCAAAGCAATATTAATGACCTATATAAATGGTAAACAAATATCCAAATTTATCCTGAATTAAATAATATGCTAGTATGGAGTACCTCAAATCCTTATCATAGATAATGGTAATCCTTTCAATAATAAGAATGTCGAAGAACTTTATACCTAGTTCCATATCCAACATCGTTTCTCTTCTTGATACTATCCTCAAAGTAATGGTCAAGTTGAGGTGTCTAACAAAAATATACTAAAAATCATTATAAGGTAGTCAATGATACTGACTAAGATTGGCACATTCAGCTAAGTCTATCCTTATGGGCCAACTAAACTAGTTTCCATAAACCTATTGGATCCACACCTTATTCACTAGTCTATGGAGCTAAATCCATCTTTCCAATAGAGGTTGAGTTACCATCGTTGCGACTACCACTGCAGAATATCATTTTAGATGAGGCTTACTGTGTATCCTAACTACATGAGTTAGACCTACTTGATGGAAAACATCAAGATCTCCTGAATCATGTATATGCATATCATAAGTATCTTTGTAGAAGTTACAACAAAAAAGTATGAGTTAGGTTCTTTGAAGTTGGAGACCTAGTGCTAATGGAAAATCAAAGGAACTTGGCTAACAGAGAAAAAATGGGCAAATTCACAGCCAATTGGTTGGGTCCTTATGTTATGAAAAAATTCTACAAGTTAAGTCCTTATCAGTTCTCTATACCATAGGGCCAACCTCTATTAGATCCTATCAATAGTTTCATGTGCACAAGTTCTATACATTACCCTCGAAGTAGACTATTTTAAAAAATGTCCTAAAAAATACAAAAAAAGAGAGTCAAAATACAAAAAAAAAGAGAAATTGTCACCTCGATGAAAACCTTGGAAAACAAGCATCTTGTATGACACAAAAAAATTAGAAATAAAGAGAAATAATTCATCCTATAGTGAAAACCACCTCAATGGTGCCTTGGATAAGTACCATAGTGAAAACCGATAAATTTAGCACCATATGTAGAGATCATTGCTCCATTATCTACCATTATTTCAAGCTGATACCCCTTCTCATTTAATCCACATTCCTTTGACATTCTATGTAATAATCACCTTGGTCATCCATATTTGGCTTGAGATTCATCACTCATCCTTGTTAATCCTACCCCTTGTCCCAAATTGACTTAGTCCATCACGTCCATTCCATAATAAATCCCCTTATGTCCTTACTCAGGGAAACTATGATGTCATGATCCTTAAAATGTGCTAAAAAATCATAAAAGGTCTTGAAAAAATCATAAAATGTCCTAAAAAAATCATAAAATGTGAGACCTGCATTCAACTGTCATAGTTTTACTATTTGGATACTCATCCTTTTTGTAGTTTATGCTTTGACATACTTTGACTATTAGAGACTTTTACATATTTTGGGATCGGTGGAATCCTATGTTATATATTCAGCACCTGATTTTGTAATCAAGGTACTTTTGAGATGCTTTATGTTCTGATTTAGTTTTAGCTTATGTTGATGTCTTATATGGATTTAAACGTATGAATGTAATATGATGACTTTGGTTTAGGAAACTGATGCTAGGTTATTTCAGTTCTAATGCAAATGTGGTTAATATGCATGTATATTATTGATGTCATGTTATGTTTCATATCATGTTGTTTCGGATCTACTGATGTGTGCATTGAGTGTGTAGGAAAAGTTGACCATGGATCTAAATCGGGGACCTAATACAAAACCTATGTAAATATCCATGATTTCCAAGGTCCTACCTATATAAAGAGACATGGACCTCATTGTTTATGTGGTTATTTCATAAACGTGGTTTGCATGTGTGTTATTATATTAGTAAATGTCCATGTGATTGAGTCATGTCATTTGTTTTTAATTTAATGTGCCAAATTTGGCAATTGTTGTAATTTAATGATGACATGGCTAGTAAAGGGGAACCAGGGTTAGTTATAGGGTTAACTAAGGTTACCTAGGAGTAGTACCCAAGCTTACCCTAGGGTTAGAAGTTTGTAGAAGTCTTCTTGACTTAGAAATCCGTAGGTTAACTTCAGGGTTAGTTTTGGAGGCTCTTTTGGGCTCCCAGGAGGTAACCGAGGTTAGTTTTAGTTACCCAACTGGGTACCCTATGGGTTAGGGGTCATTTTCTATCATTAATGAGCCTTTAAACTCATTTATTTCTCCCTTAAAGTGTCATTTTTAGACTTGAGAGAATTTGAAGAGGAGTGTAACTTTGGTTAACCTCACTCTCTCTTCTACCCAAGTTTCATTTGACTTCACCCTTAGAGAGTTTAGGCAAATGGATAGTTAAGGGTTGGTTAGGGTCACCTCACCTTTGGTTTAAGCCTTGTTCTTGTTAGATTTTTGCCTATTTAGAGAAGGATTTAGGATGAGTTGAGTGTTCACCCACTCTCTACCCTTAGAGACAGAATCCAGTTTGAAGGAGCTTTTGGAGAAGGAGCTTAGGAAGGATAGCTCAACACCATTTCTCTTCTCACCATAGCTTTGGAATAAGGTTGGATCTCTTTAAAGTAAATTGTTTTTGTTCATAGGTTTTCTTGAGGTCAAAACTCCATTAATGGATTCCTATGTGTTTTGAAGCTTGATTTTTGAAATTGAAATTTTATGTGTGGTTTCATAATGTCTTTATTTTGTGATTGGATTTTGAATGGCTCTTTAAGGCACACTCACCCTTGGGAGGGTAGAGTAACCTTGAAGGGGTAGATGGAAATTATTCCTATTAGTGTAGAGTCTCCCATGTGAGGAGGGAAAAACATGGGGTAATATTATACCCGTGATGCCAAGAAGGGCTTGAGGTCACCTAGGAGGCATAAGGAGGTTATTTCAGGACTGCATCTGGTGAAGATGGTCCCTTGCAAGTCCATGTGAGGCTTGTGTGTTCATTTTCATTGATGGATTTCTCCTACAGTGAGGTCTACCACTACCCCTATTTTAGGAAGGTCTCTTGGAGATCTATCCATTTGTTTATCCTTGTGTTAGGGAGTTTTCTTGTGTATGAGTTGTATGTTTGTTTATCTGCTTGTTGTGTATGCATGGTTGTAACCCATTCCAGTTTGGCTCCCCAAGCTTGGGGTGGCCTTGTAAAGGCCTAGGTTGGAAGGTGAGCCTCCATGGTCAACCTCACCATCTACAGGTTCCTAATGGAGTTCAAAAGTTGTATTGTACCCTTATGTGAAAGATGAGTATGACTGGAAAAATGATCTTTTGTAACCTTTGCTGTTTCAGTAATTTCATTATTTCTTAAATGGCATTGAGACCATATGTTGTATCCTGTACTTATGTAATTATATATTCCAAATGTGGAAAGAATTCCTCACGAAATTTTGTAACCATGTTTCATTTTATTATTGAGGAAATTTGCAGAAATTATGATGTGTGCTTTACCCTTACTAGGTTTACCATTATGTGGATATTGAAAAAAAGGGAAATTAATAATTTCATGGCTCATATAAATATAGCTAATTACAATCTAAAATCATGCCTTTCAAGTTAGTATTTCATGTTTTTTTTTTATATATATATTCTTAATAGCAATTTTGTTATTACAAAAGTAAAAGAAAAATAGAAATAGATCCAATACCATATAGTTAGTAATTGTGGAGGTTCAAATAAATAATTTATTGTTTATGTTCTTGAGGGTAAAAGAAGAATTTCTTTTGTAATACTTGGAAGATTTCAATAGATTTAAAAAAAATAAAAAATAAAAATAGAATGCATTATTTTGTAAATTCCTTCCACCACTTTGTTCAGAATTCAATATACATTCTTATGATACCATTAGAATTGAAAAATAAATAGTCCTAATACCCACTGTTTTGAAGTATACAGTCATTCTTTCACCAGTGGATATTATATAATAAAAATTATCTTCCCTTCTTTCAAATTATGGTTATTTCATTTTAGTTGGGCATTGTAAAAAAAAAAGAAGATTAATCCTACTTACGGTTAAATATGCTGGGAAATTTTTTTTTTAAAAAAAAAATGCATATCAAATTTTTTTATTATTTTATATCGGGTGGGAGGGTCGAAGCCCTTCCCAGCCCGCGACCTTTTTTGTGCAGTTTGGAGGGCACAACGAGGAGGGCCGCAACCCCCTCTATGATAGAGTGGGGCGGAGAGGGCCGACCTCTCCCCAGCCACCGCCACTTGCCGACTCCCTCTTCCCTATCTCCACCGACAATGGCCCCTCCTTGGCGCTGGGCGGTGATCCCACCTCCTCTAAACCGCCTTCCCACCTCCTCTAAACCATCACTTTCATCCTGTGTCGCACAACGCCGCCCTAGCTACCTTCCACTGCTCCTGTGTAAGGATTATTAGGGCTGGGGTGTTAGGTTAGGATAGATTTAGGGTTTTAAATTTGAATAATGAAAGCAGAACTTAAATAGAATTGGGTTTTATAAAATATTTTTTGAAGGGTGTATTCTTTTTTTGGTATGATCTTAGCAAGATTAAATTCGTAACTTTAGATTTATTTTATTAGACTAGTTTAAATACAAATTAGCTTGTTTAGATAGTTGTGTGTTAACTAGCATTGATATTATGTTAAAATATAGTATGTTAGATATTGTTTAAATAGATTAAAATAGATTTAATGTTGATTAGATTAGATCTTATATTAGATTAGATTTTATTTTACCTAGGAGATTTCATTCGTTTAAATCATTAAATTAGACTTATAGTTAATGCATATGTTTCTTTTATTAGATCAAATATAGTTGATTTTCAATAATGCTACAATGTTGTTCTTATCGAATTTCTTCATAGGGATTTAATAATGCTCAGTATGTTAAATTATATATAAAGAGGTTTAAATTAAATTATTTAAATTGAAGTTATAATGTTATAAAGATATAAATTTATTTCTTTAGATTAGATAGGTTAGTCCCTTTAATTTATGGACTATTAAATCTTAGGTTAAGGGATATTGCATTTGATTGATTTACGTGGGTTTTAAGTCGTTATATATTCAATTTAATTATTCCTTTAAGTTAACAAGCATTTGACGTAATTATCATCCCCCTTTGACAGATTTTGTGCATGGTTGACTTTTGGTCAACCATGGTCGAACCTTGGTCGTTCCTTGATTTTTGAACTAGGGTTGACTTTTTGGTCAACTATCTCAGTTTGCGTACCTTAGCCTTCCTTAGGGCTTAGCAGGCCCTAGTATCTTCCTTTCACTTATTTTAGAGTATGGTTGACTTTTGGTCAACTATGTTGAATTTTGGTCAACTACCTCGGTTTGCATGTCGATCAAGTATCCAATTTTTAGGGATCCCTATAGGATAGTACTAGAACTATCCTACTTAGTTCGACCCTTCTGGTTTCAGTTACTCCCTTGCACCATTTTGTGTACACTTATGTAATCGTCGTAGTAGCATAAACCCTCCTTTTCAGTGCGTTTTAATTTTTTTTTGTTTGTGTATTTGTGCCCAAATTTTGGGCATGACATTTTGGTATCAGAGCCATATTTAGCAACATTGGGAACCTAGCCCACTACGTTGTTACTAAATTTATCTTGCATGTGTAGGATGCCACCTGTCACTCGTCAAGCCCGTCAGCAAGGGCGTGGTCAGAGATGTGTCCCCGCGGCACATGTAGAGATATGACCCGAGGTAGAGGATCATAGGAGGCATCATAGTCCACCTCCTAAACCCCCTCTCAATCCTAATGCAGCTCTATTGTTGGCCTTTCAAAATTTGGCCGGGCTTATATTAGACCGCATGCCACTAGGTAACTAGGAGAGAGAGAGAAGTAGGAGCCCACCTCCTAGAGCAAGAGGGAATCAGGTAGATTAGGAAGAGGAGTCCATTACAGTGCCAGGGGTTATTCCTAGGGGAGGTGCATAGAGACTCGATAGAGCACCCCTCAATATCAAGAATCAGATCACAAAGTTGATGAGGCTTAAACCACCTCCCTTCACAGGAGAAGTAGATGGGCAGGAGCTGAGGCTTGGCTTTTAAGCCTGGAAAGGTGCTTTGGGTTGCAAAATTATGGCAGCAACCTTAAGGCATGGTTCACAATTCTTTTACTTATGGATGTGGCATCCACTTGGTGGAGGCATGAGGAGACTAAGGGACTCATAGACATTAATACCCTCACTTGGGAAGCTTTCCTCGAGCTCTTCAGAGAGTGGTATATTCTAGAATAGTTCAAACAACACCGTACTAATGAGTTCCATGACCTCCAACAACAAGGTCTTACAGTAGCCCAGTATGAGGGCAAGTTTCTTGACCTCCTACCCTATGTTAAATACATGGGAGATGAGAAGCTACAGGTGAACAGGTTCATCAAGGGATTAAATCCCATGATTTTAGATAGGGTACACATGGTACCTTTAGGGAACTTAAGGTAAATGATGGATAGGGCCTTAGTAGCCAAAGAGATATTCTGGGGCCCACATGATTATAAAGATAGGTCGCAGAACCATAATACCTCATCTTAGGCCTCTGGATATAAGAAAACCCCATGGAAGGGGAATCAGAGGAACTCTACAGGGATATTTAGGGCCCCATAATAACAACAGCAACAACAACCACAATAGTCTCAGTAGAACCAGTGACAGAGGCCACCAAAGGTTCAGCAGGGCTCTAAGCCCAAACAGTGGTAGTCACAGGGTCCTAAGAAGGACCAGAGACCTTAGGCACCATATAGCCCTCTAGCATAGAATCAACAGTCCTCTAGGGGTGGCTATAGTGGTTCGTCTAGGACCACACGGTCTCAATATTTCAGGCCTCCTGGTGTTAAGGTTTAGTCACAGGGGCCATGTTACACTTGTGGAGCCATGGGGCACTTAGCTAGAGAGTGCCCACTGATGACATGTAACTAATTAAATGTTTGACTATATTAAGTTGAAGATGATGCAAGACATTAAATCAATTAATGGTTTGTATTATCATTGATGTCAACTTGATATCATCTGTATGGTCATATACATAATGCCAAAGACTTCAGAGAATCAATGGAATAAAGGTTATGCTTTTAGCAATGCATAAAAGTCAAGTATTCACCAAGTGACAAACTACACCGACGGAGTGCACACCATTGGTAAAGACAGAGATAAAAGTCACAGTGATGCCCGACGAGAAAAAAATAGTGTTGCCCAATGAAGCAAAATCACAGGATGCCCAACAAGCTAAAAATAGTGTTTCCCGATGAGCAAGATCCAATGATGCCCGACGGACAGAGTTCCCGAAGCTAACAGAAGCTACACCGACGGAACTGGCAGTTGTCATCGGCAACAAACTACAGAATTGACCGACAGAATAGAGAGATCAGAAAATGACAAAATATCTAGCTAGTAGAGCTAAAGGATAGACTTAACTGGTTGTTTTATTTGTTTTATTCAACCATAATTAAAGTAAGTGATTTATACAGTTGGCAAGAAGATAACTACAAGATAAATCAAGAGTTAAAGCCATAAATCAATTAGGCTAGATTATTTTTCATGCCAAGAATCAAGAATCAAGAACCTAGAATTAAGGGGTATCATGTCTATTTAAGAGACAAGCATAATTCATTTTAAGAGAGCAATCAGATACACGGGGGAGTGAACTAATAGAAGATGCTGAAGAGAAACTGATGAAGGATAAACTTCATGCAGTCCTGATCAA
>MU226912.1:4014955-4026970 GCA_018584345.1 Thuja plicata | reverse complement strand
GTTGGCTCCTAACAGGGCTCACTTCAGAAGAGTGAAAATTTGGGGTACCAGTCCCAGTGGTTTTTCCCTTAACAAGGTTTCCACGTTAAAATCCTTGTGTTATATGTGTATGGTTTATTACTTTATTATTTTACATTCTACATATGTATTTATGGATTGACTAGTATACTCTACATATTTACTAAGTATCGGTAAATATAGTTTACTACTTATCGGTTATCAAGGAGAATAAGGACAGACAAGGTAAACCGACAAACAGTTATTTATTTCAAGTATTTCAAAGGCATTCATCTTGTTGGGACTTAATAATTTGGGAAGTATTGATTAGTGGATTAAAGTTTAAATTGGATAAATTTTTGAGGCCACTGATTCACCCCCCCCCTCTCAGTTATTACTAACACCCACAGGGTGGTAGTGAGCATGCAACAGTTTTAGAACCGACAGTTGGGGACAGGGGGAAGTCCCACATGGTTTTTGCAGCGGTGGACAACTATCAGGCAGAGCACCAGGCTACCATTATTGAGGCCTCAGGTAAGATGAAAGGTAGTGATGTTGCTATTCTATTTGATACTGGAGCCACCGACTCCCTTTTTTCTCCATCAGTTGTGGAGCATTGCGGGCTAGTGGCAACTAGACAAGAGGTTAGATGGGAAGTAGAGTTAGCTTCAAGAGCTAGAGTTTCTATGACCTCGATGGTTAAGGATTGTCCGATCTAGATTGGTGGCATGACCACCATAGTAGATCTCAAAGTCACTTCCCTTGGATCTTACGACCTAGTTCTTGGCATGGATTGGATAAGTGCCCACAGAGCCAAGTTGGATTGTCGTCAGAAGAGGATCGAATGTTTGGATGATGATGGTACATATATTATTATTACTGGGGTTCATAGGCCTATATCCCTCCATGTGATTTCGGCCATGTAGCTTAAGTGATGCATGTGGAAGGGATGCCAGTTGTATGCCATCATCATCAGTGATAGGGAAGAAGAGACAGAGAAGGAAACTTCTCTTGATGACTTCCCCATTCTTCAAGAGTTTGTAGATGTGTTTTTTTCAGAGCTACCTGGTATGCCACCTCATAGGGTAGTAGAGTTTCACATTGATCTCATACCAGGAGCTGAGCCAGTTTCTAGAGCACCTTATAGGATGACCACTAATGAGCTTAACGAGCTCAAGATATAGCTTGAGGAACTATTAGAGAAAGGGCACATTCACCCTAGTGTTTCTCCTAGGGGTGCACCAGTTATCTTCATAAAGAAGAAGGATGGATCGCTTAGGTTATGCATGGATTACCGATAGTTGAACAAAGTTACCATCAAGAATTGGTATCTACTTCCTAGGATCAATGACTTGTTTGATCAGTTACACGGTGCCCAAGTCTTCTCAAAGATAGACCTCAAATTGGGATACCACCATTTGAGGATCATGGATAGTGATATTCATAAGACCAATTTTCACACTAGATATGGCCACTATGAGGTCACTGTGGTTCCATTCGGTCTTACAAATACTCCAGCTATGTTCATGAGTCTTGTGAATGGAGTATTCCGTACCTTCCTTGACAAGTTTGTAGTTGTGTTCCTCGATGACATCTTGATATTTTCCAAAGATGAGAAAGAGCATGAGGAACACTTGAGGCAAGTGTTGTAGTGTCTTAGAGACAACCAGTTATATGGCAGGTTGTCGAAGTGTGCCTTCTTAAGATCAGAGGTTAAGTACCTTGGCCATGTTATTTCAGGAGATGGGATCTCAGTAGACCCATCAAAGATTGATGCCATTATGGATTGGCCAACACCTACCACTATGACTGAGGTTAGGAGTTTCATGGGTTTAGCCAGTTACTATAGATGGTTTGTTAATGGTTTCTCTAAAGTAGCACACCCCATTACTTCTCTTTAGTGAAAGGGAAAGAAGTTTGAGTGGACTAAGAAGTGTGATAGGGCTTTTCAGGAGCTCAAGAGAGCACTTACCAGTGCACCCATTCTAGCTGTACCAAAGCCTTTAACAGACTTTATTGTTTGCACAAATACTTCTTTGGATGGTTTTGGAGCAGTCCTTATGCAAGGTGGGTGAGCTATAGCCTATGAGTCTAGGAAACTAAAGAATCATAAGCTCAACTACCCTACCCATGACTAGCTCACAGCAGTGGTGCATGCTTTAGTCAAATGGTGACATTTGCTCTTAGGACATTGGTTCAAACTTCATTTAGACCATCAGAGTCTTCAGTACATCTTCACTCAACTGAACCTTAATGCTAGGTAGATGAGATGAATGGAGTTCTTATGTGAATATGATTTTTATGTCCATTACATTAAAGGGAAAGAGAACATGGTTGCAGATGCCTTGAGTAGGAGACGACACGAGCTTTCTTCTATGTCTACTGGCATGGATTTGAGAGATCGCATCCTTCATCACCTGCAGGAGGATGAGATGTACATAGAGGTTTGTGAGTTGATTCAATCTTAGAGACCCCTTGAGGGGAATTTTTTAGAGTATGCCTTGGAGTCTGATGGACTATTGCGTGATAGAGGAAGTATCTATATACCTTCTTCTAGAGGATTGCATGATTTTTTGATGCTTGAGGCTCATAGGGCCCCTTATGCAGTGCATCCCAGAGTTAAGAAGATGCATGCTGACTTGAGGTAACTATATCATTGTGCAGGCATAAGATTGTAGATTACAGAGATGGTAGCTAGATGCCTAGAGTGCCAGAGGGTGAAGGTGGAACACCGTCATCCAGGTGGTCTCCTTTAGCCTCATGCGATACCATTGTGGAAATGGGACACCATATCTATGGATTTCATAGTAGGTCTTCCTATGTCTTCTCATTTTCATGATGCCATCATGGTGACAGTCGACAAGTTGACTAAGGTGGCTCACTTTTCACCTGTGCAAACTACCTTTACTGCACCAGTAGTGGCACAAGTATTCTTACGAGATATAGTCAAACTTCATGGGGCACCTCATAAGATCATCTCAGATAGAGATTCTCTCTTCACTTCATCCTTTTGGAGAGAACTTTAGGTAGCTATGGGTACTAGAATCAACTTCAATATAGATTATCACCCTGAGACAGATGGTAAGACTGGAAAGGTCAATCAGGTACTGGAGGACATGCTTTGCATGTATGTCATGGACCATCAGACCCAGTGGGAAGAATACCTACACTTAGTGGATTTTTCCTATAACAACGGGCACCAAAATTCCTTGGGTATGCCTCCCTACCAGGCTCTTTATGGTAGGCCATGCAGGACCCCACTCAGTTGGGATAGGATCGAGGATAGATTTTCCATTGGTCCTGAGCTAGTCAGGGATAAGGAGCAGTAGGTGACTTTGATTAGGCAGTGAATTGAGGAAGCTCAAGATAGGCAAAAGAAGTATGAAAATGTGAAGAGGATTGATCAAGACTATCTAGTTGGAGATAGAGTATTCTTGAGAGTACAACCGCATAAGAGTCCAATCTATTTTGGAAAGGGCTCTAAGCTAGCACCTCATTTTGTTGGACCTTTTGAGATCCTTGAGAGGATAGGACTAGTTGCTTACCGTTTAGCGTTGCCACCTAGTCTTTCACACATCCATGATGTGTTTCATGTTTCAGTTGTGAGGAAGTATATATATGACGAGTCTCATGTGATAGATTGAGATGCCTTGCAGGTGGAGTCGGACGGACAGCTGGCATTGGAGCCAATTCATATATTGGCTCGACGAACTTTTAGTCTTCAAGGCCGAGAGCTGGACTAGGTTAGGGGCCAATGGGATTTCCATGACGAGGTTACAACCTCTTGGGAGGACACAACATAGATGATATCATAGTACCCTCACCTCTTTGATGAACTCCAGGAGGAATTTCATGCCTAGAGGGGGTGGATGTGAGACCTACAATCAACTGTCATAGTTTTAACATTTGGATACTCATGCTTTTTGTAGTTTATGCTTTGACATACTTTGAATATTAGAGAATTTTATGTATTTTGGGATCGGTGGAATCCTATGTTATATATTCAGCACCTGATTTTGTAATCAGGGTACTTTCAAGATGCTTTATGTTCTGATTCAGTTTCAGCTTATGTTGATGTCTTATATGGATTTAAATGTATGAATGTAATATGATGAATTTGGTTTAGGAAACCAATGCTAGGTTATTTCAGTTCTAATGCAAATGTGGTTTATATGCATGTATATTATTGATGTCATGTCATGTTTCATATCATGTTATTTTGGATCTACTGATGTGTGCAGGAAAAGTTGACCATGGATCTAAATCAGGGACCCAATACAGAAACTATGTAAATGTCCATGATTTCCAAGGTCATGTCTATATAAAGAGACATGGACCTCATTGTTTATGTGGTTATTTCATAAATGTGGTTTGCATGTGTGTTATTAAATTAGTAAATTTCCATGTGATTGACTCATGTCATTTGTTTTTAATTTAATGTGCTAAATTTGGCAATTATTGTAATTTAATGATGACATGGCTAGTAAATGGGAACCAGGGCTAGTTATAGGGTTAACTAAGGTTACCTAGGAGTAGTACCTAAGCTTACCCTAGGGTTAGAAGTTTTTAGAAGTCTTCTTGACTTAGAAATCTGTAGGTTAACTTCAGAGTTAGTTTTGGAGGCTCTTTTGGGCTCCCAGGAGGTAACCGGGGTTAGTTTTAGTTACCCAACTTGATACCCTATGGGTCAGGAGTAATTTTCTATCATTAATGAGCCTCTAAACTTGTTTATTTCTCCCTTAAAGTGTCATTTTTAGACTTGAGCGAATTTGAAGAGGAGTGTAACTTTGGTTAACCTCACTCTCTCTTCTACCCAAGTTTCATTTGACTTCACCCTTGGAGAGTTTAGGCAAGTGGATAGTTAAGGGTTGTTTAGGGTCACCTCACCTTTGGGTTAAACCTTGTTGTTGTTGGAGGTTATCCTATTTAGGGAAGGATTTAGGATGAGTTGAGTGTTCACCCATTCTCTACCCTTAGAGACATAATCTAGTTTGAAGGAGCTTTTGGAGAAGGAGCTTAGGAAGGATAGCTCAACACCATTTCTCTTCTCACCATAGCTTTGGAATAAGGTTGAATCTATTTAAAGTAAATTGTTTTTGTTCATAGGTGTTCTTGAGCTCAAAACTCCATTAATGGAATCCTATGCATTTTGAAGCTTTATTTTTGAAATTGAAATTTTATGTGTGGTCTCATAATGTCTTTATTTTGTGATTGGATTTCAAATGGGTTTTTAAGGCACACTCACCCTTGGGTGGGAAGAGTAACCTTGAAGGGGTAGATGGAAATGATTTCTGTTAGTGTAGAGTCTCCCATGTGAGGAGGGAAAAACATGGGGTAACATGATACCCATGATGCCAAGAAGGGTCTGAGGGCACCTAGGCGGCATAAGGAGGTTATTTCAGGACTACATCTGGTGAAGATGGTCCCTTGCAAGTCCATGTGAGGATTGTGTGTTCATTTTCATTCATGGCTTTCTTCTACAGTGAGGTCTACCACTACCCCTATTTCAGGAAGGTCTCTTGGAGATCTATCCATTTGTTTATCCTTGTGTTGGGGAGTTTTCTTGAGTACGAGTTGTATGTTTGCTTATCTGCTTGTTGTGTATGCCTAGTTGTAACCCATTCCTATTTGGGTCCCCAAGCTCGGGGGTGGCCTTGTAAAGGCCTAGGTTGGGAGGTGACCCTCCATGGTCAACCTCACCATCTACAAGTTCCTGATGGAGTTCAAAAGTTATATTGTACCCTTATTTGAAAGATGAGTATGGATGGAAAAATAATCTTTTGTAACCTTTGATGTTTCAGTAATTTCAATATTTCTTAAATGACATTGAGGCCATATGTTGTATCCTGTACTTATGTAATTATATATTCCAAATGTGGAATTAAGTCCTCACAAAATTTTGTGACCATGTTTCATTTTATTATTGAGGAAATTTGTAGAAATTATGATGTGTGCTTTACCCTTACTAGATTTACCATTATGTGGATATTAAAAAAAAAGGAAATTCTTAATTTCATGGCTCATATAAATATAGCTAATTACAATCTAAAATCATGCCTTTCAAGTTAGTATTTCATGTTTTTTTTTATATATATTCTTAATAGCAATTTTGTTATTATAAAAGTAAAAGAAAAAAATAGAAATATATCCAATACCATATAGTTAGTAGTTGTGGAGGTTTAAATAAATAATTTATTGTTTATGTTCTTGAGGGTAAAAGAAGAATTTCTTTTGTAATACTTGGAAGATTTCAATAGAATGCATTATTTTGTAAATTCCTTCCACCACTTTGTTCAGAATTCAATATAGATTCTTATGATACCATCAGAATTGAAAAATAAATAGTCCTAATACCCACTATTTTGAAGTATACAATCATTCTTTCACCAGTGGATATTATATAATAAAAATTATCTTCCCTTCTTTCAAATTATGGTTATTTCATTTTAGTTGGGCATTGTTAAAAAAAAAAGATTAATCCTACTTACAGTTAAATATGCTGGGAAAACATTTTTTTTTTTTTTTGCATATCAAACAAATTTATAATTTTATATCGGGTGGGAAGGCCGAAGCCCTTCCCAGCCCACAACCTATTTTGTGCGGTTTGGAGGGCACAATGAGGAGGGCCGAGACCCTACCCCGTGGCCCCCTCTGTGATAGAGTGGGGCAGGGAGGGCCGACCTCTCCCTAGCCGCTGCTGCTTGCTGGCTCCCTCTTCCCTATCTCCATCGACAGCGACCCCTCCTTGGCATTGGGCGGTGATCCCACCTCCTCTAAATCACCTTCCCACCTCCTCTAAACCACCGCTTTCATCCTATGTCATGTAGCGCCGCCCTCGCTACCTTCCACTCCTCTTGCATAAGGATTATTAGGGCTGGGGTGTCAGGTTAGGATATATTTAGGGTTTTAAATTTTAATAATGAAAGCATAACTTAAAAAGAATTGGGTTTTATAAAATATGTTTTGAAGGGTGTATTTTTGTCTGGGTATGATCTTAGCTAGATTAAATTCGTAACTTTAGATTTATTTTATTAGACTAGTTTAAATAGAGATTAGCTTGTTTAGATAGTTGTGTGTTAACTAGGGTTGATATTATTTTAAAATATAGTATGTTAGATATTGTTTAAATAGATTAAAATAGATTTAATGTTGATTACATTAGATCTTATATTATATTTTATTTTATTTTACCTAGGAGATTTCTTTCGTTTAAATGATTAAATTAGACTTATAGTTAATGCATATGTTTCTTTTGTTAGATCAAATATAGTTGATTTTCAATAATACTACAATGTTGTTCTTATCAAATTTCTTCATAGGGATTTAATAATGCTTAGTATGTTAAATTATATATAAAGAGGTTTAAATTAAATTATTTAAATTGAAGTTATAATGTTATAAAGATATAAATTTATTTCTTTAGATTAGATAGGTTAGTCCCTTTAATTTATGGGCTATTAAATCTTAGGTTAAGGGATATTGCGTTTGATTGATTTACGTGGGTTTTAATTTATTATATATTCAATTTAAATATTCCTTTAAGTTAACAAGCGTTCAACGTAATTATCATCCCCCTTTGACCAATTTTCTACATGGTTGACTTTTGGTCAACCATGGTCAAACCTTGGCCGTTTGACTCAATTTTTGAACTAGGTGTTCCTTGTAGTCCCTAGGCCTTAGGATTCCAGTTTCATGCCTTTTGGAGATAGTTGACTTTTTGGTCAACTAGGGCTAAATTTTTGGTCAACTATCTCAATTTGTGCACCTTAGCCTTCCTTAGGGATTAACAGGCCCTAGTATTTTCCTTTCACTTATTTCAAAGTATGGTTGAATTTTGGTCAACTACCTCAGTTTGCGTGTCGATCAAGTATCCAATTTTTAGGGATCCCTGTAGGATAGTACTAGAACTATCCTACTTAGTTCAACCCTTCTGGTTTCAGTTTCTCCCTTGCACCATTTTGCATGGACTTATGTAACCTTCGTAGTAGCATAAACCCTCCTTTTCAGTGCGTTTTAATTTTTTTTTGTTTGTGTTTTTGCCCAACTTTTGGGCATGACATAAAAAATCCTACAAAAATCTAAAAAAATCATAAAATGTCCTTAAAAATCACAAAAACATAAAAAATCCTACAATAAAGTCTCTCTTTATCAATTTTCCATCGTCAATAAAATAATCCTTTTGTATTTACATGCATTAAACAAATGTAAAACATAGTAAGTCTGAGCTTCACAAAATCACACTTTAATTGAAAAACTTATCAACTAACCCTCAATCACACTATTCAAATGGTCTTATCAATTGTTCAAGTCAAAATTAATCCTTTTTTCATATGATAATTATGTCTTATACAAAGGATGAATATGTAGGTGATTTTCTGAATCACAAAGAACACAGAAACATTAGTTTGAGCAATTATATCAAATCATGATAAAGAAATGATGAAAACATGAAATAATCACTCAAGAGCATCTCATTACTCTATAATCCTAAGGATCTAATCAATCTTAGTTAAATTCTCTCAATTGCATTAAGATCTCAAAGATGACAACCTATAAAATGAGAAATTAATATGAAATGAATGAATAATTGAGCTAAATGATGCAAGATTTAAACTAGAATGATGAAGAACATGTTGGGATAATAGAAAGGTATGTTTTGAGAGGGGAGGGGTGAATTAGTACCCTTAAAAAATTTCAAACAAATCTTTGTAACCAAATGTTCTAATATAACCGACTGCGTAGATAACATTCACCAAACATGTAATGAAACAATACAGAAACATGAAATTTAAGTACTCATGACACTAGTATTTTGGTATCGTAGAAAACCCCTGTTAGAAGGTAAAAATTGAGGTGGGGATGAGACCCACAAAAACTTCACTACTGTAGTAAATACAGTAGCTTGTTACGATTACAAAGATTGATCACTTTTGATGATCTTACCCTGTTAGGAGTAACAATGAGATTGATTAGATCTACCTCATGTGAGGATTTAGCAACACAAAGTATGTGTGCACTCTGTTAAGAGATTTTTACAAAGACGGTTAAGTCTACTCTATTAGGATATTTTGGGGTCTATTGCAATTGTTAAAGAGTAACAAAATTATGATCTGAATAAATTACAATCTCACTATTGTGAATACATATCCTTTAAGTGCATGTAATATATATCACGTATTGTGAATGATAATACCTTCTGCTCTGTTCGGTAGCCTTGCCTCTGTTCAGAAAACTTATTATTGCAATGTAGTCCTTGTCCTAAAAACCTTGTCTGATCTTTGATGTCCATTGTATGACAGCTACTTGATCATTTATTGATCAACATACATTACAAAATGACATCTTTACATTATATATCAAAATTTATGACCTAATTAGGGTTTTACAATATCATTCATAACCTAATATCAATGATTTACATAATTTACCTTGATCATCTAAACATAGGAGATATAAAAAATTAATGCTGTGAATCTGTAATTAATGTTCTTCTTGATCATTGTAAACCATTATCTAGGTCAGAAAAAATTTGTTACCTAGATTGATGTGCCATAACAAACTTTTATGTGACTACTGGTCTTCTCGGTGCTCGATGTTGTCTATGTATCTCAGTGCATACTATGTGCTTGGTGTAGTCTTATGCTCGGTAAAGTCTATTTTCTCGGTGATCATTGCACTCGGTTAACTCTGCGCGTGATCAGTGCTCTCAGTTAACTCTATACTTTTGTGATCATACAAAATAGTCTTTCTATGACTCTGTTACCGATTGGGTAATTGAATGCTTGAATAATAATGACAACCTTCAAAGCTCATTTGGAGTAACATTCTCCCCCTTTGGCATTAGTATAAAAAAATTATCATTTACAAGTTACTATACATAGTGACTCCCCCTTTGTACATGCTCGGTATATGCATATGACTCCCCTGGTTAGAGTTTCCCCCTTTAGTATACATATATACATATATTTCCCCCTTTTTTGAAAATAATGAAAAAAGGAATAAAACTTACAATTTGTCAAAAATGTTAGGATGGATTTGCTTGAGATTTTCCATTAGCTTCTCCCATTCCTCCTTTAAATGCTCAAGGGTCAATAGATCTAAGTTCAACTGAGCATGCATATCATGTATTCTTTCAGTAACAAATAATTCTAGGGTGGCAATCAAGTTCCTTTCCAATGTCACATGCTTCTGCATCATAGCCAAATGCGGTAGTAACATAGCCTGTAGCTCAGTTACCCAGTCTCTAATTTTCTCCTCTTCCTTCTTCAAATCTAGTCTCAACTGTTGGGTTTGTAGAAATTTGGTGTAATGCATCTGCAATGCATGTTTCTCAGTTGAAAGACTGCTAGCACTATCTTTTAGATCTTGATCTAATTGCTTCATCTTTTCACTAAGCTCGATAGTGAAGTGATCTAAAGTGCATAACTTTCGTAGGATATTAAGAGCATCAATAATGACAGCTTCTAGTCTAGTTAAAAATTCTGACAAAGTTACCTTGTTTACTTCCACTGCCTGGCTGATCTTCTCAGTAAATTTATATAGAATCTTCTTTTCTGCTCATTCCTCTATCTTTTGCATAACATCAACATCGGTTCCATTTATAGCCTTGATGACCAGGGAAAGTTGATAAAGAATGGGGGTTGATTCATTAATGTTCACATCAGGAACAACTTGCATTAGAATCTCCTTAGTGGTCTCTAGCACCTGTGCAATTTTACATTCTTGCCTCAGCTTATCCTGTGTTGCTTTTCAGGTGCAGATTTCACGATACCTTGTTAAAGCTTCAGGGTCAAGTGTCCATGGATCAAAATCAAGAATGATAATTGATTCATCAAGTGTCACATGACCCTTGCTCCCTTTATTCCTTTTCTTATTATTCTCTTTTGTGCTCGATGAAGGAGATAATGTTAATGCTAATTTAACCTTTTTCTCAGTTTCTTGCTTTACTGCCTCACTCAATGTGATGACTTAGGAAGGTGCCTCAGTAGTTGACCTGGTGTCATTAGTAGAAGTATCTACCTTCATTTCTATGTTACCTTCACCTTTGTCTACTACATAAGTGGTATCTTTAGGTGCATCGCCTTGTGTTGTCCCACCACTATGCTCAGTCTCTTTACCATGTGTATCACCCTTCTCTTCAGTTGTGTCTGTAACCTACTTGGGTGTAGTCTTTTGTGCTTCACTCTCTATCTCAATAGCTTGTACCAAAATAGGTAGCTTCCCTAGTACCATTTCTCGGGCAACCTATGTTGTGTCTTGTTAATCTATGGTCTCGATAGCTCTGATTATATCATCTTCTTTAGCCTTAACATTAGGATCACCTTAGGTTATATCATTTTGTGATCTCTAGATGACTTAGATTAGTCAACAGTGCAGGAATACTGTCCATTACATTATCAATTGTTGCATCATCAATATTGATTGGTTCTATGCTCGATCAATGTTCCTCAATTTTGACTATAGATGCAACATCTTTTACTTCCTTTGTTTCCTCTAGTAGAGTGAGAAGATCTTTCCAAATCCTGGTGCTCTCTACATCCACTTCCTTCATATTCCCTTGAAGAATGTTCAATGTTCTTGTTGTCTTGGGAAATTTCTTGGCATACTGTTGCATAATATTATCAATCTCTTCCACTGTGCATTCAACCTTAAGTAGAGTGAGAGATGCCTCTCTCATCTGTTTCTTAGTGTTGAGTGCATACATCCATATGGCTGATATTTTATCATACAATTCTTATGGAATGTAAGTAGAAAATTCAATAGGAACACATTTGAAATTGATCATCATACCTATGATAGCTTCTTCAAGTTTCTGCTGATTCTTGGTGGTCAGATTTGCATATGCGTGTACCTTAGGATGAGATAACCATCCGATTGTTCTGATTCCCTCTGCATGTAATACCCTCTCCTATGGTGATACTTGGACTTTTGACTTGGACATTTTATTATGATGGTTAGAACTATACATTTACATTTATATTTTGTGGATGATGATATGATTGATATGCTCATTTATGG
>MU226912.1:4000153-4011546 GCA_018584345.1 Thuja plicata | reverse complement strand
TTTGATTTAAAGGTTATATTGTTCATAAAAGAATACTTAGGAATCTAGATGGTTTTAAATGGAAAATTGAAATGAAAGTACTTAGGTATTTCTTAATAAAGAATCTTATAATGATATGATGTAGTTTTGTTTAAAAGTACATTAAATTGTTAGCACACTAGATGGACTTAAATGGTTGGTGTATTAAGTTAGAAGGGAACTTTGGGAAGAATCTAAGTTTAAAGTTTTGTTTACATAACTCTTTTAAAAGTTTAAAAATTTTCATGAATTTTTACTTAGGTTTTCTTTTCAAAAAGAATCTCTGTTCTCTTCCCCGGTTCCCTTGCGGGGCATGACACTGCAATTTCATCAATAGTCTTTGTTGCCTTTTTCTACACAACCTTAAATTGTTCAGTGTTTTCATCAGAATCATCCTTGTCATCCTTATTCCTTATGTATTTCTTTCTCTTTCTCGGTGCTATGGTCTTTAGTTTCCTTGTCTAATATGTTAATTTTAGTGATGGCTTGGTTATCTTTGCAACACCTTTCTTTAAAGGTGGTGAATCAGATGCCACCGACTATGATCTTTTCCTAGGTGGAGACTCAGTCTTTATGATTTTTCCCTTTTTGGCCTTAGGTTCCTAAAATTTTTCTTCATCATACTCGGTGGCATCAACATCTTGTTCGGGTTCTTCATATTTACCAATTGAAGTCTGCTCCTCGACGTCTTCAACTAACTTATCTAGTTCTTCATTAGTGATAAAAAACTTTCTCTTCAAAGTTGTAACAATCTTAGTCTTCTTCCTACTTATCTTCTCAACTTGTAATCCAATTGATATTCTCATCTTTGCTTTTTTATATGTGCCAAATCTCATGGAAGATTTGTCAACTAGTTCATTTAATAACTTCTCTATAGCATCAGAAGAAATGTCAATGTTGAGTTCATATTCCCTCAGAGGTAGCCATGCTATCCTCTATTGTACTAGTTTGATAAGAGTAGTATATGTGTCAACTATAAAATAGATGTCATCCCTATATTTTTCTACTAACTACACTGGAATCCATGTTCTCTTATCCATCCTAGCTTTGAAATTTGTAAAGTATTCATTCATGAAAGGTTCAAAGTTTGTCCCCAAATTTGTAATGAAGTCATCAATTTGTAGTATAATCGGTCAATTTGTCTTCTATTTAACATTATCAACAGATGGAGAAAAGTTCTGTAGGTAGAAGAATGTGCAAAGTAGTAGAGAAAAAAAATTACAAGTGTTTGATCGTGCTGATCGGATAGTTCTCATGTTCTCTTCAAGTTATCTCTACAATAGCTCGGCTAGGTCAAGTTGTAAAAATTTCTTTACAATCTTGTATGCAATGTCAACAACTCCACATGCAATGTTGTTTGGTCTGCTAGACTAGAAGATCTTGTATCCAATAACATATGCACCAAACCTAAGTTCAAGATCATCGATGGAGTTGATCTTTAGACCTCTACCATCCCACTTGGCTCCTGTAAGCTTTTCAACCTCAGTTATGGATGAGTGCCTTAGGGATTTTGACTTGTCATATGTGGGGTACCCAGTTACCACGTGAATCACATCTTTACTTATCCTTTTTGGTTCATCCAGCTAGAGCATCCCATCATGTACTCTACTTAATATAAATACGGATCCATTTGGTTCGAAATACCTTCAGGAAATTTAGGGCATTGGTTAACCCTTTCACTTCCATATGCTTATGATCATCTTTTAGCTTTCCATCTGTGAAAAGTGACTAGTAAGTTGATATAAGCTCAAAATCCCCTATTTCACCTATCTTATAGTGAATGTATGCACACACATCTTGAACTAACAGAACCCTAAGCGGTATCGATGAAAATGCACCTTTGTCATTAGGTTGGGTTGTAACCTGAGGATGTATCTTGTAGTTCGGTTATGTGCAAGTGGAGTTCTTGACAAGAATAACATTTTTCTCTTTCTACATATTTGCCTTCATAGTTTGAGATGAGGACGCTATTGATTTCAAATTTAGGGCTTCCATGAAAGTTCTCAAAATGACTCGGTAAGTGCAAATACATACTGTCTAACCTCTTTGCTACTCGAAACATACTCAGAATATCTGCAAAATTTATGAAATATTTTGTTGCAAATTTGTTCTCTATTTCTTTGTTCTACTCCATGATAGCTGTGTGAACAAATGAGTTCACAACCCTTGAATTTATAGCAAATAACTTTAGGCACCACAATAAATGCTCATCACCAACCACTCAGTGGACAAACATTATGCTTGGTTAACATTGATGATACTTCAGCTCAATGAATATACCAAATGCTCAGTTGCCTTAGCAACTCAGTTGTCTTACACATATTCACCGATTGACATCACTATATCGATACATATTAATTGACTCAACTAGATCAAATTAATAAAAAATATAATACCATAGTGCATCTTAATTCATGCTAATTTGGAATTTTTACAATGAATACATGAATTGATGTAAGATATATCTTTATAAAACATAGTTCCATACCTACTTATATGTCTCAGGTGGAGACGGTGGAACCACCTAATCCATCGGATGAGGTGTCACCGACTATTGTGCTTGGTATTGCATTATCATTTGATGCTCTTTTCCACATTTGATTTTTGATCCTCATGATTTTTTCTATTGTATTTCCATTTCCATAAGTATTTATTCTGTCTGTACAATCTCTGCTTAATGACCAACCTTATGACAATGTGAATATGCCATTCTAGAGTTTGACCAATTCCTAGACTTAGTTATCCATTGTCTCATGCATTTTTCTACTATATGTCCATATTTACCACATGTTGTGCAACTAGCCCAAGTGTTATAATCCCATGTATAAGAATTACCTTTTCTTCTCGGTTGATTTACCTTTTCTTTCCCTTTAGGCTTCCAGATTTGCTTTGTATTATTCCTACATGCTTGTGATGTATGAACATGCATGTTGAAATTTTTACAATATTTATCCATGTATGGTTTTTTCTGTGGTTTGTTCAACTTGTATTTGCATTCATGTTCTTGATGTCCATGCTTATTACAGTTATAACAATTACCATTGTTTTTAGGAGAGTTTCTAGAAATACCTTTGGATTTTCTCTTGTATACGTTTGATGTGTGGCCAAGTTTTCCACAGTGATGGAAAGAGGGCTTCTTAGGTTTAGGATTTAAGTATACATTCCTCTTTTTAGCTTGATTTGAGGATTCTCCTTGCTCGGTATATCCTAATCTGGTAATGTTGTTCATTCTTCTTTGATTGTTTAGAAATTCATCCATCTTTTTAGTACTTTCTTCAAATCTCTTTATCACTACATTATGTTGTTTTAAAATCTTCAATTCATTTCTCTTTTTTTCATTCTCTTCTTTCAATACATCAATGTCTTCTAGTTTTCTAGAAAGCTCAAGATTCACTCGGTTTGCCTCATGACCCATATAAACTACTTGATTGGTGATCTCAAAGTAATGTTCAATAAGTCTCAATATCTCAGATTCTTTTTCTTGTAACTTTTCAGTCATTTGTCTTCTATCATCAACAACCATGTTTCTATCTTGTTCATCTTTCTTTGCATCATTAAAGACTTTAACCATTCTAGCCATTTGTGTATCTTGCCCGATCTATAGTGCTTTCACTTTTTTAGTAAGTTGTTGATTGCTCTCAGATAGATTTGATATGATTCCTTTAGATGCATCAGATATGCTACCAGATTCAGATCCAGATGTGTCAAATGGGTCATGAATCTCTTCTTCCTGATAATCAGTCTCAGGATAGTGAAGTGCCATGTCCTTTCTCTTAATCAACATCTCCCTAAGTTTCTCTTTGGATTCTTTGTATTGTTTGACATAGATATGCAACTGTAACTTTTGATTTTCAATAATTTTATCAAGTATATACCTTTCTATTGTAAGATCTTTTCTCTTTAGTGATTAAACTTTCTAAACAAGATAACTAGCTCTGATACCAATTGTTGGGATAATAGAAAGGTGTGTACTAAGAGGGGAGGGGTGAATCAGTACCCTTAAAAACTTTCAAACAAATCTTTGTAACCAAATGTTCTGATATAACTGAATGAGTAGATAACATTCACCAAACATGTAATGTCAGTGCTAAAATGTAAATACATGTAAAGTAAACAATACACATACATGAAATTTAAGTACTCATGACACTAGTATTTTGGTATCATAGAAAACCCCTGTTAGAAGGTAAAAACTATGGTGTGGATGAGACCCACAAAAAATTCATGACTGCAGTAAATAAAGTAGCATGTTAAAGCTTACAAAGATTGATCACTTCTGATGATCTTACCCTGTTAGGAGTAACAATGAGATTGATTAGATCTACCTCATATGAGGATTTAGCAACACAAAGTATGTGTGCACTCTATTAAGAGATTTTTACAAAGATGGTTAAGTCTACTTTGTTAGGATATTTTGGGGTCTATTATAATTGTTAGAGAGTAAGAGAATTGTGATTTGAACAAATTAAAATCTCACTATTGTGAATACAGATCCTGTAAGTGCATGTAAAATGTATCACCTTACTGTGAATGATAATACCTTCTACTCTGCTCGGTAGCCTTGCCTCTGTTCTAAAAATTGATTACTGAAATGTAGTCCTTGTCTGATCTTTTATGTCCATAGTATGGTGGATACTTGATCATTTCTTGATCAACATACATTAAAAAATGATATCTTTACATTATATATCAAACTTTATGACCTAATTAGGGTTTTACAATATCATCCATAACCTAAGATCAATGGTTTACATAATTTACCTTGATCATCTAAGCATAGGAGATATAAACAATTAATGTTGTGAATCTATAATTAATGTTCTCCTCGAGCATTGTAAACCGTTATCTAGGTCGGCAAAAAGTTGTTACCTAGATTGATGTACCATAGAAAACTTTTATGTGACCGCTGGTCTGCTTGGTAAATACTATCTCTTGGTGCTCGGTGTTGTCTTTTTATCTTGGTGCATATTGTGTGCTCAGTGTAGAATTCTTCTCGGTAAAGTTTGTTTTCTCAGTGATCATTGCACTTGGTTAACTCTACACGTGATCAGTGCTCTCGGTTAAATCTATACTTCGGTGATCATACCGACTAGTCTTTCTATGACTATTTTTTTTGACTGGGTAATTTAATGCTTTAATACTAATGACAACCTTCAAATCTCATTTGGAGTAACATAACAATATAATTTGATCTATGGAATCAACCAAAATAAGAACAATACAATGAATGATGACGCCTATACGAATTAGGATGCACAAACTAGTATAATGCACTTTCTCTAAATGAAGGTGGATGATAATGAACTAAGAATTATCACTATTTATAGGATTTTCTAGGGTCTTGGGGGTGAGTTATGTCTAACCATGGTCAAGTTAGGTAGTTGAGGAATAAATGGTCAAGATTGTATGATAAGAATGAATGACTAGGATAGAAAAGGCTAGTTGGTGATCCATGTGAGCTTGTAGCTTGTCTCATTGATTGCTTTGATATTTTGTCCTTTTGTGGTTGGTGAGATATTTTAAGATTTTTAATTAATTCATAAGAATTAATTACTTTAGCCATGGATGATGTGTTATGTGATGACTTGATGAGGTAGAATACAACATGAATGGGTTGGAGTTTGATTTAATTGATACCATAAATTTTTTTTGATAATAATGATAAGGTGATATTGTTATTAGCTTTATTAACAATTAAAGTTGATAACAATATCAACTATATCATTGATATTACTTTTACTCATATTAGTTATCAATAATGATAACTATGATAGTTATCAATTATAACTATCATAGTTATCAAGTAATGATAGCTATATAATGAATCTTAATAAGATCATCAAATGTATAATGATAATGTATATAACATATAATTCTAATTTTATCTAAAGAAGGAGATATATCAAATAATTAGGTTAGAATAATCTGACAGAAGCTACAAATATTAACACCCCCTCTTAGCTAGGGAAGATTAATTCTATCCTTCATTAGATCTAAAAGATAAATATCACCTCATTGTGATATTATGAGAGATGGTGGATTCTTGAATCTATATCAAGTCACATGATGTTCATCAACACTCTCATATGGAAATCTATATGATATGTGCACTAGCATCATTTCACATGATACCTATCATAAAGGTATAAAGTCATGGTATAATGATATTATTCACACATATTATCCACCATGATAGTTTTAAATATTATGGCTTATCCATAGATATCAAGTCTCATGATATATACCATAATGTTTTATTAAATATCATGATATGTCCATGGATATAAAATCACATGATATTGGGTTTAAATAAGTGTTAATCCTTTGAAAAGTCATAACCTTTAAAAGAATATCCCAGGGCCCATAAAGTCATGGATTCACACACATGACAAGTAGAGTTTACACATTAAACATCTTAATATAAGTAAAAATGAATAAATCTTAAATTTAATAATTACATTTCAACCTTACCAAGTTTCTTATGGAAATGAGCAACTTTCTCCTTGGCTAATGGTATGGTGAGAATGTCTGCAGTCTACTCATCCATACTTACATGTTTGCAATGGAATCACATTTCTACCTACCATATGTCTAACATAGTGGTATGGAATCTCAATGTGTTTTTTTTTTTCATGGAATATAGTATTCACTGAGAATTTTATACAACTATGGTTTTCATAATGAATAATGGTAGGATTCATAGGTTCACCAAGCAATCCCACTAAAATTTAACAAAGCCATACTGCTTCTTTTGCTCCCATCGATGATGTAATATATATGGCTTCTATAGAAATTTTTCCCATTGAGAATTGTTTCCTATTGATCCATGAGATCATAGATGATCCTAAACTGATACAACACCTAGATGTACTCTTTCTTGTCTATCATACAAATAACTCAATCTGAATCAGTGTACCCATGAAGGTTCAGGTCAACATTGGTGTACTTGAGACCATACTTAATTATTCCTTGAGGATACCTCAGAATATATTCAACTACAAATAGATGTATATTATTTGATTCACACATGAACTAACTTAAGGCATTTATAAAATAGAAAATATTGTTGAACCTTTGGTATTTGTTCATTGGTTTTTGTCATTGATGTCAATAAGCAGTTGGTACACAAGATGCAGTTGATTAAGGGAGTGGATAAAAAATTATTGTTTTGTGAAAAATTTGATATGATATGGTTATATAGTGGATTATAATCCTAATTCAACACCTAAATGATTTACCATATCACTATGATTATTTGTTTTAAGTTTCAAATTGATTAACACTTTTTATAGTTAGTTATGCTTATAAGGATCTTAATTTCATAACTAACCAGTTTTGGTATAACAAAATTTACATATAATAATTGTTAAAAAAAACCTCAACTATTATACCTTTCCGGAAAGATAACAGAAATATCTGAAATGGGTCGAAGTTATTTTGGTGATAAAGTTTGTTTGGAGAGAGAAAAGTTGCTTCTACCAAGACAGTTTTATTCAGTTTTGACAGTTTGAACCCGTTTTGGTCTAAAGAAGTTTTGGGTGGTTTATTGTGCGTTTGGATAATGAATAAAGACATTTATAAAGAGGGGATACATTCCTATAAACATTATTACAGGTTTTTTGAAGAAAAAGTGTAGGATTTGAGAGATATGTGCAGTAGACCAGAAGGATAGTGAAGGATTTTATTGCAGTCTACAAGACATCAAAGGATAGGGTAACAATATTTGTTTCTAATTTGTTATATATGAATTGATATTGATTGCAGAAGTATATCAGAGGTTGAATAAGGTTTATATACTGATTTATGATCAATTTACATCAGCATTAATTCAGATCCTTTAATGACAAATGATTGCATAATTTGATACTAAATGTTTTGAAGAGAAACAAGGATTTATTACTTCAAGAAAGTTGGTAGTTTGAAAGGCATAAACTCAAGTCATATTCTTCCATTCAAATATGTTGTTTCAGATCTGATTATACATTTCATAATCTGATAAACTCATTGAAAGATGCATGTACACTTTGGTGTAATTTGTTGATGTAAAAGAATCAGAAAAAGAGAGAAGAAGAGAACTATATCCTGCTTTATGTTTTCAACTTGGAGTTGAACTTTTGATTCATGATTTGTATTGTAATAGAGATGATCCTCTAATTTTTATCTCATTTTTCAATTTGAAATTTGGTGCTTCTTATATTTTTGAAGTTGGTGCTTCAGGTGTAAGGGATTGGTGTTCCTTGAAATCGGTGTTTCTAAAACAGGGTGTTGGTGCTTCCCAGAGTTGTAGCTCTAAAAGATTTGCCCAAGAGGCAAATATAATTTTAGATTCAAAGTGGTTTTTTACCCTAAGGGGTTTTCCACTATAAATATTGTGTAATGTGTTATTCTTTCATTCCTTGTTCTTATTTCACAACTTCATATTATATTTGTAAAAGTCAAAAGATTGAAAAGTTAAAAAGAACAAGTTTCAAGTAACCATTGATTCACCCCCCCCTCTCAGTGGTGTTTGTATTCCAACAAATATATGGTCTTGTGTTAACCAAATACATCAAGGATCCAATTATTTGTCGACATAAAGTAGGATCTGCATTTTTTGAGTCAATTGTTGTTGTCTTTAGCTTATGCAAATTTGTTTCCATAGGTGTTTTCATGGACTTACATTTCATCATTACAAACCTCTTTAGAATTCCTATAGTGTAATTCCCTTGATTTATAATAATCCTATCATTTTGTTCCCACACTTCTAACCCAAGGAAGTAATGTAAAAGTCCTAAATGCTTCATGTCCAATTCTAATGCAAGATCTTTCTTACATTTTGCAATTAGGTGATCTTCTCCTGTGATTAGTAAATTATCAAAATAAAGTACATGAATTACCATTTTACCACTGAATACCTTGTAGTATAAGTTTGAATCTACATCATCCTTAAAGAATTTTATACCTAGAATGTATTTATCAATCCTTTCGTACTAGGCTCAGTGAGCCTGCTTAAACCTATACAATCCCTTCTTTAATTTTCACGCATGTGAATCATTGTTATGTATAATAAATCCTTTCAATTATTCCAAGTATAATTATTATTCTATTATCATATTAGGGAAGGTATTCTTTACATCCATATGATGAATCTTCCATCCTTTAGAAGAAACAATAGTAATAATGGTCATGACAGAGGTGTATATTGCAACTAGGGAAAATGTTTCCTCATTATCAATACCTTGCTTTTGAGAGAAGACTTTGTCTACAAATTGAGCCTTATATTTATCAATGTTTCCATCTGCAACATGCTTGATTTTGAAGATCCATTTAGAAGATACTACAGACTTGTCTTTAGGTTTGGATACAATTTCCCATCATTCTTCATAATGGGCTGATACTCTTTTGACATGACATTTTTCCAAGCTTGACTTTTGGTGGCTTCTTAAACAATGAAATGTTCTTATTTAATGATCTCACTCATTAAGGCAACATGCTTAGAGTATCTGTTAGGTTTCTTCCTTTCTCTGATGGTTCCTTTAGGTGTAACATATCTTTCCACCTCTTCAATTATCTTCCTTGCCAAAGGTGGCCTCTTCTATTTACATTAGGGCTTTAGGTTCATCCATAGATTTAATTTGTACATTCATCTTCATGAGTCTCCTTCTAAATCTTAGGAACATGACCCTCTACTATTTTTGAGGTGGTTCAAGATCCTATGACTCATTAATGCCTTTTAAACTTCTAAAGAAACATATTTTCTTAATTCACTCTGACTAGGTATAAAGAAGTTTTGGATACTTTAAATTTTTGTACTTCTTCTTAATCTCAACATTTACACATTTATCAGAAGAATATTTCCCTTATGTTAGTATTAAGAAAATTCTCTTCCTAGATATATTTTTCTAGAGTTTTAAATTTCTTGAACCTTATACGAAATTCTTTTGACTCAAAAATATATATCCAAGACTTCTTAGAGAAATTGTTTACCAAAGGTAACATACACATCCTCTACTTAAAAAAAATATATATTAGATATAGTTTAATATTCCCTTAAAGTATATCTTATGAAGGAATTTGTCACCTTTCCTATGATATGCTATGATTGTTAAGTATTAGAATAAAAGTTTCTCAGTATTATTTTCTAGCTTTACCTTGCCAACTTCAGCTATGGAGACTTGAGATTTAGGTCTATCTGGACACTTTAAGGCATAGTGTCTAAACTGGTCGCATCTGAAAAATTGTACTTTAGATATGTCCTTTCTTTTCTTAGATGATCTTTTGTCTTTAGTTTCTTTGTCATTCTTCCTCTTGAAGTTCCCTCTTTTTCCTATCTTGTGAGAATTAGTATTTAGCACATGAATGTATTCATTTATAGTGTTTTGACCAATACCCCTGGTGATTATCCTAGATTCCTGTTGAATGCAGTCTGTCTTCAACCAGTCAAATTTAGGGAATTTTGGATAAGCACTGATTCCTTGAATGAATGCTTCCCATGAAGCTGGTAGTCCATTCAAAGACAACATAGATACCTCCTTGCTATCAATAAGTTACCCGATAGTGGCAAGATGGTCCTTAACTTTGTAATCCTCATAAAGTATGATGAAATATATTCTCCTTTGTTCATCTTTATATGATGAAGATTTTTCTTAAGTGATAATGCCCTGCTAGTGTTATTAATCTCATACATATTTTATAATGTTGAGAACATTTTGTATGCAGTGTCCAGTTTGGAGATAATGGGCACTATATTGTCTTTAACAATATCTACCAATAGTTTCATGAATTTATTGTTATTCTTTATCCATTGGCGTTTATCTCCTTCAGCTTTAGACATCTCTTTCTCATTTTCTACCAATATGTCCAATTCATGTTCTCTAAGAGTGAGCATAATTCTAAACTTCCATGAACCAAAATTTGAGGCTCCTTCAAGATGATCTTCAAATCTGACTTTGTTTTTCATTTTAGACTTTGTATAGAATTAATACAAATGAGAGTTTTATTGTCCTCTTGATTTGCAATATGATCATATCTTCCTTAGACTATCTCTGATACCATATTCTTGATTGATCAGATTTAGGGTATGCAATTCTTTAAAATTTTATGTATATATATTAGATAAATTTACCAAAGAATGTTGTCTAATCTTAGATAGATATAAGTATATCAAGTGATAATTTCTCCTTAGAATATCATCTTTATATATATTTATCTCCAAATTGATATTATATCAAATCACTTATTCGATACATATCAATATTAATATAATATAAATAATCTTCTTATTAACTAATGTGTATAGAAGAATTTAAATGTATATCTCAATATCAAACTAAGACTGAATTGTATTGCTATGAATTGCCTTTTCACAAATGAATTTGATATCATATATATATATA
>MU226912.1:3969769-3985993 GCA_018584345.1 Thuja plicata | reverse complement strand
GAAGGCCCGTGGTGTTTTCTAGGGCAGTTCTGGGTGGTTATTTGAGGCTTTGTCCTATAGATTATTGTAAGGGATGCCCATGTGGCTTTTGATATTGTAATTTTGAAGTTTGTAATTCCACATTTGTAGAGCCAATAAGAAGCCAATTTTCTATTCTTGCAAATTTCTGTTGTTTCTCTTTGATTCTGTCATGTACTTGTGGTATTAAGGGGAGTCCCCTTCATCACTATATTATTACTAATACAATATGAAAAATAAAATTTAAAGCTCATAAAACTACCAATCTTATGTACTTTAATTGATACAAATATTTGGTCCTTGGTAAGCTCTTATAGCTTAGATTTGATTCTTGCAGCTTTCTCTCTGTCTTCAATCCCTTTTCTAGATAGATGTAGAATCTTTCTTTCTCTGATGTGATGTGTTCTCTCCTATGTCAAAATCTCCCCCTTTTACTATTCTCCTTTCTTTTGATGTCTCTTGTTAGCAATTCTTTCTCTTTGTATGTACTCTCCCTTTCCAATTACATCTCTCCCTCTGGATAATGTAATGTATATGATCTCTCCCTGATGGATATAATCTCTCCTAATGTCTCCCTGAGGTGATAATGAATATAATCTCTCCCTTTGACAGAAATGCAAAACAAAATATTTTTGATAGTAATGCCAAACAGATCCTTTCTATCCATAAAATATTCCTTGAATTTCCCAATCCATTGGTAATTAACAACTCTGGTGCTTGGAGTAGATAAATACCTTGTGGTGTATAGATTTATCTTTGAAGTCCATTTCTCTGCTTGCATCAACATGAATGATATTATGATAATATGTAGGCTGATGCAGCCTTCTAGTCATTTTACTGAATAGTAGACAAGGGTCTGACCCCTAGTCTCTTTCTCAAGTATTCAAATGCATCCTTGGGAAGTGGCTTGATGAAGATATTGGCCATTTGTTCTTTTGATTGCACATACTCAAGTGTCACCTCCTTTTCTTGAACTTTTTCTCTTAAATAATGATACTTGATGGCAATATGTTTTGTTTTAGCATGCATGACTGGATTCTTGGAAATGTTTATTGCACTTGTATTATCACAATAGATAATTAATGGTTCAAGAATTTTCATATGCATACCTTCCATTAACTGTTTGATCCATGCAATATTTGAGCAGTTTGCAGCAGTAGCAACATACTCTTCTTCTGTAGTAGACTTAGAGATGCATCCTTGCTTCTTGCTGATCCATGTGACAAGTATGTCACCCATAAAGAATGCTCCTCTAGTTGTGCTTTTCTGGTCATCAATATTTCTAGCCCAATCAGCGTCGGTAAAGACCTTGAGTTCAAATTTGCCTTCTCTTCTGTACCATAATCCACATTCCTCAATATTCTTCAGATATCTTAGGATTATTTTCACAATAGTCATATGTGATTCCCTGGGATTAGAAAAAAATCTTGCAACTATTCCTACTGCATGTGCAATATCTAGTCTAGTATGTACAACATACATGATTTTTCCATTCATAGATCTATACAAAGTCTGATTTACCTCTGATGACTTGTCCTCCTTCATCAGCTTACATCTAGTTGCCATCGGTATTCCAACTGGTTTAGATTCTTCCATCTTGAATATTTTCAACACTTCTTTGGTGTATTTAGATTGAGTAATGAAAATACCTTCATCTTGTTTCATGATCTGTAGACCAAGAAAGAACTTGATATCTCCAAAGATAGACATCTCAAACTCTTTGCTCATTTCATTTGCAAATGATTTTCATAACATATCATTGCCTCCAAATATGATGTTATCAACAAATATTTCAGCAATCAAAATGTTAGCATCAATATCTTCCTTCAAATAAAGATTACTATTTTCACTAGTCCTTACAAATCCAATACTTATGCGATAGGAATGAAATCTTTCATACTAGGCTTGGGGTGCTTGTTTTAATCCATACAAGGCTTTGTGTAATCTACATACCATGTTCATCTTGTCTAAATCAACAAACCCTTCTGGTTTCTCAATGTATACCTCTTCCTCAAGTATTCCATTTAGGAATGTAGACTTGACATCCATTTGGTATACCTTAAAGCCTTTATATGCAGCATAAGAAAGTAATATTATCACTCCTTCTAGCCTAGAAATGGGTGCAAAGGTCTCTCCATAGTCAATCCCTTTTTGTGCATACCCCTTGCATACTAGTCTTGCTTTGTTTCTAGTGACTTCTCCATTCTCATTCAATTTATTTCTGAATATCCATTTTGTACCGATGACATTCTTGTCATCTAGTCTTGGTACAAGTGTCCATGTCTTATTTTTCTCTATCTGCTCAATCTCTTCATTCATAGCAAGATCTAAAATATATATGTGTAGGGTCACCAAAATGTAACATAAGTGATCTTACATTTAAGAATTGTTTTGTTTTGTTTGATTTATGGATGATTATAGATGTGTGTGAGAGAGAGGAGGGTAGGATTTTTCTTTTAATCTCAAATTTCTCAAAGGGAAGATCCAAATTGATTAACCCTAAGGAAGGATCAATACATAAATGAATCAACCTATTAAGGATATTGATTAAAGAGAAAAACCCTAATTTCCTTTTTATAGAAGAGAGTATGTGATAGGTTTAGAAAGATTAAGACCTTTAATTGAATTGAATAGGAGAAATGTACTAACCTTGGAATATTACAGATTTGAAGAATTCTATTTTCTAAAGCCTGTGTTGAGTTTCTGGAAAATTTGAGACCAGATCTGGAATAGAAATGCAAAGACGAACAAAACCCATAAATCTTTTTATGTTATGAGATAGTTCTAATTTGTACCCTCAAGTCAATGTCACCATTTACCAAAATTTAGGATTGCGCCCTAGGTCACAATCAACCTAAAAAGTCTCAGACTAAAATTTTATTTTCAGATCTCAGAAGTTTGCCGAAAAGGGTATCCGAATCTCTATCCCAATCTGCTGTTCTGAACCTGTACCTACAAGAAAAATGGTTTGTTTTTTGGGGGAGGGGTTTGCCTTAGTCAAACCCTAATTTAGGAATTAACCTTGCAATCAATAATTGAAATAAAGAATGCTATAAAGTAGTAGAGGTAAATCTAATAATGAAGCTATGATGTTCAATAGATATGCGATTGTATTTCGAATGTAAACAAGTATGTAAATATGAAAGCTTGGACTCAATTAGAAACCATAAACCTCCATGATTGTATGCTTGGAATCCACCTTGAAGAAAGAATGAATGAAAGTTTGAGGATGCATAAAGGATCTTGAAAGAAGATCAATCCACCATGATGGATAGATCTAGGGTTTTGAATAATGAATCTTGAATGTTTGAACCAAATCCCTTCAAAGGCTTGAAAGCTTGAATCCTTGATCTTCAATGGAGAATTTGAATGCTTAAGAAGAAAACTTAAACTCTTTGAAAGATTGAAAACATTTAGAACCATGGATGCTTGTAATTTTTTCTTGATGACTTCTTTCTTGATTTCACTTGGAGATAATTAGTACTTGACTTTTGATGATTATTGCTTCACATGACTTAGAGAAAATGAGAAGAGAAAACTTCCTTTTCTATGAAAATAGGGCACAATATTCTAGAGAGGCCTACATAGGAGAATTAAATTCCAATTAGACCCATTCCCCTAGAAGAGGACCTATATTAAATATAATTTAAGATTTTCCGCTTCAAAACCCAAAAAAGCTGACCCGAGAGAGGGAAATGAATTTTTGATGACCTTCAGCAGCTGACAGATTTCTAGATTTGGAAAGGGGACCCAGGTTGAGGTTGAGGTCATCCTTGACATAGGTCAAGGTCAAGGTCATCCTTGACCTAGGTCAAGGTCGAGGTTGACCTTGACCTAGGGAGTCAGGACCCTTGGAAAACATGCCAGATGAGATGGAAGGTGCCCGAAGAGGCCCAATCAGGGTCCTAAACATGCAGATAAGTAGGAGAGGATGCATAAATGAGGGGACAATGTGATGGTGGTAAAAAACACCCCCTAAGGAGGGCTAAACTTTCTTAACATGGAAGTGCTTCCATTTTAAGATGATACTGCGACATTGACATATTTTGGCTCAAAATCACAAATAAGACATCTTGTATTTAGAGACTTACTTTTGGTTCTCATACTAGCCTTCTTATCTCCTATGATCTAGTTCTGTGTATGGTTCCTTCTAAAATATCTGGAAAATATGGGTTCAACTCTTTTTCTATCATCTTGATCATCATTGTGTCCTTCATTTTGTTCTCCATCACTTGGTACATCATCTTGAGCAATATACTGATTGTCGGTATTTGCAGCCTGATGCTCGGGTGCAATGATCTATTGCTTGGGAGATCTACATTCTTGGTTGGGTAGAGTGTCAGGTTCTTCATTGTAAAAAAACCTGTTGTAGTCCTCTGGTTGTTTAGTGCTTTCCTTTTCATTCTTCTCTGCAAATTCATCTATCTTTGCATTTTCACTTTCAACAATTTTGTTAGAGGATTTATTAAGACATTTGTAAGATTTTCTCTTGGTGGAATACTCTAGAAATATTCCTTCATCACTCTTGGAGTAACCACACCATAGCTCATAAGGTGTCTTCTTGGTGTCTTTCTTTGATTGTACTTTGTTCAATGTGTAAACAACAGTACTGAAAAATTCTCTCCAGAAGATTTGGGTGATGCCTTTCTCTATCATCAATGTCCTTGCATAGTCAACTATGGATCTAGACCTGTCTTTTGATTCCATGCTCATTAAAAAAGTTAGTGAATTCATCTAAAATAAATTCCCCTCCTCTATCTAATCTTAAGCATTTCAATTATTTACCACTTTGTTTTTCAACCATTGCTTTGTACCATTTAAACATCTTAAATGCTTCTGATTTATCTTTTAGAAACATAATTGTCATCATTCTATAGTAATCATCAACAAAGAGAATAAAATATCTATCACCATAATAACTCTTTGTCCTCATGGGTTCACATAAATCAGTATGGACTAATTCTAGAATGGCATCAAATGTATGGGTTTTTATTTTGAAACTAGACTTTGTCATCTTACCTTTTTGACAATTCTTACACATGATATTGTCAGGCTTAGTCATCATCGGTAAGCCTCTTACATTTCTTTTTATGCTTACCTTTATCATGTTGTCAGAGTTTACATGACACAATATTTTGTGCCACAACCACATGTCTTCATTTCTAGCCATTAAACAAGTAGTGTCAGTATCATTCAGATAGAATAAGTTACCTTTTGTCTGCTCACTGATACTAATCAGATTTCCTTATTCATTGAAGATATTTGCCTTCTTATTTTCAAATGCTACTTTGTGAACTAAATTATTCAACTAAGAGACACTCAATAGATTATAATTCAATCCTTTCACTCAATAAGCATTTTCACATTTTATCAGGTTATTCAAAATTATAGTTCCTCTACCTTCAACTGGACAAGGTGTATCATTACCCATTCTTACTAAACCACCATTGTAGTATTCAAAAGTCTCAAAATTTTGTTTATCACAAGGCATATGGTGAGTCAAACCACTATCTATGATCCAAACATCATTTTTACTAACTTTAGATATGAGTGCAGTTTCTGTTAATCTCTTAGTTCTGTTGATGATTAGTGACCAACACTTAGTCATTCACTGAGGCAGTTTTAGTTGGCTATCACTGTGGCCGAGCTAAAACTATGCAAGGCCGAGCAACATTGCTGAGCAGTATTTAGTTTTGCGAGTTACATTGCCGAGCCGAGTAGGATACAAAGATGTTAAGTGCTGAGTGAAAGAGAAGTCAAGTGCCGAGAAGAACAATTTTTGTATACATGTCTGAAATGATTCAAACTTTGAGGATAAGTGATCTAGCCGACTTGTAAAAGCTTTTTGGGCTGACTTATGTATGCATTTAATATTCTTCTACGAATTTAGTTATGCATTTAATTTTTTTATCCTATGCATGATCTATTGTAATCATTAATTATAATACCATCAAGGTATGGGTATTAGATCTTGATCGTTGATCAAGATCTCGCTATCAGACTTGGACGGATATATTAGATTGCTTCTAAACCCTATTGTGTGTGTGCAAGAAGAAAGTAGATGAAGTGTGTGGTGACTGCATTTTGAAGTGAAATGCACAAAGGGTTATTTTGATAAGAAGCAGAGATCAAGAAGAGTGACAATATAGTGAACAACATAGTAAAGTTATATTAGATTGTGAGATCATAGAAGGTACTAGAAAGAGGAGATCTGTCATCAGCATCTAAGTGCATAATGAAGGATCAATACTTGAGACATTCTAATCATTGTATTAGGTGAAAATATCTTAACAAAGTGGTTCTAGCAGACCTTTCTAAATCTCCTAATAGAGTGCTTACTTTATTGTAAGTTGAAATCCTTTTATAGGGTAGATTATAATTATCTTTAGCTCTTAACCATGCATACCTTTAATAGGGTGGATTGAATTTTTTAATCAAATTTTGTAGCCTTAACAAGCACACTTTATTACTGCAGTAGTGGAGAATTTTGTGGGTGTCATCCCCACCCCAGTTTCACCTATTTGGGTTTCTGGGTTACCAAGTTCTTGTGTTATGAGTTATTTATTTCATTGTGTGGATGCTATCTAATATTACATTAGATTCATATATGTATGAATGTGGATCAATTTGTTTTAAGTGTTTAATTTTAAAGATATTATTCACCCCCCTCTCAGTATCTTGCTTTCCCATTATTGTATTTCCAGCAGTTTCTACATACCTTTCTTCATCATCATCTGAATCATCTTTTACTGCCACACACACCATCTCAATTTCTTCATTAGATTCAGTGTCAGTGTCATCATCTTTGCATTTTTCTAGGTAACTGGCCTTCTTTCCTTTGTCCTTGTAGTCTTGGGTATCTCTTCTCTCTGATTGTCGGTTGCTTCTATAATCACCTCTGTCAAACTTATTTTCAAATGACCTATCATTACTTCTGTCATCTTTTCTTCTGTTAGGACATCTTGCAACAAAGTGTCCAATCTCTTTACAATTAAAACAAACAAGTGGTAATTTACCTTTGTATTTACCTTTTCCTCTCTGCATTCTTCTAGCCATAAGTGCTTCAATTTCATCAAGATCTTCTTCTTCACTTTCACCATCACTATCTTTTCTCATATTGTGTTTATGACTTGATTTATTTATTCTCAAAGAATATTTGAATGCAAACTCTATGTTTGGTAAGATACTATTATCAAAGTTATTCATCTCAAATGAAATCGGTCTTCCAATCAAACTGTCTAGAGTAACATTGATATTTGCTACTACTCTCATCTCTTGTATGGCAGATACTCTAATAGCATAAGTAGGCAGCAAGGTTCTTAGAATTTTACATACCACTGTATCTTCGTCTAGTACACCTCCAACTCCTCAGATAACATTGACTACCTCTTTGATTCTTGTGCTGTACTGTGTGATGTTTTCACCTTCTTTCATTTTGAGATTATCAAACTTTCCTCTAAGGATTTCTGCCTTGGCTCTCAGAACATTCTTGTCACCACCATGTACAAGCATCAATTTGTCCCACATCTACTTTGCAGTCTTGCAGGTTTTGACAGCTTCAAATTTAGCATCAGAGAGTGAGGAAGCAAGCTCTATCATCATGCAGTTGTGCTCATACTTCTCTCTCATTTGTTCAACTGTGGGTGCACTTGTGGGAAGCACATATTCAGTATCTAAGTATTGAGTAACATCATTTCCAATACATGATAAGTGGAGTCTTATTCTGCTTTGCCATGAAGAAAAATTGTCTTTGTTCAATTTGGGCACATCTCGTCTGTTCATCTTGTGATCTTTATCTTAGGTCTTGAAACCTTCCTTCTAAGCACACAATCTCTAATACCAATTGTTAGTAATAATTGAGAGGGGAGGGTGAATCAGTGGCCTCAAATATTAATCCTTAAATCAACCCTTAAAAATTATTACCACTTTTAAGCCTCTCGTTATACTCAGTCCTACAAGATGAATGCCTTGAAATACTTATAACAAATTACTACTTGTTGGATTTCTTTGTAAAACCTTCTTCTGTATGTTTACCAATAAGATGTCAACTATTTACTGAAACATAGTAAATCACTAGAGTATACCAATCAATCCAGAATTGCATATGCGAAATGTAAAATAGTAAAGTAATGAAAGATAAGCACATAACACATGGATTTTTAATGTGGAAACCCTGTTAAGGGAAAAACCACTGGGACCAGTACCCCAAATTTTCACTCTTCTGAAGTGAGCTCGGTTAAGATCCAACCCTGTTAAAGGTTACAAACACACTGTTAGGTGTGACCTTGTTAGAGGATTTAAATAATAGTTTGTCACTTAGTATCTGGCATCTAATGCTACCATCCTTGATCAAACACTCACTTGGCCTATCATTAGGTATTAGGCATATCGAATGCTACTTTCTATGATCAAAATTTTTGATACTCCTTGGGATGTATCTCAATTATAGAAGACTTTTAAGTCCTGATCGATTAAGAGACTTGATGCTTCAATGGTTAAACTGAAACACTAAAGTGATTTGTTCACACATACAACTTGAATTGTAGATTTTAAGATCTATTGTAAGTGCATTACTTCTCTGATCAATATAATCAATTCAATACCTTTTCTCCACACTGTTCTGCTTTGTGATGTTGTTTTACTGTTTGTCGGTGTCTACAGAATCTAGCTCTTTCCTCAACTTGTTGATTAGGTCTAAAATGAATACTTTCTTCTCCTTCAGTATCTCTTCAACATCTATTCTTATCTTCTCTTCACCCCACAATTTGTAATGAATTGGGTTTGTCTCTTTATAGACATGATTCTCCATTTCTTGGATTTCTTGATTCTTGGTGTGATCCAAAATTCTTGCCAATTAGATTCAAAGAAAAAATCCAGTTTTATCTCAAAGAGATATTTTTTCCAACTGGACAAATCATCTTTAAATCAATTACTTATCTCTATCTTTATCTTGTTGATTAAAACAACATGATAAGTATCAGTTAAGTCTATTTTTAGCTTTTGACAACTAAGCATTTTATCATTTCTTAATTCTCTGTTCTGTCAATCAATACTTTAGTTAGTCATCAATGATAACTGATTGTTCCATCAGTGTGACTTTAGTTATCATTAGGATCTCTGTCCTTGTCTTTTCTGTCAGGAAAAACTGGAATTTTGTCTGTTGGGTTACATTGTGCTTTGCTCGTCAGGCAACACTATGACTTTGCTCGTTGGTAATTCTGTGCATTTTCTCTTCGGGTAACACTATGACTTTGCTCTTTTACTCTGACCATCGGTGTGCACTCCGTCAGTGCATGCAGTCACTTTGTGAATACTTGACTTATATGCATTATTGATAGCATAGCCTTTATTCATCAGTTCTTTGAAGTCTTTAGCAGTACTTCCATGACCACATAGATTATATCAAGTTGACATCAATGACAATATAATACATTAACTGATTTAATGCCTTGCATGATCATCAACTTAACATCTTCAAACATTTAATTAATTATAGCTCATTAGAAAATTGTAGATATCTTTAGGAATCCCTTTCCAAAGGATACTTTTGAGTATCTCTGAGGTAGCCTTAGTGTAATTTCCCCTCCTAATCAGAGCTATAGATGCATTGATTTGAATAATTTTAGTGTACTTAAAGAGATCCTTATTATTCTAGATTGATGTTTTTGGTGGCTACTAATCAAGGGGAGTAGTCAGCTTGACGAGTCATATGTTTTTATTTTTGGCTTCTATGACTTAGTGCATATATGTGCCTTTTCATTAATACAAAAGGGGAAGAGAGAGTTATGTGAAAAATAAGTATGAGACTAAGGGGGATAGATTATTCCCAGGTGGAGAGATTGTTAGAGATACGTTGAAGGATATATTATGGATATTATTGGTATTACTATTGGTATGGTGTATTTGTGCATTGATTTGATTTTTCACATCATATGTTACCATAAATGCTAAAGGGGGAGATTGTTGGAATATATTCTTATATGTGATGACATTGAATCTTTGTCATTGATGTCAATATTTTACTACTATTGATGACAATGTTCCTTTGTGTTCCTAAGATGTTGAAGATATTATTGGTTTGGTACATATATTTTATTGAATATCAGATGTTGTAGAGGTACTAATGGTTTCATTGATTTTTGTAGTTGATCAATGTCAAATTACAAAGGTTTGCATGGTGATTTGAGTGAGATATGAAGGGTTTATCATAGACTAGTATTTTGGTTGTTCAGGAAGATAAAATATTTTAGTTCTTGGATTGTGTATATCAATTATGCAATATTCTTGGTTGCTAACCTAGTGGTGAGTTCAAGACATGGATGTGTGTCCTCAACTTGAGTAGTTCGAGTTATGTGAAAAATAAGTATGAGACTAAGGGGGAGAGATTATTCCTAGGTGGAGAGATTGTTAGAGATACTTTGAAGGATATATTATGGATATTATTGGTATGGTGTATTTGTGCATTGATTTGATTTTTCACATCACATGTTACCATAAATGCTAAAGGGGGAGATTGTTGGAATATCATTCTTATATGTGATGACATTGAATCTTTGTCATTGATGTCAACATTTTCCTACTATTGATGACAATGTTCCTTTGTGTTCCTGAGATGTTGAAGAGATTATTGGTTTGGTACATATATTTGATTGAATATCAGATGTTGTAGAGGTACTAATGGTTTTGTTGATGTTTGTAGTTGATCAATGTCAAATTACAAAGGTTTGCATGATGATTTGAGTGAGATATGAAGGGTTTATCATAGACTAGTATTTTGGTTGTTTAGGAAGATATAATATTTCAGTTCTTCGATCGTGTATATCAATTATGAAATATTTTTGGTTGCTAACCTAGTGGCGAGTTCAAGACATGGATGTGTGTCCTCAACTTGAGGAGTTCATGATTTGGACACTGACAAGTTATCTTTCTTGTATGACAGAGGTTGTTGATTGGTGTTCCTAATGAACAATATAAAGACAATTATGAATTGTGAGACAGAGTTGTTTGTATTGTTGTAATGGCATTTCATGTTTTTTTCTGATGTTTCTAGATCATGTCCTATTTGTGTTGCTGGATCTTATTGGGTTATGTGACCAGATTTGGTAATTTTCATGTAGCACGTTAATGTTCTTATTGTTCTTGATGGAATTTATGTTGTAGCATGTTGCAAAGGACCATGGCATGATTTGTGTATCTAGAGCATGCTCAAGGATTTTTTATGGATCATTTCTATGTCTTAGACAACATTTAATAGATTAAATTGTGTATTAAGATCTAACAAATTAATATTTTGTAATTAGGTCCATGGCTGACCTAGTTGAAACAAAGTTGATATACTGTATAAAATATGTAATAATTTATAAATGCAAAGGTGTGTGTGTGGTACATAAGAGTGAATGTGAAGAGGTATAAGTGGAATCCAAAATTGAGGTAGATATTTAATGTGCTTCATTGGAACTGTATTGACATATCAGAGATTCTATCTGTTAATTTGTCTGATATGAACTGTTGTCCACTGTAAATTATAACCATAGATTGTTGTAAGGTAGTGAGCCTTCATTTGGGTTGAAGCCCTTATTGTATTTGAGTAGTGAGCTGTAGGAAGTGTGCCTAAATACATGTGCATTCCCCTTGTAATACTGCTAACAGGGTATAGTTCTTTTAACAGAGTACATTCATCTTGTGGGTTTGATCCCCACCGTGGTTTTTCCCTTAACCGAGTCTCCACATAAAAAATATTGGTGTTATGTAGTGATTAATGTGGTGTGATATTGTATTCATGTTTATCATTTAGATTTAAGATTAATTTTATAAGTTGGTTAAAGATTTAGATTTTTTGTACATAGCTAATTCACCCCCCTCTTAGTTGTGTGTTCTGCCTTAATTCTAACACATATTGATGTTTTATTTGACTTTATTAAGATGAACGATCAATGATTGACATATAGATGTTTTACTTAATAACTTCCCTTGGGTAAGCTGAATATGCGGGGTCAATACCTCAAACTATTTGACATGATTGCATAGTTATCTTGAGAGGAGTGTTAGTTGGTTGATCGATGTGGTCTTGGTTATTTTCTAGATATGCCTTAGTTCAGAGTGAATAGAGGTTTGTTGACTTCTTTAGGAGAGAGGTATCATATCAACCACAACACTTTAATTTTCTAACCAGAGAGATGATGGTCACTCTAGAGGACATGTACAGGGATATGCCCCTCTTCTGTCTATTTCTATGGCTTCCATTGGAGGTTTTATGATGGTTGATAGAAGAGCTCATGGTTTTCATGTTGGTTGGGGTTGGATTCTACATGATATGATTGCACATCCTTGATGATTTTCTTAGGGTTCCTACATTTTAGCACATCTATACCATGAGATGCATCAGGTGGTGTATGCTAATGGAGCATCTTTATTTGCAGGTGTTGTATTGCTACAAATTTGGGCTTAGGAGCACATCCTAGTGTCATAGTTGATTGCTGATAAAGTGTGTATAAAGGGCCACCCTTTCAAATATGGGTATAGTGGTATTATTATTCAACCTATTAATATTATGGATAAGAACAACTAAGAGGGGGGATGGGGTGAATTAGTTGTTTCCAAACTTTAATCTTTAACCCCTTTGTTCTTAAAACCATTCAAGCATAAATTCCCTAAACTTTGATCTGATTACTTGAATATAAAATATGTATGTATACTGTTTCATAGCTGAGGGGGGGGTGAATCAATGGCCTCAAAAATTAATCCAATAAACCAACCAAAAAATTGTATCTCAAATATAAACCTCTAGTTATCTTTAGTCCTACAATATGGATACCTTTAAATAATCATTTCAAATAACTACTACTCAGAGTTCATTGTTAATCCTTATTCTTAAGCTTTACCAAATAATAGTCTTAGCCTTTACCAAAATACAGTAAATAACTTAGTGTTTACCAATCATCCTATTTTATTAATGTGTAAAGCAAAACATTAAAGAAATGATCCATATACACATTTGACACATGGATTTTTAATGGGGAAACCCTGTTAGGGGAAAAACCACTTGGGACCGGTAACCCAAAATTTTCACTCTTATGAAGTGATCTCAGTGAAGAGCCAACCCTGTTAAAGGTTACAAACACACTGTTAAGTGCGACCTTGTTAGAGGATTTAAATGTAATAATTTATCACTTGATATCTAGCATTCACTATGCTATCTTCATGAATAAACATTTTGATACTGCTTGGGATGTATCTCAATATATAAAGGATGGTTAAATATTTCTTGGTTAAGAGACTTTCTAATCCAATGGTTAAACTAAAATAGTAATTGATCTATTCATGAATACAACTAAAATTTGCAGATGTTCAGATCTATTGTAGGCTCGTAATACCTTTCTGATAAATGTTTCCCTTTTTTTTTTTCCTTTGCTCCACTTCTTTCTGCTCGGTGATGTTGTTGCTCCTCTATTGCTTGGTGTCCAAATAAATCTTTAGCTCTGTTCTTATAAATCTTTAGCTCTGTTCTTCATCTTGTTTGATCAGGTCTATATGAAGACTTCTTATCTTCACCAGTATTCTCTTTAGCATCTTCTTCTCTATTTACCCCTAATTCATAATAAATTATCTTGTCTCTTTTATAAACATGATTTTGACCATTTCTAAATCCTTGTCTTTCTTGTTCTTGATGTGATCCAGAAATCTCACGTTTCTTACTTTAAAGCATGCTTTAGTTTCATCCCATAGATTTCACCTTGACAATTGGAATAGCACTATCTTTAAAACTCTATCTTATCTCTAGCTTTTAACTTGTTGATGAAAACAATGTAATCAACCAGTAAACTCCATATTTAGCTCTTGCCAACTAAGTCTTTTTTCATTTGTGAACTTTAGTTCTGATCGGTGTTTAACTCCTTGTTTACTCAGTCTTGACTTTAGTTGTCCTTGGGCATCTCTATCCATCAAGGTTGTCTGTTCCTCAAGGTTGTCTGTCTGTTGGGTAACACTGTGACTTTCTTTTCTGCTCGAGTATCACTTTGGTTCTACTCAATAATGCTTTCTTGGGTATCTTGCTCAGGTATCACTATGACTCTCTCGGGGTTCTCTATCCATTGGTGTGCACTATCCGTCAGTGTTTGTTGTCACTTGCGGTGTATACTAAAATTTTATGCATTACTGATAATATAACCTTCATTTCTTTGGTTCTTTGAAGTCTTAGACAATATGTATATAACAAATCAGATTATATCAAGTTGAGATCAATTAAAATACAATACATTAACTAATTTAATGTCTTGCATTAACTTTCTACATTTTAGTGATCATAAACTTGACATCTTCAAGAATTCAATCAGTTATAGTTCATCAATCTCTCCCTTTGGCATTGATGGAAACATACTACATAATACTAACAAAATATGAAATATATCAGTTGTAGTTCATCAATCACTACCAAAATTATTGTTCTATAACCGATACAAATGTCTTACTTTCGGTAAACTCTTCTAGCTTAGATTTGATTCTTAGAGAATACTTTCTTCATTATTCATTCCCTTTACTGGATATATGTAGAAACTTCTGATTATGTCTCTCCCTTTGTTGTAGAATCTTCTCTCCCTTAGATGGATGTTTCTTTGTATCTTTCTTTGATGTTTTTTCTCCCTTTAACTATTCCTTTCCTTGATGGATATCTCTTTTTCCTTTGAATACTTCTGATAGATATTTCTCATGTGGATATAATATCTCCCTTTGGATTATCAAGATAGATATTTCATATGGATATTCTCTCCCCATTTGACAACAATGCCAAACTCTTTTCTCTTTTATTTTAATATATTCCTTGAATTTCCCTTTCCATCAGCTATAAAATAACTCTAGTGTTTGGTGCAGATAAGTACCTTTTTTTGTACTGATAGATCTTTTTAGTCCATCTCTTTTCTTGCATCAAAATGAATGATCTTCTGATAATGTGTAGGCTGATGTAGCCTCCTAGTCAGCTTAGTGACCAATAGAAAAGGGTCAGACCCCTAGTCTCTTTCTCAGGTAGTCAAATGTATCTTTAGGCAATGAATTTATGAATACATCTGCTAATTGCTCCTTGGATTGAACATATTCCAGTATCACCTATTTCTCTTGCACTTGTTCTCTTAAGTAATGATACTTGATAGCAATATGCTTTGTCTTAGCATGCATGACTGTATTCTTTGAGATGTTTATTTCACTTGTATTATCACAATAGATAATCACTGGTTCAAGAATTTTTATATCCATACATTCTAGTAATTGCTTGATCCATGCAATGTTTGAGCAATTTGTAGAAGCAACCACATATTTTGCTTCTACAGTAGATTGTGAGATGCATCCTTACTTCTTACTGATCCATGTGACAAGTCTATCACCCATAAAGAATGCTCCTCCAGTTGTGCTCTTTCTGTCATCTAAGTTTCTAGCCCAATCAACATCTATATAGAATTGAAGCTCAAATTCTCCTTCTCTTTTATACCATAAGCCATAGTCTTTTGTTTTCTTTAGATATTTTAGAATTCTTTTGAAAGCAGTCATGTGTGATTCCTTGGGATTAGCATAGAATCTTGTAACTATTCCAACTGCATGTGCTATATCTAGTCTAGTATGAACAACATACATTAGCTTTCCAATCATAGATCTTTATAGGGTCTAATTTACCTTGGTTGACTTGTCTTCCTTTGTCAGCTTGCATCTAGTTGCCATAGGTGTTCCAACTAGCTTGGAATCTTCTATCTTGAATATCTTCAACACTTCCTTAATGTATTTGGATTGTGTGATATAGATGTCTATATCTTGTTGAAGAATCTATAGACCAAGAAATTTTTTTATCTCCCCAAACATTGACATCTCAAACTCTTTTCTCATTTCATTAGAAAAATATTTGCATAACATATCATTACCTCCAAATATGATATCATCAACTAATATTTCAGCAATCAAAATGTTATCATCAGTATTTTCTTTTAAATATAGATTACTATTTTCACTTGTTGTTACAAATCTAATACTTATGAGATAGGAGTGAATTATTTCCTACCATGCTCTAGGTGCTTGTTTCAATCCATACAAGGATTTGTGTAGTCTAAAAACCATGTTTCTCTTGTTAGTATCAAAAAACCCTTCTGGTTGTTCAATGTATACCTCTTCTTCTAGAATTCGATTTAGGAATGCAGATCTGACATCTATTTGGTATACCTTGAA
>MU226912.1:3946916-3960759 GCA_018584345.1 Thuja plicata | reverse complement strand
AGGGTCACACCTAATAGTGTGTTTTGTAACCTTTAACAGGGTTGGCTCCTAACAGGGCTCACTTCAGAAGAGTGAAAATCAGTAACTAGTTGCATTGGTGGTTTTCCCAAATTGGGTTTCCACGTTATATCTGGTGTTACTTGTGTTTATGCTATTTGATTTCTGCATGTCAATTACTGTGAATGTTTAATGAACAATAATAAGTTAATCTACCGAGTAACATCAGTATATATTAAAGACATCTAAGGGACTTGTGGATTTATTTTTGTGGTAACTGATTCACCCCTCCCCTCTCAGTTACTCCATCCATATTTCCAACAAAAACTATCTTTAAAACTCTAGCTTATCTCTAGCTTTTAAATTGTCAATGAAAACAATGTAATCAACTAGTTAACTCCATATGTAGCTCCTTCTAGTTGAGGCTTTTGTCATTTCTAAACTTCAGTTATGATCGATGTTTAACTCATTGTTTTCTCAGTCTTGACTTAAGTTGTCCTTAGGAATATATGTCCATCAGGGTTGTCTGTTTATCGGGAAACACTATCCATCGGGGTTGTCTATCCATCGGGTAACGCTGTGACTTTCATTTCTGCTCAGGTATCACTTTGGTTCTTCTCGGTAATGCTTTCTCGAGTATCTTGCTTAGGTATCACTGTGAATCTTATCTTGGGGTTCTCTATCCGTCAGTGTTTGTTGTCACTTGGTGTATACTAAAATTTTATGCATTACTGGTAACATAACCTTTATTTCTTTGGTTCTTTGAAGTCTTAGACAATATGTATATAACCAGTCATATTATATCAAGTTGACATCAATGACAATATAATACATTAACTGATTTAATGTCTTGCATTAACTTTCTGCATTTTGGTGATCATCAACTTAACATATTCAAACATTCAATTAGTTATAGTTCATCAGTATATAAAAATCATAATCACATTCACACACTTGACACAATATTTAATTTTTATCATGGAAACCCTCCTAGGGGAAAAACCATGGTGGGGTTGTTTACCCAAAATAAGAAAATACCTTGTTAGAAGTATAACCTTATTACAATATATAGGGAATGCACATGCATTCAGGCACACTTCCTAGAGCCCACTACTCAAATGAAAAGCCTCAATCTACAACCTTGAGGAAGGGTCACTGGCTTATAGTTTTATCACTACAATGAGCTATAACCCTTTTTGTGTGAAGTATGTAAGTGACATCTACCTCATGTTTGATACAACTCCAATATAGCACAATGCAGATATTTGTTCAACCCCTTATTGAAACACTTCTAATTCCCATTGAATCAGGCTCTCCCTTCACTAGCCATGTCTAGCATCTGCATCCATTTTTTGCAACTTGAATTTACCTTAATTTATCATTTTATACCAAGAACTAGGTTGACAAAACCTAATTCATCATCTCTTTTAATCTACACACCATATCTCTTGATTCAAATCCATCTCTAACCACTTTATCTTGACCACACTCTATAACCACCTCCTTGATATAGTAAATATTCCTCATGATTTAGCACTTGCACAACATTATTTACCAACTAAGTTGACCAAGAACATGAACAATAATAAAAATATTATCATTGACCAAAAACTCCACCAATCTGATCCTTTTGATCCATGTGTATCACTAAATCATCAAGAACATACTTCAAGAACATCCTATAACATCATGGAAAATACTCAAATATTCAAATCCACCATATCCATTGGATTTTCCAGCTCTTTTCCACCGAACCTTAAGAACATTGTCGACAAGTCACTGAGACAATAAGATTATGCCTTGCAGACCTCTGAAGTATAAACCCTCTGAGTTGAATACACATGAGTAGGTATCTAACACACTCCTAGGTGTGATCCATGAAATTATGACTCTATTGTGCACATCACACCTCTTTATATCTTCCTTTGATCATGGTCTGTCACCCTGTCTCCCAATCACCTTCTACAACCTGGTTACCTATACAAATCATCATGAAATTTTTTGTAAATTTGGGTGAACATGGTGTAAATCTTCAACATAATTCCTCTACATGCATGAGTTAATCTCTACAATATATTCTTCTCATTGGACCTTCTAACATTATTCTCTATTGGCTAACTTGCAATAATTAAGATAGCAATAAGAAAATAACTCTTTTGGTTACTTTCTCTGATTAGTATTTATGTTATCCTGACATCAATGCCAACATAACCATCATCTATCTTTTCCAATATGCCAAAAATATCCCCCTTTTGCATTGATGGAAATATGTGATGTAAAAAATAAGTAATACAATCAGAAACCAAAAGTCATACTCCTAGAAAGATAATCAACAGTCCTACCAACAATATCCTTCATTATTTTTTAGAGTCTCTATAATAGAACTTCTTCTACTCCCCCTGGGAATATGCTCGAATTGGTTCCAATCTAATTACATACTCTTCTCTCCATCAACTTCCTCCCCCTTAAGTACACACCACATATCATATATTACTTCTTTCTCATGTTTAAGTATACATAAACCTACACATCTCATCTAATCATCTTCCTTCTTGATCTTCTCCTGTATTCTTCTCCCTTGTACATGCTCTTCATACCTCATAGTTTTTCACATATGTTTCTCTCCCCCTTTGACATCAATGAAAAAAGGTGTATCATTAGTCATTGATCAAACACTTTAACTTACTAATTATAGCACTTCCTTGTAGCTCCCTCCAAATACCTAACTTCACATTAGATAGCTTCTCCTCACCATGCGTACTAATCCCCCTGAATAGTAGCCTCAATATATTAATCCAAATATTGATGATATCTTCATGTATCTCCTCTATGCCGATGCATCCTTCCACATCTTATTTTATAATAGGTGGAGCAAGTCCTCTTGAATTTCCCTTGGATCTTACCGAAGTAGATCTTGTATCTGTTCTAACCTTGTTCTTCTTTCTCCTTGATCACATCTTATGCTTTTGTTCATTATCTCCCTCTTTCTTTTCCTTTTCTTTTTTATTCATATTCCTTTGAACATGCTTGTCTACCTTTTCTTCTTTTCTCTTCTTGTTTTGCATGCATTTTTTTTCTCCCTTAGTTTCACCCATGTTCACCTTCTTTTCTATACTATTCTTAGTAGTATGTTTAGATAAGTTATATCTTATTTGTAGAACAATTCTTTGTATGTTGTTTCCTTTCCTTTTTGCAATACATTGTCTTGTAATATGAGCAAATTTATTACATGTAAAACATCTAACCCTTTTACCTTTAAAGGTGTCAGTCCTCTTTCTCATACCACTGCACATAATTGGATTATGATCATCCCTTGTGCAATCAAAACATAGATATCCCTTTTTTGTAATCCTCCTTTTTGTGTCCAAGATTCTTACATGTAGGATTCTTACCTTTGAACTCTTGATCTTCAGACTCCTTTTCCAAGTTCTTCATCTTGGTCTTCTTTCTTTTCTCCTTTTTTTTATTAGAACTTTCTCTGGTTGGATTTGGAGAATTCTCCTCCTTTTTCTAATCCAATACCATTGTTGTCAATTGACCTTCTCTGAGCTATTAGTGCTTCAAGTTTTGTTGAACATATATTGAGCTTCTCCTTGTACTCATTTGCAACTCTAAGCTCTTCCTCCATGGCTCTTACCCATTGATCATTCATGCACTTCTTATATAATTATCTTGCCTCAATATCTAAAATCAAGAAAATCTGATCTTCTTCAATTCTCTGATAATATTAATTAATGCTTCTTTCAATTGATCTTCTGCTATCATTCTTCTTAAGTTGTATGACATTAGAATCCTTTTGATTTTGATTATTGAAATCATCACAATTTTCTTATCCATTTTTAGTTAATATTATGTATGCATCTACTAACCCTTTTTCACTATTCTTGATTTGATTCTCATCATAAATTCTTATAAGGAGTGTTCTAACACTTTGTCCATCTATTTTGTCTTTGCAAATATCAGTCTAACTTCTACCAAACTAAATAAGTAGATGACTATCTTTTGAGAAATTCAATTTTTCATACCTTGATATCATTGGATTTACTTGTGAGTCTAGCATTATTCCTTCCTTTCTTGCATCATCTTGATAAACAATTTCCTTTGAGATCCCCTGCATCTAATTCAAATATTGTTGATGTAGTACCTTGTTAAGGTTGATTCCTTGACTGCACTTGCATGATTTAGTCTGACTTTTTTCAATCTGAGTGATCTGATAATTTATTCCTTTATTTTTTATATGCAAAAAAATTATCTATCTCTTTTTATCTTGATCCAAATTCACTTCCAAAATTTTTCATAATCTTGTTTCCTTTATTGTATAAGTGTGGAGTGTATCCTTCTTCAACTAATTGACCAACACTAAGAAGATTGTAAGTCAAATCAACAACATGTAGTACTTTACCTGTTGTATTCCTTTCATCTAGGAGAACAATACCTATTCCCTTGATTTTTCCTTCAGCGTTGTTACCCTATCTAACTATTCCACCATCATATTATTCATATTTCACAAACTTTCTTATGTCACTAGTCAAATGATGTGAACAACCACTATCAATCAACCAGTCATTTTTCTTATTTACTTGATTTACTGAGACTTTTCCTTTTTCATTAGCAAAATTCATAAATTTCTCAAGGTCAACCTTTTCAACACCACTACATGCAGAGACATTTCTACCAAAGATATCATAGAACTTGATCTCCTCAATAGTATAGTTATCATGAAACTTTACTCATAATATTTTTACAACAGTATGACTTTTAGAATTCTTACCTTTGGAGATATCTTCCTTCTTGATAGTACTAATCTTATGCATCTCAAATTCCACATATTTTTCTTCATTACTAGACATGAAGTGAGAGCTCCTACTGTGAGCAAGTAGATGTAACCCATATCCTTGAGTATATGAAATTTTATCCTTGATCATACTATTGTCAGCAACATTAGTCATGATATCTTAAACAAGATTGTTAGCATTAGCATTCGATATCATATCTGAAGACATTGGTTCATTTTTTGTAATTGCAAAAAAAACAAGTTCATCTTCACTTTTAACATTATTAGACTCAACATTAGTGACTCTCTCATCATCACCAACATAATAGTATGTATTCTCATCTTTAGACTTATCAAATTTATTCTTAGGAAATCTCTCCATGAATCTAGAGGCATAATGTCCTATCTTTTTACACCAAAAGAATTTAAAAGGAATTTTTCCTTTTTACTTACTAGATCATTTTGATAGTCTCCTTGCAATGGTTTCTTCCAATTATTGAAGCTCTCTTTCTTCTTCTTGAAGCTCTCTTAGATCTCCTTTTCATATTTTGATACTCTTCTTGTGTTATAAATAATGGGAAGTGTGTACTGAGAGGGGAGGGGTGAATCAATACCTCTAAAACTTTTATCTCTTTTATCCTTTAACCTTTATGTAATAAATTTTTTATCCAACCATCTATTCTATACTATCTTTGTGTATGACATATCAATTCTTTAACTTATGTAAACATTCATGAAAGTAATTGACTCATAACACATGATATGATATTGTACAAAACCCCTGTTAGAAGGTAAAAACTATGGTGGGGATGGCACCCACAAAATCTTCACTATTTTTAGATTGGAAGGAGCTAGTTAAGGCTTACAATTTGATCACTTCTGATGATCCACCCTATTAGGAGTATTATGTGGAGACCTATTAAGATCTTCTCTGTTAAGAGCTTTAACAATACTTTTCAGTGTGCACTCGGTTAAGAGATTTACAATAGGATTGTTAAATCCACCTTCCTTGAAAGGATTTCTTCTATTTGCTACACTTTCTAGAATACAAAAAAAATACTCATTGACCTAAGTGTATGCAATATAACTATTTCTGATTACAGATCCATTACAATTCACATGTATAAATGTATCACCTATTATGATTGATTAATACCTCTTTTGCTTGGTATCCTTTGTTCTTGGTTCTTGATAACCAAATTCATATTTTGTTGTTCTACTTCTTGAAACTCTTAGTCTAATCCATAGATGTTCTTGTTGGCTACATTCATCCTCTCATCTATGATATTTAATGATTATACCATCTATTTATAAGATAGATAGACCTACTTAAGTTTCACGACTAACAAAACTAACTCTATGATCACAGGTTTACAACTTGACCTTGATTTCCTAGTCTGCATGTTTTCAATCAGTTAGACTGATTAAAACAATTATAATAATGTTGCTTGTCCCTTAAGTAATGGTTTTAAAAACAAAAAAAACTCTATAAATAGAATATGAGTGTTTTATCTGATGTGGAAGTCAGATCCACTTTTTCCAGGATGTAACAGACTTTCTGTGTCTGATGCTCAGTTTGCTCTGAAGTCAGTTTGACTATCTTTCAATTTTCCTGGTTGAACTTTTTGTCAGGTTGCTCTTTGTCTATTCTCTCGATTTGCATTCTGTCTTCTCATCGGGTTCCTCTGTCAGTTTCCTCCTGTCAGGTTCCACTTTAATATCTTTGGTTTGTACTTTTGGTTAACACTAAAAAACTATGTCATCAGTTTCCTCCTTGCTTAGCATTTTCAGTTTGAACTGAAAACCTGACTTTCAATGTAGAGTAACTGATAGTTTGAACAACTTGTTTTCTCATTGCATACTAATGGAAAAACTTTATGTTTATCAATCTCCCCCTTTAACATTAGTATCAAAAATAGATATGTGCAGAATACTATCAACATTTATAGACATCAATCTCCCATTTATCCTTCAGATGTTTAAGAGCCATGTGCTCTAGTGTAATCCATGCATGCATGTCAGAGATGCTTTCTTCTATAGACATCTCAGGGGTGGAAATAAGTTGCCTTGCTAAACTTAAGTGAGTCTGCACAAGTGTGAGGTTCGGTAATAGTATGGACTAAATTTGGTAACCTCCTCTCTGAATTGTGACTCTGCTTCCCAAAGTTCCTATCTTAACTGTTTGATCTCTATGATCTTCTCATAATGGAATTTTATTGCATTTTCATCAGTGGTTAGACTTTGTGCACTTGCAGTTAGATCAGATTCAATCTTTGCAATCTTGTCATTGTTATCTTTAATAAACTTCTCTAAAGTGCATAGTTTTGTATCAAGGAAACAACTTTAGTTATGATTGGATCTAATTGATCTAATAATTCTAAAAGATTTACCTTATCTCTGCCACTTCTTGGATGATCTTTTCTATCAATTTATATTGAAATTTCTTCTCTGCTTGTTCCTCAATTGCCTTTTCTACATCAACATTTTGCATTGTGTTTTCTTCGGTGAGGATGACAAGTTGATCTAGAATGGGGGCATTGTGATCAACATCTATGGTGGGTACAATTTGACTCAAGATGTCCCTTGTATTCTCCAGAATGAAAGAATCTTGGTACTTATTTTTAAGCTTTTCTTGCAAAGCTTTCCTTTGGCAGATTTCTCCATACTCTTGGAGAGATTCAAAGTCTAATGTTGTTGGGTCACATTTTAGTATTTCAATAATCTCATCTAATGTGACTTCCAACTTGTTCTTCTTTATTTTCTTCTTCTTCTTTTGTGTTCCACATGTATGCAGAACCATAGCCATCTTTTTGGCTTGGTCTGATGTGCTACTAGATGGATTTTTGGGAGTTGTACCTTTCTCTTGATGCTTGGTATTTTCCTATTGGTTGTCTGAGGATTTCTCCTTGTCAACCTTTGGTGTGTCTGCAGCTTCTACTTTAGTTTCCTTTGGTGTGGTATCAACTGTCATTTCTTGCTAATCCTTCTCCTTTTGCACTTCATCAGCATATTTTATTTGTGCATCATGCTTGGTGGTATCTCCATCTTTCTATTCTCCATCGATGACATTTTTTTCATCAGTTGTGTCCTTATTTTCATCAATTGTGTATTTTTTCTCTTCATTACCCTTGTCCTCTAGTATGCTTGCATTAGGATCTGGGGACTTCTCCTTCTGTGAGATAATATTGATTGCTTGAATCAATAGTGGCATTTGGCCCGGTATGTGTAACCGTGCAACATCAATTGTAGTGTCCTATTTTTTAGTCTGGTCCTTGGCAATAGTGACATCTTCATCTTTCTAAATTTCATATGCAGGATCATTGGTGATGTCCATAATTGTATTGTCCATAGTGTTGTCCATAGTAGTGTCTGACCATGTATCATCTGTAACATCCATATTCTTGTTTCCCATTGTGTCCATTTTTGCTTTGTCCAATTCTACATCAGTGATGGTAATTGGTTTAGTGCTCTAAGTAGCATGATCATCCTTGGTCACTTGATTCTCAATAAGAGTTCTTTGTGACTCAGGTCTTGTATCCTTTTTAGGAATATCAAGTATTTTTCTCCATTCGGCTTCACTCTTTCTATCTAGGTCCAGTAGATTTCCTTTAAGCACTTGGTAGGATCTCAACTTCAGTGAGAACCTTTTGGAATGAATCTTCACCATTTCTTTGATCTCCTCCATTTTTTATTCAGGAGGCATGACTGATACTAGGGCTCTTCCCTAATTTCTTTCTCAGAGTTCAAGGCAAATGTCCATCTTGCCGATATCCTATCTTGAAGTTCTTTGGGCATATTTTTTCCCAGTTGTATTGGGAGTTATTTGAATATGCACATCATCTTGATGATTTCCTCCTTAATCTTATTTTGATCCAAGGGATCCAATGTTAACCATTTCTTGATCTTCCTACTATTTATTGTACCTGATTTGATAATTGAGGCACATGCTTCATCAACTATTTTAGGTATCTTGTTCTTTTCCTTTTGAAAATCTTCATCTTGTTCGGTGTCCTCAATGTCCTCCTTAGAACTAATGAACTTTCTTCTTTTTTTTGGCCCTCTTTTATGTGTTTTTATTTTCCTCTTGTAGGTCCTTACTTAACCTTTCTCAATGGTGAAGGACTTGTGTCCTTAGCTATTTGACTTCTTGTCCTTGTAGCAGTTGTAGTTCTAGGCTTCTTAGTTGGCAAAGGTAATGGTGTATCCGACTCTATAGAATCAGAGTCACTTTCCTTCTTAGCTTCACCAATGGGTGACTATCCCTTAGTTTCTTCTTTATGTTCAGTTTCTTCTTCTATAACCGATGACCTTTTCTTCAAGTTTTTGACCATTTTATCCTTCTTCTTGTCTATCTTCTTTACAACCAAGCTAGTTTTGATTCTTTCTTTGGCTTCTTCATAAGTGTCAAACTTGGGTTGTGTTTATCTAATGGCTCATTTATTAATGCATGAATTGCATTGGATGCTTTATCTATGTTCGCTTCATATTCAAGTGGTTGTAGCCATGCTGTTCTTAGTACAATAGGCTTGATATATGTGAAGTTTGTTTCTACCATGAAACATATATCAGTCTTGAATTTCTCAATTAATTGCTCTGGGATCCTTACTCTTTTATGCATTCTCTCCTTGAATCCAACAAAGTATTCATCCATTACTGACTCAAAATGATCTCCTAGTGATTTTATAAACTCACTAATCTATATGGTGACTGGTCTTGTTGTATCCCATTTCACATTTCCTATTGATGGAAAAGATTCATGGAAATATAAGAATATGCACATGATAAGTGAACCAAACTTACATCAATTTGATTTTGCATTTATGATTGTCTTTAATTTCTCTTCTAGGTGCTTGAGTAGAAGTTCTGATAGATCTAACTGAGTTCCCTTTTTGACAATCTTGTAGGTTGTATCCACTAATCCAGATGCAATGTTGTTCATCCTGCTTGCCTAGAAGAATTTGTATCCTAAGACACATGCTCCAAATTTCAATTCATCATCTGTGATAGTGGATACCTTAAGTCCTCTTCCATCACACTTAGTGTTGGGATTAATGGGAAGTAGTACTGAGAGGGGAGGGGTGAATCAGTACCTCTAAATATTTTAACACTTTTCACCTTAGATCATTAGCAATCATTCTTTACTATATTACTAACCATTTCTGATGTTCTTTTTTATGCATGTAATGTTAATTCATAATCTTTAATTATTTGCAACATTCATAGAAACATTCATGAAAGTAATAAACAAATAACACAAGATATGATATCACAGAAAAATCCTGTTAGGAAGTAAAAATTGAGGTGGGGATGACACCCACAAAACTTCACTATCTACAGAATGGAAGGGAGTCGGTAAAGGCTTACAATTGATCACTTCTGATGATCTACCCTGTGAGGAGTATTAAAGTGGAGACCGGTTAAGATCTACTCTGTTAAGAGCTTTAGAAACACTAATTTAAGTGTGCACTCTGTTAAGAGATTTATAATAGGACTGTTAGGTCCACATTTCTTGAAACCAATCTTTTTCTCCTCTTTGTATGTGTTATCTTCACAATTTTCTCCTTTGTTTTCTTTGTTGGCTACTTCCTCTTATAGGTCCTTACTTGACCTTTCTTAAGAGGTGTGGTATTAGTCTTAGCCATTTGGCTCCTTGTCCTTTGTTTCTTTGTAGGAGGAGGAGGTGTATCAGATTTAGTTGCTTCAGATTTTGATTTCTTCTCATCTTGTCCTTCACCAATGGTACCCTGTTCATTGGTTTCCTCTATTTGTTCTTGTTCCTCCTCATTGACTGATATAATCTTTTTATGATTTTTCACCATCTTATTTTTCTTATTGATAGTCTTTTTGATTTCTAGGCCTCTTTTTATCTTTGACCTGGCCTCTTCATAAGTGCCAAACCTTGGTTGTTTTCTATCAATGGGCTCATTGATCAATGCATCAATAGCATTGGTTGCTTGATCTATGTTGATTTCATAATCAAGAGGTGCTAACCAAGTTGTTCTTGGTACAACCAGTTTTATGTTGGTGAAGGATGTATCCACCATAAAACATATCTCATCCCTATGTTTTTCAATTAACTACTCAGGGATCCTCACTCTTTCCATCAGCTTTTCCTTGAATTCAAGGAAGTATGCAGTCATAACTAAGTCAAAGTTATCTCCTAGTGACTTAATAAGTTCACTAATTTGTAGTGTCACTGGCTTTGTAGTATCCCATTTCAATTTTCCTACTGAAGGAAAATATTCTTGAAAGTATAAAAAATACACATGATAAGTGAGTCAAACTTACATGTGTTAGTCTTTACAGACCTTATTATGTTCATGTTCTCATCAAGTTATTTTAGCAGGATCTCACACAGATCCATCTGAATTCCCTTTGTCACTATTTTGTAAGCTGTGCTTACTGATGTTGACAATATGTTGTTCAGCCTTCTTTCCTGAAAGATCTTGTAACAAATCACACATGCACCAAACCTCAGTTCCTCATCGGTGATGGTGTTCACTTTAAGACCTCTGTTATCCCATTCATCTTTTGTAAGATTTTCAACTTCTGGCATGGAAGGATGCTTATGTGCCTTGGGATTTTTGGTTATTGGATAACCAGTGAAAACACGAATGACATCCTTAGTGATCTATTTAGGTTGATCTAGCCATAACTTTTGATCATGCATTCTGCTCAAGACTAACCTAATCCAGTTGATTTTGAATTCCCTCAAGAAATATAGGGCATTTTCTATTCCCTTTACTTGTAGATGCTTATGTTCATCTTTTAGGTTTCCTTTTGCATCACAAATATTCTTGTAAGCTTCATCCATCTCTAGATCTTCTATTTCAGTGATCTTGCAGTGAATGTAGGACCTTACGTCCTCTATTAACAAAACCCTAAGTGGAATCTTAGAAAATGCACCAGTTTCATCAGGTTATAATGCAATCCCTAGACATATCTTGTATTTGGGCTCTACACAAGTGTTTTTATTAATTAACCTAACCACATTCTTCTTATCACTCTTGATCTTTATGGTTCTTGAAGTGGTTGCCATCATTTTTCAAATTTAGGGCTTTCTTGAAAATAATGACAGAGTTCTTTGGGTGTCCTTGGTACTTACTTTGATCTGTGAGCTAGTGAATGATATGTTTGCTGTGTGCTGGATCGAGTCAAGGATGCTTTGTTATCAAATCTTTTATCACTCTAGTTTTTCTCTTCAAATTGTGGGTGCTAAATGAAGTGCTCTCGTCAAGTATTTATAGAGTTTTTCCCTAACTCTTTCATAAATGCTCAACGACTCATCAGGACATGAAGACGAAGTTTGTCGGGAAGACTTTAAAAATTCATCATCGGGTTTGTTAGGATGCTCGGGATGGTTGTTAAGAATTTTTCTTTTACTGATGGATATTGGTATTGTGTCATGACAACTTTATAAATTTTCTTCCTTACTGACGAGTGTTGGGTTACATTAGCAACTTATCTATTTTATGTGTTGACCAACAAATATTAGTAAGTGTAGACAACTTGTCCTTTATAATCACCAATGATTTTCGGCATGTGTTTACTGACGGGGTTGATTTCTTAGAATTGTAACAAGTAATATAATATGGATCTTTATTCATTCATATTTTGACTATCTATCAATTGTATAATGGAACTAATGCAAAATATGACTTGGTGTAGTGCAGTTCCATACTTACTTGTTCAACTCAAGTGGGGGTGGTGATGTCACCAGATCCATTGGATGGGGTGTCACCATTTACATTGCTTGGTCCAGCTTCATCATTGCTTGAATCTTTTCTCCACATTTTGTATCTAGCCCTTAGGATATCTCCAATGGTGTTTCCATTGGGATATGTGCTTGTCATTGTCATTTGGTCTTTGCAGTTTTTCTTGAGATGGCCAACTTTGTGACAGTGTAAGCATGCCATTTTGGGGTTTTTCTAGCCTCTAGACCTTTTAGTCCATGCCCTCATGCAGTTTGCAACAATGTGACCATATCTACCACATGTTGTACAGCTTTTCCATGTACTATAGTCCCATACATATTGATTATCGATTCTCTTTGGTTGATAGGGATTTTTGTGAGGCCTACCCCTGTCAGACATAATCTTAACACTAGTTCTCATTTATATGTTCTCTTGACAATACAGATTTTGTTATAATTAGACTATTTGGATTCATGTATTACTTTATGGATCTGTTGAATCCTTTTCTTGTGTGTAGCACCTGATTATGTAATCAGGAAATCTTTGAGATACTATGTGTAAGTGATGCAGATTTCGCTATAGGACTTAGTTTTGATGATTTTGTATATTGGATTAGTATGTGGATGTTAGATGTAATCAAAATTCATATTTATTAAAAGTATGTTTATGCATATAGACTAGATGCAGATATTGTTTAAGTTAAATGAATCATCGATGCATATATGAGTGAATGTGTGTTTAGTTTACATTATGTATCTCGATATGTTTAAAGTATTGTTTAATTGGACCTACTGATGTGTGCAAATGAGTGTGCAGGAAAGTTGACCATGGTACTAATCAGGGATTCAGGAATGGACCTATGTGAAAATCGTGATGCTAAGGCCCTGTCTATCTAAAGAGACATGGACCTCGTTGTATTGTCTTTTTATTCGTAAAAGTGTGGTGTATGATTGTAATTCATTTAGTTAAGTAAATGTGTAATAAGTCATGCTCATGTGAATTTTGTTGTGTCACTTGACACATGTGCACTCTATGTGTTGGCATGGCTAGTGTATATGTCTAGCATAGGCTTAACCTTACCCAAGAGTTACCTAGTATAGTCCCTATGCTTACCCTATGGGTTAGGAAGATAAGATTGAGATTAGATTGAGTCAAGGGAGATCAGATTGAGTCTTGAGGGTTGGATTTTCGAGAGTTAACCTTGGGTGGAGTTTAGGAGGGTCATTTGAGATCCCAGAGAGTAACTAGGGCCAAAACTAACTACCCCACTTGGTACCTTAGGGGTTAGGGGTCATTTTCAGCCCATTAAGAGTCTTGAAACTCATTTATGACTCCCCTAAAGTCACCATTTTGGGAAGTGGCGAATTTGGAGAGTTGG
>MU226912.1:3915830-3937753 GCA_018584345.1 Thuja plicata | reverse complement strand
TTTCTTCATCTCCCTTTAAATCCTCTTCCTTAAACTCCCCTTCTTCTATTTGGGTTTCGTTTTCTTCTGTTTCATCTTCTTCCATTTGGATTTCATTTTCTTTTTCATTTGATACTTCTATTCCCCATTCCTCAAGATCCTCTGTATATGATCCTAACATTGTGTTAGTACATTTAGTCTTCTCATTAGTTTCTTGTACCTCTTGCTCTTTTCGTTGTCCTTCCCTGTCTTTGCTACTGACTTCTTTAGTTTTTCTCCCTATTGGGATCCATTTCTGAATTTTTTTCTGAATAACTTTCTCCGGACATTTTTTTGCCTAGTGACCCGCCTTTTTGCAATGGAAACATGCAAAGGGTATAGATTCATACTCTATAGCCTGTTCCCACATACCCAACTTAGATTTCAAACTAATTTTTTCTGGCATATCCTTATCCTGCATAATCCCAACATAGATACGGGCATAGGTTAGCCTCCGTCTCGTCGCTGTCACATTATCTATCGACAAAAGTTCACCAAATGAATTAGCTATACCAAAAAAAATATCTTCCAGCCAATATTCAAGAGGCAATCCGTGTAGCTTTATCCATACTGGAACTTTTTGATCTTTGTCCTCCTTGAATACAAGATTCAAACTCCATTTTTGGAGAATAAGAGTGTTTTTCCCAATCAGCCATGGCCCACTGCAAAGAATATTCATTCTATCTTCTTCACAAGAAAAAAAGAACGACATACATCCCTTAGCCATAGCTACCACCTCTACCTGTCCTTTCAAAGCCCATTTTCGGGAAACAAATGCCCTAACGACTTTGATGTTAGGTCTCACTCCTACAAATCTACCAACCAGCAAATTTTTCATCCTTGCCATAGAAAAATCAATGGTCTGGTCTGGGATTTCAATAGCAAAGTTTCCCAGAGAAGGTTTTGAAATGTTCTTCACCGGAGGTAAAGAAGATTTACCTATTGGTTTGATGCCAAAAAGAGATGCCCATTTCCTCGGTTGCCCCAGCCCAGCCTCCTGTCTAGGACCCCCTCCTGGGTCCTCTGGCGCCTGTCCCGCATCGGGATCCAATCCTGTGATCTCGATGTCCTTCCCATCATTCTGCTTGCTGCGCTCAGAGGATTCTGCCTCCTCCCAAATTCTCCCACCCAAATTCAAAGTTGAATCCGGACGCTCCCGCTCCCTCTCTCGCTCCATTGACTCTTTGTTTTCCTCCAAGAAAATCATTGATTCTTTTATTTCTCTCTTTAGCCTTTCTGATAATTTCATTATGTTGTTTCTGAATTCTAACCTCATGATTTAGTTTTTCATTCTCTTCTCTTAGTTCATTGATAGCCTGTACTCTTTCAATGAGTTCTATATTCATTCTATTTGCTTCTTGACTCATTAGAATAATCTGATTTGTAATCTCATGGTGATGCTTAGCATGTATTTGAATTTCTAACTCCTTCTCTTACAACTTCTCTATAATCTTCCTTATGTCATCAATAGCTAGTATTCTTTCTATTTCAACTTGTCTAGAAGAAATCATCACATCAATCATTCTTACCATCTGTGTCTCTTGACCGATTTGCAACATCTTTATTTGCTCTGTCAGATGATTATTGATCTCCTTTAGATTTGTGAGGTTCTCTTCTGATGTATCTGAGGCATTAATTGTATTTGATCCTAAAGATTCAAAGAAATATGGAATCTCTTCTTCTTGATAATCTTTTTCATTGCTCCGAGTTGCCATACCTTTTCTCTCATCCAACAGCTCACTCATCTTGATTCTCGCTTCTTTATACTGTTCATAGAACATCTGTATCTCAAGCTTTTTATTCTCAATATTCTTGTCAAGTTTGTACTTTTCCATTGTATGATATTTTCTCTTAAGCCTTTAAGCTTTCCAAGAAGAGACTTAGCTCTGATACCAATTGTTGGGATTAATGGGAAGTAGTAATGAGAGGGGAGGGGTGAATTAGTACCTCTAAATATTTTAACACTTTTCACCTTAGATCATTAGCAATCATTCTTTACTATATTACCGACCATTTTTATGTTTTGTCTTATGCATGTAATGTTAATTCATAATCTTTAATTGTTTGCAACATTCATAGAAACATTTATGAAAGTAATAAACACATAACACAAGATATGATATCGCAGAAAAATCCTGTTAGGAAGTAAAAACTGCAGTGGGGATGGCACCCATAGAAATTCACTATCTGCAGAATGGAAGGGAGCCAATAAAGGCTTACAATTGATCACTTCTGATGATCTACCCTATTAGGATTATTAAAATGGAGACCATTAAGATCTACTCTGTTAAGAGCTTTAGAAAAACTGATTTAAGTGTACACTCGGTTAAGAGATTTACAATAGGACTGTTAGGTCCACCTTTCTTGAAAGAATTTTTTAAGTAATAAGTATATATGTTTGACCTGACTGTATGTAATCTATAATTTCTGATCACAGATCCATTAAATCTCTCATAATAAGAATATCACCTATAGTGATTGATTAATACCTTTCTCTTCTCATTGGTAGCCTGTGTTCTTGTTCTTGAAACTGATTTGATCCGTTTCTATCCTTATGCATGAAATCTCTTGTCTAGTCTTTAGATGATCTCAGTGGCTACAATCATCATCAAACAATAACATGTTCACAATAGATTGAGCATCTATTTATACAAGTATTTGACCTATTCTAGAATCACACATTACAAAGTTAACTCTTAGATCCACCTTGATCTTTAGTTTGCAAGTTTTAAAATAGTTGAACTGATTAAAACAATATTAATTACATTTCTTCCTCTTTACACAATGGATTTAAAACAAATCAAGAAGCTAAATATACAACTTCAATGTTTTATCTGACATGGAAATTCAGATCCACTTTTTGTGGGATGTAATTGACTGTCGATTCTTGGTCGTCAAGTTGAACTGAAAGTATGTCGGTGTTCCTTTGTTGAACTGATCATTGTGTTCCCTTCATCTGTCAGGTTCCTCTTTTTGTTGTTTCATTGGTTTGCACTATTGTTACTCGTCAGGTTCCTTTATCCTTTTTGTCATCGGGTAACACTGATTATTTTTTGTTGGGATGCTTTGTACTTGGCAGTATCGGGTAACCTTGGTGTCAAATAGTTTTGTGCTCTATTTTTCGGTATAGTTTAACCGATGGTGTAGATCATGTTTTTCCTTGTATATACTAATGACAAAATATAATGCCTTCACTTAGCTCTTGTATTCTTCTTAATGTCATCCTTGGGCAGGTGCTTCAATGCCTTTACCTTATCATTTATTGGATAATTGATGACTGTATGAATAACATATTGTGTTATATGTTTAGGCTCATCTAGCCATAACCTATGTTTGTGGATCCTACTCAATACTAACCAAATCCACTCAGTCTTAAAATCTTTCAGGAACCATAAGGAATTTGTGAGCCCTTTCACTTCGATATGTTTGTGCTCATATTTAATAGTTCCATAATCTTTCCATAGCTTCTTGAAATCTTTTTCAACCTCCAGGTCGCTAATTTCTCCAATTTTTTAGTGTATGTATGCTCACACGTCTTCAATGAGCAAAACCATAGCTGATATTTGTGAGAATGCTTCAACATTTTTGGGTTGAGATGCAACCTTTGGGCATATCTTATAATGTGGTTCTACATAGGTAGAGTTCTTGACAAGTTTTACCTTATCCTTCTTAATACTCTTCAGCTTAGCGGTTCTTGATGTCGTGGCCATTGTTTCTGAAATTAGGTCTTTCCGTAAATGATAAAAAGAGTTCTTAGTTAGGCTTGGTACTTACTTTAGCCTCTATAGCTATAATTGATATGCTTGGAGTTCTTTGAATTGGGTTGGATTTGCTCTGTAATGCTGTCCCTTCTAGCTCTGGTTTCTCTTCGGTTGCTTCGCTCAATTCACTAGTGAGAAATGAAACCCTTTCGTTGTCTATTTATAGAATTTTCCCTAGGTCGAGTCATTAATGCTCAACCACTCCTTAGTGTGTGAAGATGACATCGTTGGTTGAGACACTAACTTCCCTCTCAGTGACAATGTAATGCTTCAGAGTAGTCATCTAACTTTTAACTTTCACCAATGGTTTTGGTGTATGGCAAAGACAACTTTGTCAGCTCATAAGATTACTGATAGATCTCATTTTACACTGGAAACTTTAGCTTTTCCATGTTAACCGACAATTCTTGGTAAGTGCAGACAATTTATCTTTGAATGTATACCAATGTATTTTGGTATATATTAACTGATGAAATAGTTTTTGCAGAATTTAACAAATAATACCATAGTGCATCTATAATCATGCTAATTTGGCATTTCAACTATGTATGATTGGAAAATATAACTTGGTGTAATGTAGTTCCATACTTACTTGTTCTACTTAGGTTGGAGTGGTGATGTCACCAGATCCATTGGATACGGTGTCACCAATTGCATTGCTCAGTCTAGCTTCATCATTACTTGTAGCTTTCCTCCACATTTTTTTTCTCATCTTCTTGATGTCTTAAATGGTGTTTCCATTAGCAAAGGTGCTGGTCTCTGTCATTCGGTCTCTACAGTCTTTCTTGAGATGACCAACTTTATGATAGTGCTAGGATTTCTTGTCCATTGTCTCATACAACTTGCAGCAATGTGACCAAATCTTCCACATTTTGTATAGTTAGTCCAAGTGTTTTAATCCCATACATATTGGTTACCAACTCTATTCGGTTGATAGGAAGATTCTTGACCTTTAGGCTTCCATGCTTTCTTTTTTTTATTCCAGCATTCAAGAGTAGTGTTCCCATGCATTTTGCAAGTAGGACAGTATTTTTCCTTTTAGGTTTCCTTCTTTGGTTTTTTCATCTTAGACTTACATTCATATGCTCTATGTCCTTTCTTGTTACATTTATAACAAATTCCTATGAAAGAAGATGTAGATTTAGGAATACCTTTCATTTTTCTCTTGCATACATTTGATGTGTGGCCTTGCTTTCCACAGTGATTGCATGTTATCTTTCTTGGTCTCATATTTGCATAGACATTCTTTGGATTAGCTTGTTTAGGTGATTCTTCATTCTCGGTATAGTCTACTTCGGTGTTGTTTTTGGCTCTCCTTTGTCCATCAAGAAAACCCTTCCATTCTTTTATTGCTTTCTTAAGCTCTTTTGATTATCTCATTATGTTGCTGCTAAATTTTGAGTTCTTGTTTCAGCTTTTCATTTTCTTCCCTTAGCTCATTGATAGCTTCTATTCTTTCAATGAATTCAACATTCATTCTATTTTCCTCTTGACTCATAAGAATAAGCTGATTTGTAATCTCATGATGATGTTCTGTAAGTCTCTGTATTTCATATTCTTTCTCTTGTATCTTTTCAGTGATCTTCCTTCTATCATCAATAGCTAGTGTTCTCTCTTTCTCAGCTTGTCTAGCATTGTTCATGATATCAATCATTCTTACCATCTGTGTCTCTTGACCGATTTGCAGAGATTTCACTTGTCCAACCAGATGTTGATTGATTTCATTTAATCTTGTGATGCTTTCTTCTGATGTATCAGATGCTTTTCTTGTAGTAGATCCTAAAAACTCAAATAGATTTGGTATATCTTCTTCTTGGTAATATGTCTCATTAAAAAAAGATACCATAATCTTTATTTTATCTAACAGTTGTATCATCTTGATTCTTGCCTCTTTATACTGCTCATAGAAGATCTGAATTTATAGCTTTTGATTCTCAATACTTTTGTCAAGTCTGTACTTCTCCATTGTATGATATTTTCTCTTAAGTCTTTAAGCTTTCCAAATAAGAGTTCTAGCTTTGATACCGATTTTTGGAAATAATGGGAAGTATATACTGAGAGGGGAGGGGTGAATCAGTACCTCTAAAACTTTTATCTCTTTTATCCTTTAACCTTTATGTAATCAATTGTTTATTCGACTATCTATTCTATACTATCTTTGTGTAAGACATATCAATTCTTTAACTTATGTAAACATTCATGAAATTAATTGACTCATAACACATGATATGATATTGCAGAAAACCCCTATTAGAAGGTAAAAACTGTGGCGGGGATGGCATCCACAAAATCTTCACTATCTGTAGATTGGAAGGGGTCAGTTAAGGCTTACAATTTGATCACTTCTGATGATCTACCATGTTAGGAGTATTATGTAGAGACCTATTAATCTACTCTGTTAAGAGCTTTAGCAACACTATTTAGTGTGCACTCAATTAAGAGATTTACAATAGGATTGTTAAATCCACCTTCCTTGAAAGGATATCTTCTATTTGTAACACTTGTTAGAATGCAGAAAAAAATACTCATTGACCTGAGTGTATGCAATATAACTATTTCTGATTATAGATCCATTACAATTCACATGTATAAATGTATCACCTATTGTGATTATTAATACCTCTCTTTCTCGGTAGCCTCTGTTCTTGGTTCTTGATAACCAAATTCATCTTTTGTTGTTCTGCTTCTTGAAACTCTTAGTCTGCTCCATAGATGTGCTCGTTGGCTACATTCATCCTCTCATCTATGATATTGAATGATTACAACATCTATTTATAAGATAGATTGACCTAATTAAGTTTCACAAATAAAAAAACTAACTCTATGATCACAGGTTTACAACTTGACCTTGATCTCCTAGTCTGCATGTTTTCAATCAGTTAGACTGATTAAAACAATTACAATAATGTTGTTTTTCCCTTAAGTAATGGTTGTAAAAACAAAACAAAACTCTATAAATAGAATATGAGTGTTTTATCTGATGTGGAATTTAGATCCACTTTTTTCAGGATGTAACTGAATTTCGGTGTCTGATGCTTGATTTTCTCTAAAGTCAGTTTGACTATCTTTCGATGTTCTTGGTTAAACTGTCTGTCGGGTTTCTCTTTGTCTATTCTCTTGGTTTGCACTGTGTCTACTTGTTGGATTCCTCTTTTAGTTTCCTCTTGTTAGGTTTCACTTTATCATCTTTAGCTTGCACTTTCAGTTAACACTGCAAAATTGTGTCATCAATTTCCTCCTTGCTTAGCATTTTTGGTTTGAATTGAAAACTTGACTTTCAATGTAGTGTAACCAATAGTTTGAACAACTTGTTTTTTCATTGCATACTAATGACAAAACTTTATGTTTATCATCTTTTAGATCCTTCAACTTTATTTGATCTGTGCATGTCACTTCCTAATATAGTAGCTTTGAAGGTTGATTCAGCTTTGGGTAGAGAATCACTAAAATCACCCATTTCAAAAGCAGATAAATTCCCAACTATTGTATCCCATGTCACAATATAAATATTTCTAATTTATTCAATAGAAACAACTTTACTCTTGTATGTAGGATGCAAAGATCTCAACACCTTTGAAACAATCTCTCCTTAATTGAATACACAACCAACACATATGATGCTACAAACTAATTCATTTATATTCAACATATAAGAGCTAATGTTCTCATCTTCAGACATTTTGAGAGATTCATACCTTCCTTTTATACTTTGTAACTTATCTTTCTTGACACATGCATCACCTTCATGGAGAGTCTCTAGATTTTTCCAAATCTCATGAGCAGTCTCTAATTCCATTAAATTTGTATACTCTATATTTGATAGAGCACTTAGCAATGCTTCTTTTGCTCTGATTTTGTACTCAAATATCTTCTTCTTATCTGGTGTAGTAGTAGATAGATCTGTACTAGGAGTGTATGAGTTCTTTGTGATGGTCCAATATTCTTCTCCAATGCACCTTAGATGAGTGATCATCCTTCCTTTCCATATAGGGTTGTTTGTTCGTTCAAACCTAGGACTATCCTTCTTATATGTTTCCATATCTAATCTCCCTCAAGATGTTAGGCTTCCTCCAAGGGACCAAAGATTTGATACCTATTGTTAATATTATGGAAAATAAAAACTAAGATGGGGGTGGGGGTGAATTAGTTTACAAACTTTAATATTTAACCCATTTATTCCTAAAACCCTTCTAGCATGAATAACCTAAATTATGATCTGATTACTTGAATAGAAAATATGCATGTATATACAAATAAGAATCACATTCACACACTTGACACTAGATTTTTTTTATTGTGGAAACCCTGTTAGGGGAAAAACCACGGTGGGGTTGTTTACCCACAATAAGAAAATACCTTGTTAGAAGTATACCCTTATTACAATATATAGGAAATGTACATGCATTCAGGCACATTTCCTAGAGCTCACTGCTAAAATGAAAATCCTTGGTATACAACCCCAAGGAAGGCTCACTATCTTACAATATGATCACTATAATGATCTATAAACCCTTTTTGTGCGAACTATATAAGTGACATCTACCTCATGTCTGATACAAATCCAATGTAGCACAATGTAGATATTTGTTCAACCCCTTGTTGAAACACTTTTTATTCATATTGAATCATAATCTCTCTTTGCTAGCCATCTCTAGCATCTGCATCCATAATCTGCACCTTGAATTTTCCCTAATTTATCATTTTGTACCAAGTATTAGGTCAACAAAACCTAATTCACCATCTCTTTCAATCTACGTGCCAAATCTATTGATTCAAATCCATCTCTAGCCGCTTAATCTTGACCACACTCTATAACCACCTCCTGAAGGTCATGAATCTTCCAAATTTCATGATTTAGCACTCATGCAGCATGATTTACCAACTTAGTTGGCCAAGAACATGAACAATAATAAAAATATTATCATTTACCAAAAAATCCACCAATCTAATCCTTTTGATCCATGCGTATCTCCTAATAATCAAGCACATAATTCAAGAACATCTTATAGAATCGTGAAAAACACTCAAACATTCAAATCGACTACAACAATTGGATTTTCTAGCTCTTTTCTGCCAAACTTGAAGAACACTATCAAAAAGTCACTGAGATAATAAGATTATGCCTTGTAGACCTCTGAAGTATAAACCCACTAAGTTGAAGACACCTGAGTAGGTATCCAACACACTCCTAGGTGCGCTCCATGAAATTATTACTCTACTATGTGCACCAAACCTCTTTTTGTCTTCTTGTCATCATGATCTATCACCCTGTCTGCCAATCATCTTCTACAACCTAGTTACCTATACAAATCATCATGAAACCTTTTATAACTTTTTTTGAACATAAAAAAAAATTCAACATGCTTCCTCTACACGTGTGACTTCATCTCTACAATGTCCTCTTCTCACTTGACCTTCTAACATCCTGCTCTACTGGCTAACTTATAACAATTAAGTCAGTAACAAGAAAATATAAGTTTGAAATACTTCCTTTAAGCAGTCCTTATGCTATGATGACATCAATTTCAATACAACCATCATCCATCTTTTCCAATATGTCAAAAATCTCCCCCTTTGGCATTGATGGAAACATGTGATGTGAAAAATAAGTAATACAATCAGAAACCAACATTCATACTCCTAGAAATATAATCAAAAGCACTACTAGAAATATCCATCATTATCTTTTAGAGTCTCTCTAATATCACTTCTTCTTCTCCCCCTGAGAACATGCTTGACTTGTTTCCAATCACTCTTCTCTCCATGAAATTCTCCCCCTTAAGTATACACCATATATCTTAGCTTACTTATTTCTTATGTGTAAGTATACATAAACTTGCATCTCTCGGATTGATTATCTTCCTTCTTGATCTTATCCTTTGTTCTTCTCCCTTGTACTTACTCTTCATACCTTGTATTTTTTCACATTTATTTCTCTCCCCCTTTGACATCAATCACAAAGATGTATCATTAGTCTGTTTGCAATTTTCTTTTTCTTATCAATGTTTGCTTCCTTTTCCTTTATTGCTTGTCAGCATCATCTTTATTTCTTTCACATTCATGCCTCTATGACATCTAGACACTGATCAAACACTTTAAATTACTAATTCTAGCACTTCCTTGTAGCTCCATGAAAATACTTAACTTCACATTAGAAATATTCTCCTCACCATGCATACTACTGCCCCTAAGTAGTAGCCTCAATACATCAATCCAAATCTTGATGATATCTGCATGTAGCTCCTTTGGATTGATGCATCCTTCTACATCTTAGTTTAAAATAGAAGGAGAAAGTCCTCTTAGATTTCCTTTGGATCTTACTAAAGTAGATCATGTATCTTTTGTAACCTTTTTCTTCTTTCTCCTTGACCTCTTCTTATTCTTTTGTTCATTGTCTCCCTCTTTCTTTTCATTTTATTTTTCATTCATATTCCTTTCAACATGCTTGTATACCTTGTCTTCTTATTTTTTCTTCCCATTCTGATCATTCTTCTGTATGCTATTGTTTTCTCCCTTAGTGTAACCTTTGTTAACCTTCTTGTCTATACTATCCTTAGTAGTATGTTCAGATAAGTTGTATTTGATTTCTAGAATAATTCTTTGTCTGTTCTTTCCTTTCCTTGTAGAAATACACTATCTTGCAATATGACCAAATTTATTACATGTACAACATCTAATATTTTCCCCTTTAAAGTTTTGATTCCTCTTTCTCGTACCACTTCACATGCTTATATTATGACCATCCCTTCTGCAATCAAAACATAGATATCCCTTTTTGTAATCCTCCTTTTTGTGTCTAAGCTTCTTATAGTCAAGATTCTTACCTTTGAACTCTTGATCTTCAGAATCCTTTCCCAAGTTCTTCCTCTTGGTCTTATTTCTTTTCTCCTGTTCTGATTTAAACTTTTTCGGTTGGATTTGGAGCATTCTCCTTTTTCTAATCCAATACCATTGTTGTCAATTTATCTTCTATGAGTGAGTAGTGCTTCAAGTTTTGTTGAACAGATCTTGAGCTTCTCCTTGTACTCATTTTCAACTCTAAGCTCTTCTTCCATGACTCTCACCTATTGATCATCCATTTAGGTCTTGCATACTTCTCTTTCCTCAATATCTAAAATCAATGAAATATGATCTTCTTCAATTCTTTCATAATATGAATTAATGTTTCTTTCAACTGATCTTGTTCTATTATTCTTCTTACGTTGTATGCCATCAAACTCCTAGTTTTGATCATTGAAATGATCAAAATTTGCTGATCCCTTTTCACTTACTGTTACGTCTTCATCTAATGACCCTTTTACACCTTTATTGCTTTGATTCTTATAAGAAATTTCTATGAGTGTTCTTACACTTTGTTCATCTATTCTATCTTTGAAAATATCAGACTGACTTCTACTAGACTGAATAAGTAGATGACTATCTTCCAAGTAATTAAATTTTTCATACCTTGATATCATTATCTTTACTTGTGAATCTAGCATTACTCCTTCCTTTCTTCCACCATATTTATAAAAAATTTCCTTTGAAACCCTCTGCATCTGATTCAAACATTGTTAGTGCAATACCTTGTTAAGGCTGATTCCTTGACTTCACTTACATGATTTAGTTTGACTTTGTTCAATCTGAGTGATTTGATAATTTGTTCCTTTATTGTTGAAATGGAAAACATTTCTCTTACTCTTTGATCTTGATCCAATTTCACTTCTAGAATTATTTAGAATCTTACATCCTTTATTGTTAAAGTGTAGAGTGTATTCTTCTTCAACTAATTGAACAACATTAAGAATATTGTAAATCAATTCAACAACATGTAGTACATTACCTATTTTATTCCTTTCATCTAGGAGAACAATACCTCTTCCCTTGAATTTTCCTTTAGTTTTGTCACCCTATCTAACAACTCCACCATCGTATTCTTTATATTTCACAAACTTTCTTATGTCACTAGTCATATGATATGAACATCCACTATCAATCAGCCAGTCATTTTTCTTATTTCTTTGATTGAATGAGACTTTTTTATTTTTCATTAGCACAATTCATAAAGTTCCCAAGCTCAAACTTTTCAATACCACTACATGTAGAGATGTCTCTAGCATAGATATCATTAAACTTGATCTCCTCAATAGTACGGTTATCACGAACATTACTAATAATATTTTTTGCAAAATTTTTTGCAACAATATGACTTGTAGAATTATTACCTTTGGATATATCTTTCTTCTTGATGGTACTACTCTTATGCATATGAAATTCCACAAATTTGTCTTCATTACGAAACATGAAGTGAGAGCTCCTATTTTCAATTGTTAATTTGTCTTCTTTGACTCTTTGAGCAAGTAGAGGTAACCCATCTCCTTGAGTAAATGAAATTTCATCCTTGATCATACTAATGTTAGCAACATTAGTCATGATAGCTTAAACAAGATTGTTAGAATTAGCATTTGATATCATATCTGAAGACTTTGGTTCATTTTTTGTAATTGCAATAAGAAAAACCATCTTCACTTTTAACATTATCATATTCAACATCAGTATCTTCCTTATCATTATCATCAATATAATAAAACTTATTCTCATATTTATACTTATGCTTAGGGAATCTCTCTAGACATCTAGAGGCATAATGTCCTATCTTTTTACACCAAAAACATTTAAAAGGCATTTTTCCTTTGTAATTATTAGATCCTTTTGATAGTCTCCTTGCAACCAGTACTTCCAATTCTTGAAGCTCTCTTTCTTCTTCTTGAAGCTCTCTTATCTCCTTTTACTATTTTGATACTCTTCTTGTAGATCGTGTTGGTATTGTAGATCATGAGTGTCAGAGAACATAATGAAATCAATCATTACTTTATCCACAAACTAGAGACAAGAGAATCACAACAGTGAAAAGGTCACTAAACCTTCTATACTTTGAGCTCCATAAAACTTAGGTGGGTGAACCTTTAACTCATCTACTTGTTCAGATAATTCTCTAAAAAATTTCTAGGAAATGGAAATATGGATACTTGAGCTAAACTCAAATAATATATTAGAAAAACAAAGCACATGACAATTTTATATTTTGAATTGTTTCACCATACATTTTATGCATCACATATGACCAGTGCCTAAGCCATTTGGGTTATAGAGTCACATAAAAGCATAAAATATCTGATAACAAAGCTCATTGACCACACAACATAGAACATGAACAAAATATGCCTTACATGTAACTTCTCATTTCTATGGACAAATATTATCAAATTCACAATAAATCATAAAATATCACGGTTAACTATCTCAGCATATTTAATTCTTTCCTTGAAAGATAACAAAAGATTAAAAAAAACCATCTCTAATAAATCAGAAAGACAAATTGAGACAAATCCTTAATTTGCATGCAATTCATAAAGAGTTAAAATTTAATACAAAGACACATTATCAAAATTTACTTGCTCATTTACTATCAAAAGCCATACATGCTTCTTAGAAAATGCATAAATTCAAATGTACTATACTATATTGACTAGATTGGCATGACATAGAAATGTGGGAACCCTTCTAAAGTGATCTTGGAATTCCTTTTATAAACTAAGGAATGCAACAAGCTTTAGATCACTTGAGGAAAAAAATTGAAAAGATCAAAACAAAAACAAAAACAAAAGAGAACTTCAACTCCAATGTGATGTGGAAACAACAAAAACCTTGAGTAGAAATTGGAAACAGGTATACAGGGGAAAAAACTCTTCAGATATTTAGATCAGTTTATCTTTGCAAAAGTGTAAGTCATCCACAACTTTTGACAAAAAACTCAAGATATAAATAAAAATCTTCCCCTTCTTACTCATCACAAATGTCTTGCTATCATAACCAAAATAATAGAAAAAAAGTCACCAATCATTCTATTTAGGATTTCTTTCTCTTCAAGGAACATTTCCCATTGGCTAACTTCTTTGTCCCCTGGACAATTGAAACTCTTCAATTCTTCAAAATGATTAACTGGTTCAATCCACTTGGCATCCATGATTTCCCTTGCATCAACAATAAATTTTTAAAAATCCACTTTATTCCTATTCATTACATCAAATATTCATTACACCCTGGAATATCCATATCATTGTCCATATTGAGCATTTTTTCATTATTCACCATTATAAGCTCAAATTCACTACTCCACACCTCAATTGATTTTAGCCCATTTTCCCTAATATAAATAGATGTCACTAAAGAATGATAACCATTACAAAACAACTACATTGTGCTCCTAACCAACTACTTCTTCCCTTTGAAAAGTGAAAACATAGAATTAACAACAATCACCTTGTCCTTTTTTTCTAAAATATTTTTAGGCATGTCATCTCTATACATCATTGTTGTTCCTAACTTTTCCATTAACAAGTTTCTACCAGACCAAATATTAAACAAGGGCTCAAGAAAAAAGACAACCTCATCACATAATTTTTTTTTGCAATAGGGACACATTGTGTCCATGGACAACACTCAACTTTTTTATCAAAAAGATAATTTTGTGTTGCATCACCTCCATCAAGACAGAAACTCCCTTAGCTCTTACAACTTCCTCCAAGTCTTCAATTCTACTTGCATAATCCTCTAATTTCAAATTCATATCACTAGGAAAAGATACATTTTTGGAAGTAGATAGCACATCACCTGGTAACTCAACAACCTCATGCACCTTAGAAACCTTCTTGGGCAGTTCTTGCACATAGTTCTCCAAATCATCATTATACCTTAAAACCTCTTCATACTTATTGGCTAGAGAAATTACATTTTCATAGATATCTGCATGTGTTTTTTTCTAAATCCTCTATTTTAGCCTTATTTAGGAAATAATGATAAACTACCAAATCATAAACCTCAGTGTTGCTAATGTTCTTCATGTTCAAAATTATTTTTTCTTCCTGCATTTTTCATTCAATATTTACCACATGTGGTTTTCGAGTTGGAGGAGCGAAAGACCATAATGCTAATATTTTTATTTATTTATTTCAGATCAAAACCTGATCCTCTTGCGACATCACCATACTCAAATTATGACTTAAATAGGGGATCTGGTTGTCTTATTATTTGATTAATGATAAATGTGGACTGAATATCCCATCCAGGAAGCAAGAGCATACCATTTTCCTTAACAATTGCTCTAGCCTGTTCCATAGTCAATTCTACAGTTTCTGGGTCAAATTTTGCAAAGCAACAAGGATCTCCTCATCCTAGCTAGTGTCATCACCACTTAAATCCATTATGTTTCTCATCTCATTCTACTTCATTTTTACAAGGAAACTTTTGAATTCATTAGTGTGGATGAAATTGTCATCAGTCATAAAATTTTGAGAAATGACGACTCTATCATCAATCAGATTTACCAAAGGAAAATCATTTTCTTCTCCCAATTCCTCTTTTATTTCCTCTCTCAATTTAATCTTAATCTCATGGAAATATTTTCCTATTACTTGAACAAATGCCTCTACAGTATCCTTTAGAACATGCCGCTTAGGTGAGATAAATTTATATTTCTTCACAGGGGGATCATTTGCTGATGACGCCCCATCACTAGATCCTTCTTCTTCTAATTCTTCACCCTCTTCCTCACCACAAAAAGACACAAAATCAACTAGAACCTGTTGCTGAGAAGCCATAATTATTTGAGGAAACCTTGCCATAATTAAATTGTAATTTCTTAGCACTTGATCAATTCTTTCTAGATAAGAAAATTCATAATAAAAACCAAGAAAATCATTGTTAGCTTATTTGAACTCTTTCTCTATTCTCATCAAATACCCCATTTCCTCCTTCTCTCTTGCATATCAATTTTCTTCATCAAATTTCTTACTACATCCTCTTCATCTAGGGGTTCATGGTCATGAACCACCTTCCAAGGAATCATTTGTGAGAGTGCAGCTTTGATAAATTTTTCAAGATCAAAAAATCTTGCTTGTGTTGTCACCATCCTATATTTATTCAAAAAGGTATTTAATTCTTGCAAAGATTTATTACCAACATATAATTCATAAACATTCCAGATCCTAGGCAAAAAGGTACCTTTTGTATGAGTAGTAAGGTACTCTTTTTCAACTAAACATAATTGCCAAAGAAACTCAATTACAAAAATCCTCGACGGAACAAAATTTGGTATAATATAGGGGGGGCAATGTGGACAACCATAAACCATGAATATAGTGACATTGTCAAAGAAGTATAAATCACCTCAATTGTGTTATACTAACCAATTAGGAACAAAATGAAATGACCTCAACAATTCCCTAATCCCCAAAAAAATCTCTCTGCTAACACCAAGCCAATCAAGAATAGGGTAAACAATCCAATTTTTAAAATAAAAGAAACATGAAGTAGGAGATATACTAACCCACACACAATTCCACAACTAAACAAGCAGTGAAACACCAAATTCTTCCATTTTTAGGATTAATTATTTATCCATCTCATTGAAATTATGGTAAAAAATTAAATAAAATAAGATAGAATACAACTTAAAATCAACCTTTGCATGATTCTTTTGAATCTCTACTAATCCTTCATGAATATTTTTCACCAAATAGCCCACGAAATCATAATCAGTGTTCACCTTTGGATTTTGTATTGCCATAGCCTATTGGGATTAATGGGAAGTAGTACTGAGAGGGTAGGGGTGAATCAGTACCTCTAAAACTTTTAACACTTTTCACCTTACTTCATTAGCAATCAATCTTTATTGTATTACCGACCAAATCTAATATTCTTTCTTATGCATGTAATATTAATCAATAAAATTAATTGTATGTAACATTCATAGAAACATTCATGAAAGTAATAGACACATAACACAAGATATGATATCACAGAAAACTCCTGTTAGGAAGTAAAACCTGCAGTGGGGATGACACCCACAAAACTTCACTATCTGCAGATTGGAAGGGAGCCTATAAAGGCTTACAATTTTATCACTTCTATTGATCTACCTTGTTAGGATTATTAATGTGGAGACCTTTGAGGATCTACTATGTTAAGAGCTTTAGCAACACTAATGTAGTGTGCACTCGGTTAAGAGATTTACAATAGGATTGTTAAATCCACCTTCCTTGAAAGGATTTCTTAAGTGTACTACACTTGTTAGAATGTGTACAATATGTATGACCTGACTATATGCAATCTATAATTACTGATCATAGATCCATTAAAGCTTATAAAGTATGAACATCACCTATAGTGATTGATTAATACCTTTTCTTGCTTGTCGGTAGCCTTGGTTCTTGTTATTGAAAATTGATTTGATCTTTGTCTGTGCTTGTGCATTAATTCTCTTGTCTAAACATTAGATTCTCTCAGAGGCTACAATCATCATCAAACAACATGTTCACAATTGATTGAGCATCAATTTATACAAGTTCTTTGACCTATTCTAGAATCACGCATTACAATGTTAAATCTAGATTCAAGGTATACAACTTGACCTTGATCCTTTAGTTTGCATGATTTGAATCAGTTAGACTGATAAAAACAATAATAATTACATCTCTTTTGCCTCACGTAATGGATTTAAAAACAAATCAAGAAGATAAATATAAAACTTTTGTGATTTATCTGACATGGAAGTCAGATCCACTTTTTGCGGGATGTAACTGACTCTCGGTATCTGATTGTCACTGTGAACTGAAAGTCTATCGGTGTTCCTTATTTGAACTATTTGTCAAGTTCCCTTAATCTGTCGGGTTCCACTCTTGACTATTTTTTCAAGTTACACTACTGGTTACTCATTGGGTTCCTTTGTCTTTTCTGTCATCGGTTAACACTAAATAGTGTTGCATCAGGATGCTTTGTACTTAGCAATATCGGTAACCTTGGCTTCGGGGAGTTTTGTTCCCTATCTGTCGGTGTAGTATTAATCGACGGTGTTTATCATGTTTTTCCTTCATATACTAATGGAAAAAAATAGTGTCTTCAATATCCCCCTTTTACATTAGTATCAAAAATTGATATGTGCAAAATACTAAAGTGTTTAGTGTGTACACCATGTATATATCCTTGTCATTATATGACTCCCCCTAACTATATGCATCAATATAGTATAAGAATATGTACATGTATACTTGCCTTTGTACTATACTTTCCCCTTTTTTCATAATCTTTCCTCTTTTTAATGATGTAAGATTACTGATTGTACATATCATTTCCCCCCTTTTTGATAATCATGATAAAAATGTACAACTTATAAGTTGTAAAAAATGTGCAACTTACAGAGTGTCAAGTATGTGGGAGTGACTTTTCTTGATATCTTCCATCATTTTCTCCCATTTCTCTTTGAGGATTTCCATTGTCATGTGCTCTAGTGCAATCCTGGCATGCATATCATAGATGTTGTCTAGGAAAAACATTTATGGGGTGGTAATAAGTGTTCTTTCCTGTGTCATATGGTTTTTTAGTAATGTGAGAGTTGGTAAAAGTTGAACTTGAAGCTCATTCACATCATCTCTAAACTTTGTTTCTGCAATCTAAATATCCTGTCTCAGCTTGCTTGAGCTGGTCATGGTGCAATTTGATTGCATCTTCAATGTTTGTGAGACCTTGTGCTGTCTTTTTGGTATACTCCTTGGTGAGTTGATCCAATGTACACAATTTTTGAATTAAGGCTATATCTTCTAAAATTATAGGGTCTAATGTGCTTACCAATTCAGATAGATTCACCTTGTTCAGTGCCACTTCTTGGCTTATTTTCTCTACTAACTTGAATTCAAATTTCTTCTCAAGTCTTGCTTCCTAGCCTTTTCAGCATCTATATTCTGAGATGTGATAGCATTGGTGAGAACCACTAATTGATCAAGTATGGGAGTTGTTTGATCAACATCTGTATTAGGTACAATTTTCTAGAGGATTCCTTTTGCAACATCGAGTACCTTTGATTCTTTTGTGGCCTTTCTCAGCTTATCTTGGATAGCTTTCCTTTCACAAAGTCTAGCATACTTTGTCAACTCAATAGGATCCAATATTCTAGGATCACATACTAGAATCTCAAATATTTCATCCATAGTGACTGGATTTTTGTTCTTTCTATTCTGTTTCTTCTTTGAGACTTGTGTAGAAGTAGATGTATGAACTACCATTTCTAGTTCATTTTTTCTCTGAGGTGCTCGGTGAAGGCTTTGTAGATGAAAATTCTTGTGCCTTCTTCTTGGTGTTCACCTATCAGTTAGGTGAAGATGTATCTTCATCAACCTTGGGTGTATCAGTAGATTTCTCTTCTATTTTATTTTTTGGATCATCTTTATTTCCTTCTTCACTCTTCTCCTTCTTCTTTTCCTCTTCTACTTGTTTTTCTCCTTCTTGATTCTGATCAGTAGACTTGTCTTGCTAATCATCGGTAGCAACTTGTTCTATAGTTGTATCTTTGGATTCATCTTTTGTGTTCTTTGTTTCTGCATCACCCTTGTCTTTGGGTATTATTGTATCTATAGTAGATTCTTCTTGTCCTTCTATCAGATTGATGGCCTTCATCAATATTGGCATATTGTTCTGTGTGCTCACCTATGCTGCATCTGTAGTTGTGTCCTGTTTGTCAGTTTGAGCTTGTTGAATAGTGACATCTTCATCCTTTTTAATTTGTTCTATAGGGTCCAGTCCTGTTATGTCAATGATTGAAGTGTCTGGCCATGTATCATCAACAACATCCATGTCCTTATTTCCTAGTGTCTTCAATGATTGAAGTGTCTGGCCATGTATCATCATCATCCTTCTTTGGATCCTTATCCAAATCATACTGAGTAATATCTTGAATGTCAATATCATCCATGACTTTATCTAAGTCAATGGGCTTAGTATCTTCCATATTATCCAAATAAATGTGCTTTGGACTTTATTTTTCTTTCTGCTCCTCTATATGAGGTGTCTCGGTGAGAAGTAATGGATTCTCACAGCTTGTTGATTCTGCAAGTAGATCAAGAATTTCTCTTCATTTAGCATTTGTCATGCTGTCAAGTTCTAAGAACTTTCCCTGTAACACCTTGTAGGCTCTTATCTTTGCCATAGATTTATTGGAAGTCTTTTTCATCATTTCTTTTATCTCTTCCATTTTAGATTTGGGAGGCATGAGTGTGACAAGTATCCTCTCCCTTGCTTCCATTTCCAGGTGCAAAGCATAAGACCATCATGCTGAAATTTTGTCACTTAGTTCTTTGGGTATTTTGTTAGCAAACTCAACTGGTACATATTTGAACTTGACCATAGACTTGATTATTGCATCTTCTATTTTATTTTGGTCCTCGGGCTCCACTTTTACCCATTGTCTGATTTTCCTATTAGTCATGGTACCTATTGTAGCAATTGAATCAGCAACCTCATCAATTGTTTGAGGGGTTAAGCTTTTCTTATCTACTTTAGGCTCATCTTGTTTTGAGTCCTCAATGTTGGCTTTGGTTCTGATGAGTCTTATCCTCCTTTTAGTAGGTGTTTTCATATCTATTTTATGCTTCCTCTTATAGGTCCTCACTTAAATTTTCTTAAGAGGTGTAGTATCTTTCTTTGTAGTTTGGCTCCTTGTCCTCTGAGCTGTTGTAGTCCTTGGTTTCTTGGTTGGAGGTGGAGGCACATCAGACTCTATGGATTCAGAATCTGCTACTTTCTTATCTTCCTCTTCATCGATGGAATCCTATCCCTTGGTTTCCTCTGTTTGTTCTTTCTCCTCCTCATTTACCGACAAAAACTTCTCAAGATTCTTTACCATCTTGTTTTTCTTGTTGACAGTCTTCTTGATGACTAGGCCCATTTTTATTTTAGTCTTGGCCTCTTCATATGTTCCAAATCTTTGTTTCTTACTTTCAAGTGGTTCATTCAACAGTGCATAAATTGCATTTGTTTCTTGATCTATGTTTATCTCATAGTCAAGTAGTGGTAACCAAGCTTTCCTTGGTACAACTGGATTAATATGAGTAAAATATGAATCCACCATAAAGCATATCTCTTCCTTATGCTTTTCAATTAACTATTCAAGGATCCTTACTCTCTCCATCATCGTTTCCTTGAAATCAAGGAAGTATTCAGTCATCACTGAATCAAATTTGTCACCTAGTGACTTGATTAGGTCATTTATTTGTAATGTAACTGGCTTGGTGGTGTCCCAGTTCAATTTTCCAATTGAAGGAAAGTATTCTTGAAAATAAAAGAATATACACATTATAAGTGAGCCAAACTTACATGTGTTTGTCTTGGCAGACCTGATTGTTGTCATATTTTCATCAAGTTGCTTCAGTAGGATCTCACATAGATCCATTTGTATTTCTTTCATGACAATCTTGTAAGTTGTGCTTAATGCTATTGATGCTATTTTGTTTATCCTGGTAGCTTGAAATATTTTTTACCCTATGACACATGCACCGAACCTTAGTTCCTCATTGGTGATGGTGTTCACTTTAAGTCCTCGTTTATCCTATACAACGTTGGCGAGTTTCTCAACTTTTGGTCAAGAGGGATGCTTGTGAGCTTTATAGGGTAACCTATTACAACATGTATTACATCCTTTGTAATCTTTTTGGGTTCATCCAACCATAACTTATGATCATGCATTCTGCTTAATACTAACTGAATCCAGTCATTTTTGAAAAACCTCAAAAAATATAGGGTATTTGTTATCCCTTTTACTTGAAAGTGCTTGTGTTCTTCCTTTAGATTCCCTTGATCATCACATAGCTTCTTATAATCTTGATCTATCTCCAAATCACCAATCTCAGTGATCTTAAAGTAGATATATGATCTAACATCTTCTATCAATAAAACCCTAGGAGGAATTTTTGAGAATGTGCTAGGATTATCAGGTTGCGATGCAACCTCTGGACATATCTTGTATTTTGGTTCCACACAAGTTCTATTCTTGATTAACTTAATGACATTCTTCTTTTCATTCTTCAATTTGGCTGTTCTTGAAGTTGTTGCCATTGAGTTTCAAATTTAGGGCTTTTTCAAAAATAAAAACAGAGTTCTTGGTATGCTTGGTACTTAATGTTAGCTCTTTTTCTTGTGGAATCAATTATAATGGAAATAAATGCCAGACTCTCCTATACCCAAGTTGGATTCTCATAGGGAAAAGGCTAATTAACAAGGATGGAAAATCCTTCTACACTTTGGGCTCCACATACCCAGGCGGGTGCACCTTTGACA
>MU226912.1:3858241-3879351 GCA_018584345.1 Thuja plicata | reverse complement strand
CCCAAAAGCTTCCCTTCAGTAACAACAAAGTGACACTTTTTTGGGTTCAGAGACACCCCATATTCTAGTGCTTTTATCATGACCTTTTCCAAATGATTGCAATGATCCTCTGCTCTTTTTGAGAAAGATATTAAATAATCTTGGTAAACCACCATCAGGACATCTATGAGGTCTTTGAAGGCTACATCCATAGCTCTTTGAAAAGTAGCACCAACATTTTTTAGCCCAAATGGCATACGAGCATATGCATAGATGCCCCAAGGGGTAGTAAATGTTGTTTTGAATTGCTCAGATTCTTTAACCAACACCTTATTGTACCCTAAGAATCCATCCATCATAGATAACAAGTCACATCCAATGACTTTATGCAATATAGCCTCCATATTAGGTAGTCCATAATTATCTTTCAATGAGGCTACATTTAGGTTTTTGAAATCAACACACAATCTTATTTCCCCATTTTTCTTTCTTACAGGGACTAAGTTAGAAACCCAAGATGAATGTCTACTAGGCTTGATTATGCCTACATCCCTCAACTTCATCAGTTTTGTCTACATTTTGGTGGCTAGTAATGGATTGATTGGCCTTTACTTTTGTTTGAATGGTTTAGTGCCTTCTTTTAAAGAGACATCATGTTGAAATAAGTCTTCTCTCTAGGCTTTTAATGCAACATAGGACCAGGCAAAAACATGTTTTTACCTTTTCAACAACTTTATCAAATTTTGTCTCACATTGCTGTCCAATTTTTTGCCAGAATAAGCCAATTGGGGAGATGTTTTAGATCCCGAATTAATTTCCTCTAAGTCTTCCATTCTGGCATTGGACTTCTAAGTCATATAGTTGTCATTTATGCTGAACATGCCTTCTAATTCAACTAACCCCTTGGGAATGTGATTAGTATTCAATTAGATGACTTCCTGATCAAAAATATATTCCTTATTGTCCACAGTTGACACTAGAGATTCACAATCAATCTTTTGACCATCATATTGACCCATACACTGGATAAACTTGAGGATATCATCATCATCCTCAAAAACTTGCCAATTATGAATATTGTCAAGAACTTCTGGCCTACTTTTTGTTTCAACTACAGACATGCTAGTAAGAGTAACATCATTATTTTTTAGGGCAACACTTGCCAAGAAATCTGCCATTATATTATTTGATCTTTCTACCCATAATATATTGAAAGCATCAAAGAATTCCATCCTATCCCAAACAACATATTTATACAATTTTAATATGTCATCTTTAGTAGCATAATGTCCCCTAATTTGAGATATAATTAACTAGGAATCTCCATGGACTTTTAAACATTTAATACCATGCTTGATGGCAATATCCATTCCCAAGATTAAAGCCTCATATTCAACATTATTGTTTGTGCATTGAAAAGATAACATAAATGAATATTTGAAAGTGATACCTCATGGGGATATCAACAAGATTCCTACTTTAGATCCTTCTTTTGAACATCCTCCATCGAAGTACATTTCCAGAGTCTATTTTGTTGCAACAACAATTCATCCACAATTGGGTCAGTATTTTTTAACTGTGGCTTAACTTCTTCAACCCTAAAATTTTCCATATCAACATTCACACAACAATTTAATTGATCAGGTAAGAGCACCTCAACCATAACAGATGACCGGGGTTCTCTATACAATTTGACCTCATTCCCATTCACAGGGATAGTTGCATAGGATAAATCCAACTGCATCTTTCCTCCTAATGTTGCTTCCCATTGCCTTGATAGAAGCATACCATAATATGGTTTAGTATCCACTACCACTATGTCCATTCTATAAGTTGCTTAAGGGAAGGCAGCAATTTTCACTTTGCTATGTCCAGAGCTCTGAACATTTTGGTTGTTTCCACACTTTTGGACCTTAGGAGCACCACCTTGATTGTTCACATTTGGATCAGCGGATAGATTCAACTGTAGTACTCCTTGATTCACATGCATAGAACTAATTGTAGTATTATTATTAGTAGCATGAAGTAAGGCTATCTTCATCTTCATATCAACTACAGCAGCCTCCAATTCCAACTTTTCTAGTTGTTTTTCCAAGTCATCTTTAGCCTTCCTGGCTTGTTCAATGTCCAAATCAATTTCAGGTATTCCTTTAGGGTTGGAAATTTTTTGCCCGGGCTCATTTATGCTGATACCCACAACCTTTTTCTTACCTTTGTCAGGGGCATCTTTAGCAGTTACCTTGAGTTTCATATTTTTCTCATTCTCATATGGGAACAACTACCTAATTACATTCAAATTTGTCCTTGTCAGGGTTTGAGATTTTATTCAGGGATTTATTTCTCACATCATTGAGGGTACCAAACAATTCTAGATCCAGAACTTTGACTTCTTGATTCAGGCTTTTAGTCTTAATCATTCCTTCTAGTCTCAGCTAAGAGTTCTTCTCTTTCCAATAATAAATCATATATCCTTTGCTCATGTTTTTCCTTTGCTTCAGCTATTTCCTTTACTTAATCTTTCTTTTTTCTTTTCAACACCACAACCTCATCTTGCAACTTATCATAATCATATGATGTTGTTTCAGTAGCAGAGGTCTCTTCTGGTGGAGCAATATTTTCTTCCGCAGGAAAGAACCCTATGTCGGTATTTTCTCCATCTCTAAAGGGATCAAAATTGGTATTAGCTCTATAAGCATCGACTGGTCCCACAGGTTCTGCATCTTTAGATGAAGATGACTTCCTTTCTGGAATGTGAATATCCATTTTTCCTTCGGAGACATGTTGGGAATCATGTTTAGATGCCCCTCTTTTGGACCATTATTTCCTTTGAGGCGTATGGAGCTCCTCTCCAAGATCCTTTTTAGGATTCAGTTTGGAATACGATCTAGTATTCCTTTGTTAGCTCATCTCATAGAGAAAACAAATATTTCACTATGCAATACTAGAATACCCAAAAATTAGAGTCGCCACCCCTTTTCAGAGGATTAATGTATATAAAGATCAAACACCTTGTCCTATCTCAGATTTCTCCTTACAGCAATAAGCAAGTATGGGAATTTGCAAATATATTAAGCTTGATAATTCCTCACCTGGTATCTTTAAGAAAATGATTTTTCACTGCCCATAACTACAAATCTTTTCCATATAGTGAACTTCCTTTTGAAAACAAATAATGGATCATATTAGATATTTTTAGATTTATCAATTATTCCAACTGCGACAAGTTCTGTATCATTTTCAGAATCAGGACCTTCAAACAATGCGCCACAACAGATAAGAAGAATAAACTCACTCTAATGATTATAAGGAAGAACAAATTGATTCTCAATATTTTAAGGATAAATGCTTTCATTATCATGACTCTGAGAACATTACAAGATTCCCCAGTAGAGTCGCTAATTTGTTAGCTCTTTTTCTTGTAGAATTGATTATAATGACAATAAATGTCAAACTCTCTTACACCCAAGTTAGATTCTGAGAGGGAAAAGGGATAATTAACAAGGATAGAAAATCCTTCTACACTTTGGGCTCCACATACCCAGGCGGGTGCACCTTTGACAGAGTATTAGCTTTCAACAGTTTTAACAGTGGATTAAGGATTGGATATCCTTCTTCTTTTTATGCCATTTAGGCCTAGGAAGGCTAACCTATTGATTCACTCTTCAAGGAATCAAAAAGATGAATTGTACTAACATAAGTATAAAGATTGATTGAATTTGAATTGATGATAACAACCACTTGTCAACATTTATGACCAGTGCCTAATCATGGGTGATAGAGTCAAAACAAAGCATACATATATTAAAAATAATCAATGGAAATACAAATGACCCCCAGATAGAATGCCTTACAAACTATCCTCTCATCCTCACACCCTTGTATCAAATCCCTGCATAAACCCTAATCCTCTGCAATCATCTGCAAGATTTAAAACTCTCCTTGAAAGCAACTCACAGACAAGAACATGACTACCTTATAACCAGTATACTCAAAGTGCCTTACAAATTGAACATACAAGAATTAATAGTAAATTCAAGAAGACATCATAGATATCATAATGGAGATTCCAATTTATTTTATTAATGTAAATTTGAATACCAGTACATTCAATAAGACTCAAAACCAGCAGTCAGACACAATTCAGTAATTTGCCTTGTAGTCTTATTTTTTTTACCATCTTTATTACAATACTAGAAACTGATACTTATAGATATCCCCGGTCATCTTGGAATCCTTTTGGAAAATAAGGATGCAAAAAGCTATGGATGACTGGACTAAATGAAAAAATACAATTTCAAGAAGAGACAAAACTTCAGGTGGATGGGAATAACAAATTCTGCTATGAGCCAAGTAATATTTCATCCTGTGACCGCCTGGATGCTTGAGGTTGCTTTGAGCTGGATAAATCTTTGTCATCTAGAACTTGTTGTCTTGCTGATGCATAGGCCTCTATATTTGATTTTTTCAAACTGCTCAACCTTTTTGGTGTTAGCAGTCCCCTTTTTGTTTATTGTATCATGCTACCGGGGTGACTATTCCATACTTTCTAACCCATGTGGTGAACACCTCATCACTTGGCCAACTAAAGCCGAGGATCTCATCTTTCTAGCTATTGAACTCTTCCCAGTCACCATTAGCCTTCTCAATTTCTACCTCCCATGACTCAAAGAATGCCTTGGATTTATTCAAAATATCAATAGTTAGCACAAACCAGCCAGTATTTGCCAATGTGACAATACTTTTTGTCCTGCTAGTCAGCGCTTCATTCAATTGTCTCAGCCATAAGGCTTGATTATTTATGTTCCCATCTTCTTTGAACATGTTAGGAAACATGTCATACCTGTCCCTAGAGAACTCTCCTCTCAAAATTGTGACCCTCTTTATGGCCATGCTCTTCTTGATGTCTAAATTAACCATCAGTTTGAGACATTTATGGGTGCTTGTTAGGGTGATGTCAACATTATTCTGCTCCTTTGAAAGGGAGTAAAATCATTTAACATGGGCTGCCTTCCCTTTCCATTTACTCACCATTAGATCCCATTGTTCCTTTTCATCCTCATATTTTTTGGTGATGCTTGCAATCTTCTTTCCCAATAGGTAGAGGTTAGAGAGGTTGACCTCACTAGCACACCTTTTGAGGTTGGAGAATATTTGATCAGAAAATTTTTGCTTTACCAACTCATCAGCCTCTTTGTATGCTGGGGAAGCCTCAAGATCCCTTTTACCCTCTTCTTCTAACCTTGTTCTTTCATTGATCAACCTATTCTTCTCAGCCTCCAATTCTGCTCTTTTAGCATCAATGGCCTCTTGAGTAGTAGGACTTAGAGGTGTAGGGGAAGGGGGATATGTTATAAATGGACTAGAGGAGGAGGGTTGATGAGGTTCCTGAGTAATTAGTCCTTGGGGCACAATTTGGATCTTTTGTTTACCCTCCAGCTCTACTATTCTATTGTCTTTCATCAAGGATTTAACCTTCTCCTCATTATAAGCCTTGAGTACAAGCTCATATTTCTCATTTAAGCTAACATAGGCCTCCTTTTATTTCTTTGATACTTTCATGCTTAAATTGGCTACTTGTACAACAAGGTTATCCACTTCAATTCCTGAGGTGTCAGCAACCCTCTTCACAATTAGACTGCCTGTGTCTTCAGTCTCATCATCTTCTTTTATTCTCCTTTTGTCTTTTTTCTTTAGTGACCAGATTGCCAAAGCTATGTGATCCTCACTAAACTAGGCACCAATTGATGTCCCAGCAGTGCTCATAGGTTTATCTTGTTTTCTCACAGCATCAAATACAACTGCATCAGCTAGGTCCCACTATGGCAAAATGAGGACTCCTTGCCTTTTAACCATTTGTTTGCCCTCTTCAGGAGTAATTTTATCAAAGTTTGATATCATTTCTTTCTTAACTTCTTTCTCTATATCCTCCTTGGAAGAGTTGGGTTGAGCTTCTAGCATCTTCTGGCACTTATTATTGTACTCATCAATATGGCACCTCCATAGGAATTGAATGAAAGCCCTAGTTTTGATGAAATTGTCATCAGATAAGAATTCATCACTGGCCTGTTTGGTTACAGGATCTAATTCCTTACCGGAAAACTCTACTATTGTGAGGTCAGTTGTTGTATGTCTAGGTGCCTCTGGCATCCCTTCTTGCAGCTCTTGAGTAATAATGACCACTTCACTAGAATTCCTCATTTTGAGGAGTTGTTGAGCAATGGCCTAATCATTATACTGCATGGGGGATTGGGAAGGAGAATATAATTCACTCCCTTGTTCTTTTGTTTCCACCCTTTGCCTCTTGGGAGAGGGAACCTCTTGAACATCAATACCTACTGGTCTCTTTCCCTTATGCTGAAGCGGTTTGTTAACTTTGGGAGCAATAGTGGTATATCCTCTTCTCTTATACACTACATAATTCCCTGGTGGGACTATTCTACTCTGTGGAAATCTATTTAGGACTGCAAGAACTTTGTCTGGATCATTCTCAACTGCTCTCTACCTCTTCTCATTTAAAGTTTACATTATTCCCTCAAAAAGATTCATCGGGGAATCAATTTTGTAAGACCATGGGAAAAAATCCTTTAAAGGATCATAAGTCTTGTCAAAATTCTGAAAAAAGTCCAAAGACTTCTTGTATGCCATCCATTTTTCCTTCCTGATTTCTTGAACATCTAGGTCAAAAATGTTCCTGATGATATCCTCTGGATAATTGAATTGATGCTTTAACATTATACAATTAGTCCTCTTCTTGAACATACCCATGATAAAATCCTCATTATCTGCACATCTGGACACAGAGGTGGCTAAGTGATAGGGCTCAAAATATTTATCAAACTGTGTCCATCCACCTTTGGTTATGATAAAGTGATGGGCTCTGGTGAGGGTAGGAAAGATGCTTCCTTTCATCTTTCTGGTCAAGGCTTGTTCCTGTAACCCACCTAATTGCCTTTTAATTTCTGCTATTCCAATCTTGAGTGGGACTCTGTAGGGTAGCACATAAGGGGTACCTCTGAAACCATAAACCCTAATTATTGTGGAAAAAGGGTATAAAATTAAATCTCCCCAATTGTGAGCAATTTTTAACTCTGGGGCATATTCCATAGGCCTTAAAAGCCTCATCATTTCATTGTGGACTCTAGCATTTTGGTTGCTCAGCAATGAATTAAGTCTAGTTGCAAAAAATTTGTCAAAATACACATAAATAGCATTCTTCCTGTCCCATGATAAATCTGCACTCCACATCTAGACAAGCGATTCTTTACCATCTTGGAATTTTTCCAATTCCATTTCTTCTTCAAAGAAGTCTACACTGTTGAATAAGAACATATGCATCATGAGGGAATACCAACCCATTGGTTTTCTGTATGTTTCCATCTTGGATCCCTAACAAACCATCATGCATTTCCTAAGCAATATAAGATGCATAATCAAATACTACTAACAAGTGAGGATGCAGAATCTGAACAACCATCGACATTATATGGACAGACATTGCCATCTCTTCATTTATCCCCAAAACATTGCACATAGCATTGTACATCTTTCTGGCCTTGCAATTGAAAAGATCCAACTTGAAGGGTTTCGGGGTTCGAGGCCCTACCACTACCAAGTTCCCTATTGTGTTAACATACCCCTTTACTACTTCACCTCTGTAATAATCTCTTTGGTTCTGGTATATTTCTTTGAAGTACTCAAGATCAATATCATCCATATTTTGGGAGGTGTCAGTCAGCTTGAAAATCTTTCTGATTTCATCAGCTGATACAGTTAATAGTATGTTTCCCCGGGTGTCCCTAATGACCCTAGCCACCTTATCATAAGTGTTTGCGATCAAGGTGAAAAAATTAGTATCCATGAACACACTGGGTGCTATGAGTTTTCCCACATCTAATTCCCAAATATTATAGTCTGGGGTAGGGGCATTCCTCTGACTATAGGCCTTTCTAAATAGGGTGAGGCCATCAAAACTGGTATTAGCATCCTTCACCCATCTACCAGAATCATACAACCCTTCTCCAATTTTAAAGAGAGGATGTAATGGAACTACCCTTTTAATTTGTGTAGCATCCCCTGAGGATAGTGGTAATTGTTGCAACAAATCTTCCCTAACATTTCTCTTCTGGTAATCAACCTCTCCAGAGATTTCAACTCTAGGGTCCATTCTAAGGTTTTTTTGTTCATAATACAAGACTCAGATTCTAAAACAAAGCACTACAATATTTTTGAACTACAAATTCTACCTCAATTTGAATGCTAGTGAATCAGTAAGCTTACCTGTTCTACACAGATGTCGCATGAAGCTAGTTTTCTTTTCAATTCTATCTTTGCTCAAATGGTTTTGGTGAATTATTGAGTCTGCAGTTGGCTTAATCAATTTTATGGCCTCAGTCAAATCAGGCTTTCAAATTGAATTCAATTAGAGATGTCACATGTTCTGCAATTAATCCACAAGCTTCAATTTTGTGTCTTAATGGCTCTCTGCAACTTGTTTTATCAACTTTAAATTTGAGTCGTTGATTCTGGACATCATTCTTTGCATCTGACAGCTATCTTATTTTCCCAAAAACAACTATCAACTGAGGACACATTTCGTCACCACTTAATCACTTACTCATTAGATGTTGAGCACTTTCCCTTTAAGTGATTAAGTGAGCCATCAGACATGAAACAACTTAACTGAAGTTTAAACTCTCACCAGCTTTGAATGCCTAGGCCCACCAACTGCCAGATGTCATCACCGCTTAATGGCTTATTTGGTAGATGTTGAGCATCTTGGGTATAAGCCATTAAGCTGACCGTCAGATCATTTCAGGATTTAACACCTTTTATACTCATCTATGACTAGACCCACATTTTTCCTTGGACAGGTGTCACCTCCGCTTAATCGCTTGCTCGTTAGATTCCATGCACTTTTCCTTTAAGCGATTAAGTGAGCCATTCAATCTTTCCAAACTTGTTCACTATTTAACAGAATGCCTTTACAGCTATCTGGCCCCACCAAGGACACACGTCACCTCCACTTAATTGCTTGCCTACTAGATTTCAAGCATGTTCTGATTAAGTGATTAAACACGCCGTCTGATCTTTTCATTGTTTCTTACCTTTTAACTCAGGGTTTTCTTAACATGTTCAACCCCACCAAGGACACGTGTCACCACCGCTTATTCGCTTAACTGCTAGATGCCGAGCACTTTTCCTTTAAGCAATTAAGCGCATCATCTGATCTTTTCTGACTTGCTAGATACATAAGGTGATGACGTAAAAGGGACTTTTCATGGTGAGACTTAGGAATTATTAAAGCGGTTAGGATGATATAATCTTTTGGAAAAAAGCAACCCATTCAACATGGACACATGACTTAATATGACTTAAGTGACCAAAAAAGTAAAGTGAAAATAGAATCAGCCAAGGAAATTAGGGTTTTTTAGTCATATTTGACCATTTTCAATTAGGTTAAGGGTTTGAGGAACTTTGCAGAGGCATAAGAATACTTTGAATCTCGATTTCAAAGCCCTTGACACTATCAATGATAGGAGACCCTAAGAAAATTATAGGGCACAACTTAAGTAGGAAATAGCAGCAACAGACCCTAGGAAAATTGCAAGGCACAATTAAAATAGGAAATAGCACCAACACTTACTTCAATCCATGTAGCTTGTGAGTGATTGGTTTAGAGTGCATTGGATCAAGTCAAGGATTCTTTGCTAACTGCTCTCTTTTCTCTTTGTTTTTTCTCTGCTCTATTTTCTCAATTCATGTGTGAAGAATGAAGTGCTTCCATCAATTATTTATAGACTTTTTCCCTAAGTCTATCATAAATTCTCAACAACTCATTGGTTCATGAAGATGGAGTTTGTCAGTTAAACTCTCAAACAACATTCTAGGTGTTGACGGGATGCTCGGGATAGCTGTTAAGATTGTTACTTTCACTGACGGATCTTGGTGTAGTGTCAAGACAACATTGTAACTTTTCTTCCTTACCAACGGGGGTGAATTAGCCTTTTTATGTGTTGATCAACAATTCTCGGTAAGTGTAGATAGCTCATCCTTTTATGTTCACCGATGATTTTCAGTATGTGTTTACCAATGATATTGTTTTCTCAGAATTGTAACAAGTAACATAATATGAATCTTTATTCATGTAGATTTTGACTATCTATCAATTTGTATAATGTAACTATTGCAAAATATGACTTGGTGTAGTGCAGTTCCATACTTACTTGTTCATCTTTTAGGCGGGGGTGTTGCTATCACTAGATCCATGGGATGAGGTGTCACCGTTTGTGTTTCTTGGTCCAGCTTCCTCAATGGTTGAAGCTTTCCTCCATATTTTGTTTCTCATTTTCTTGATGTCTTCAATGGTGTTACCATTTGCAAAAGTGGTGGTTTCTGTTATTCAGTCTCTACAGTCCTTCTTTAGATGTTCAACCTTATGACAGTGTAAACATGTCATTTGAGGGTTGGTCCAGCCTCTAGATGTTTTGGTCCATGTTCTCATGCAGTTTGCAGAAATGTGACCATATCTACCACATGCTGTGCAGTTTATCCATGTATTGTAATCCCAAACATATGAATTACCAACTCTGGTTGGTTTATATGCATTTTCTTGATTTTTGGGTTTCCATGCTTCAATTTTCTTCTTCCTGCATTCAAGAGATGTGTGCCCATGCATTTTGCAGGTGGGACAATACTTGTCCATATAGGTTTCCTTCTTTGGTTCTTTCACCTTTGATTTACATTCATATGTTTTATGTCCTTTCTTGCTATAATTATAACAGTGTCCTATGAATGTAAATGTTGATTTAGGAATACCTTTTTCTTTGCTCCTCCAAAAATTTGAGGTGTGGCCTTTCTTTCCACATTGATTGCATGTCAGCTTCCTTGATCTAGGATTGATGTAGGCATCATTTGGATTAGCTTCATTTGATGACTCTCCATGCTTGGTGTATCCTAGTCCAGTGTTGGTGTTGGGTCTTCTTTGTGCATTCAAGAATTCATCCATCCTTTTTATTCTTTCTTTAGCTCTCTTAATCATGTCATTATGTTGTTTCTAAATTCTAACCTCATGCTTTAGTTTTTCATTCTCTTCTCTTAGTTCATCGATAGTCTGTATTCTTTCAATGAGTTCCATATTCATTTTGTTTGCTTCTTGACTCATAAGAATAATCTGATTTGTAATCTCATGGTGATGCTCTGTAAGTCTTTGTATCTTAGACTCTTTTCTTGTAGCTTTTCTATGATCTTTCTTCTATCATCAATAGCTAGTGTTCTTTCATGTTCATCTTGCCTAGAATTGTTCATGACATTAATCATCCTTACCATTTGTGTCTCTTGACTGATTTGCAAAGATTTGACTTATCCAGCCAGATGTAGATTGATTTCAGTTAGGCTTGTGATGTTTTCTTCTAATGTATCTAATGCTTTTCTTGTATTTGATCCTGAAGACTCAAAGAAATTTGGAATCTCTTCTTCATGATAATCTGTCTCATTACAGTGAGATGTCATATTCTTTCTTTCATCCAGCAATTGTCTCATGTTGATTCTAGCTTCTTTATACTATTCATAAAACATCTGAATTTCAAGCTTTTTATTCTCAATATTTTTATCAAGTTTGTACTTCTCCATTGTATGATCTTTTCTCTTAAGCCTTTAAGCTTTCCAAGAAGAGACATAACTCTGATAGAAATTGTTGGGATTAATGGGAAGTAGTACTAAGAGGGGAGGGGTGAACAATACCTCTAAAACTTTTAACACTTTTCACCTTACTTCATTAGAAATCAATCAATTCTTAAATTGTAAGCTGGTGAAGGCTTACAATTTGATCACTTTTGATGATCTACCTTGTTAGGAGTATTAATTTGGAGACCTGTTAGGATCTACTCTATTAAGAGCTTTAGCAACACTGATGTAGTGTGCACTCGGTTAAGAGATTTACAATAGGATTGTTAAATCCACCTTCCTTGAAATGATTTCTTAAGTGTACTACACTTGTTAGAATGTGTACAATATGTATGACTTGACTATATGCAATCTATAATTTCTAATCATAGATCCATTAAAGCTTACACAATATTAATATCACCTATAGTGATTGATTAATACCTTTTCTTGCTTGTCGGTAGCCTTGGTTCTTGCTCTTGAAAATTGATTTGATCTTTGTCTGTGCTTCTGCATGAATTCTCTTGTCTAAACCTTAGATGCTCTCAGAAGATAAAATCATCATCAAACAACATGTTCACAATTGATTGAGCATCTATTTATACAATTTCTTTAACCTATTATAGAATCACACATTACAATGTTAACTCTAGATCCAAGGTATACAACTTGACCTTGATCCTTTAGTTTGCATGTTTTAAATTAGTTAGACTGATAAAAACAATAATAATTACATTGCTTTTCCCTCACATAATGGATTTAAAAACAAATCAAGAAGCTAAATATAAAACTTCAGTGATTTATCAGACGTGGAAGTCAGATCCACTTTTTGCGGGATGTAACCGACTCTCGGTATCTGATTGTCAGTGTGAACTAAAATTCTGTCGGTGCTCCTTCTTTGAATTGTTCATTGGGTTCCCTTGATCTATTGGGTTCCACTCTTTAATGTTTCATTGGGTTGCACTACTATTGGTTACTCGTTAGGTTCCTTTGTCTTTTCTATCATTGGTTAACACTAAATAGTGTTGCATCGGGATGCTTTGTACTTAGCAATATCAGTAACCTTGGCATCAGGTAGTGTTGTGCCTTGTATGTTGGTGTAGTATTAACCAATGGTGTTTAACATGTTTTTCATTGCATATACTAATGGAAAAATATAGTGTCTTTAATAGCCATCATCAATAAATCTTCTGGCAATGTCTTGTCACCATCCAAACCTAACACATTACACAAACCATAAACTATGAAGGCCATGTAGTTGTGAAGTGTACTTAGATCATAGGACTCATTGATGTTCTTAGGAATTGGAATGAGGTTTCTCTCAGCCCTAGTCATATATCTTGGAATTAAAGATTTCTTCAACATTTCTTTGTGGGCATGGTAACTTCTTTTTTCTCTGTCAAAATCTATATTAGTGCATGTAGCACCTAAAATCTAAAAAGCATCTACAAAGATCCTTCTGTCGACAATAGTGAGTAGGAAATACTTTTTTTTTTTCAAATAACCTTGGTGATAGGACAATAGGATTTGGATAATTCCCTCAATAAATTCACATTGATAAACACATCTATCAAATTTGTAAGGTTCAACTCCTAAGGGTTAGACATTGGTGCCCCTCTAACTCTGTTATTATAAAAATAGGCAAAAAGGGAGTAACTAGACAATGAAAACATATGTGGGTTCCTACATTGACTACAAGCATCCTTCCATTCATATTCATTCATGGCTTGCATGTTTTTGGACTCTAGAAGCAACTCTATAAACTCCTGCCAATGCAGATTTTTTCCAGTACCCATACCCTTACTAGACATCTTAGAACTAGTCAACGTACTTTGAATCATGATTTAAACTAGCTCACAGACAATTCTCAACATAGAAAAACAAAATCTTCACAAAATAGAGGGGACTTATCAACTTACAATTTATCTTCACCGTCTGAACTCAATAACAATTTTTCCATTCTCTGCGCAAACTTCCAGCTCTGTACCTTTCCCTTTTTGCTTGAACCTTATGTTCAAGGTCTCTGTAACCATGCATTTATAGATTCAATCTCATAATTATCAAAACCATCTCTTCAGTCATTAAATCACATGCTTCTACATTTACTTCAACTAGCATTGGTGAGTCTTTCTTTTGTTCTAAGATTTCAATTAGATTCAAACATGCAATTGTAAAAAATAAATCAACATCATCAAAATTAAGCACAAAGAATGCCAAATGTCATAATCCAATTTGAAGAAACCCCTTTTCCTTTTGTAATTTGGGAGTCAATTACAAGGTACATTTCCACATGTCAACTCCTCACTATCTCATAGTTTTACATTCTTCATCTTCACTAACCATTATGATTATGCGACTGACTACAAAGCCCTCTATCACATTATCACAACTGCCAATGTTATTCCCTTTAAACCAGTGTGAGCATGTGACAACTATTTCCTTAACCTGTCACAAACTTGGTCAAGAGATCACAATTATCAAAAAAAAAATTTATTAACTGGTACGACTATGCGATCATTAAAAACTTAACCATGATATTCCCGTCATGACCCCGCAACATCAAACAATTAATAGATATAGCCATAGCAAAGTTGTGATCACTGTCAACTTTACCTTTCATGATCTCTTTCCTTTCCACATGGTAGCTTATCGTGCACTTTCTCCCATAAAGACTTACCATTAGGAAACCTTGTGAGGTTTTGATAACATGAAACCTTAACCATTACATTAACACTTAACAACTACACATCTTCCCATCGCTCATTCACAACCCAAACATTTTACTTTCCCTCAACTACTATGGCGGTGAGACTAAATACCCTCATTAACTTGTTATAGCTTGAATCACATCTTTTCAACTACTAAGATCTTAGACATATAACCATAATAGGGTTGCGATAACACAAAATCTAGACCTATCATGAGCTCACAACCATTAAGTGTTAAAACACAAACAAATTTGTGACTACATGACTATAATAAGATTTAACAGATGATTGACCCATTTGACTAGCACATGTGGAAAAATAAAAATAAATACATATAGTATTTGACCTTATATGACCAAATTTTCAAAGGAAACCCAAAATGAATTACAAACTTTGACAACCAAGGGAAAAATTTGAAACAAGGACGTAGGAAAATTTGAAACCAAGACCAAACCCTATCACTAACCTGACATATAACAAAGAAAAAGCATGGGAGTTAGCCAATTTTTTTGTAGTAGCACCAGATCCTTAACCTTGATCTGATATGTGCATGTCTCTTCCTGATATAGTAGCTTTGAAGGCTGATTCAAATTTGGGTAGAGAATCACTAAAGTCACTAATTTCAAAAGTAGATAGATTTCCAACCATGTATCCCTTGTCACAATAGAAATAGCTCTAATTTATTCAATAGGAAATTTTTTAATCTTGTATGCAGAAGGAAAATATCTCAACACCTTTGGAACAATCTCTCCATCCAATACACCACTAGCACAACTGATGTTGCAAACTAATTCATTTATTTTCAATATATAAGAGCTAATGTTCTCATCTTCAAACATTCTGAGAGATACATACCTTCCTTTTAGACTTTGTAACTTATCTTTCTTGACGCATGCATCACCTTCATGGAGACTCTCTAGCTTTTTCCAAATCTCATGAGAAGTCTCTAATTCCATTACATTTGTATACTCTATATCTGATAGAGCACTTATCAATGCTTCTTTTTCTTTGATGTTGTACTCAAATTTCTTCTTCTCATCTGGTGTAGCAGTAGATAGATCTACAGTAGGAGTGTAGTATTTCTTTGTGATGGTGTAATATTATTCTCCAATGCACCTTAGATGAGTGATCATCCTTACTTTCCATATAGGCTAGTTTGTTCCTTCAAACCTAGGACTATCATTCTTGTAAGTTTCCATATCTAATCTCCCTCAAGATGTTAAGCTTCCTCCAAGGGACCAAAGCTCTTATACATATTGTTAATATTATGGAAAATAAAAATTAAGAGGGGGGGGGGGGGGGGAATTAGTTGNGGGGGGGGGGGGGGGGGGTGAATTAGTTGTTTCCAAACTTTAATATTTAACCCCTTTGTTCCTAAAACCCTTCAAGCATGAATACCCTAAATTATGATTTGATTACTTGAATATAAAATATGCATGTATACACAAATCATAATCACATTTACACACTTGACACAAGATGTCTTTAATGTGAAAACCTTGTTAGGGGAAAAACCACAGTGGATTGTTTACCCATAATAAGAAAATACCTTGTTAGAAGTATAACCTTATTACAATATATGGGGAATGCACATGCATTTAGGGACATTTCCTATATCTCACTACTCAAATGAAAAGCCTCAGGCTACATCTTAGAGGAATTCTCATTGTCTCATAATATGATCACTATAATGATCTATAAACCCTTTTTGTGTGAACTATGTAAGTGACATCTACCTAATGTCTGATATAGCTCTAATGTAGAAAAATGCAGATCTCTGCTCAATCCCTTGTTGAAATTTTTTTTATTCCCACTGAATCAGGATCTCCCTTTTCTAGCCACCTCTAGCATATTCATCCATAATTTGCATCTTGGATTTTCCCTAATTTATCATTTTATACCAAGAACTAGGTCCAAAAAACCCAATTCATCATCTCTTTCAATCTATGCACTAGATCTCTTGATTCAAATCCATCTCTAACCGCTTAATCTTGACCACACTATATGACTACCTCCTCGAGATTGCAAATCTTCAAAATTTCATGATTTAGCACTTTCACAACATGATTTACTAACTAATTCAGTTAATAACATGAAGAATAATAAAAATATTATCATTGACCAAAAAAACCACCAATCTAATCCTTTTGATCCATGCGTATCACCAAATCATCAAGAACATACTTCAAGAACATCTTATAGAGTTGTGAAAAACACTCTAACATTCAAATCCATTCACAACCATTGGATTTTCCCAAATTTTTCCACCAAACTTGAAGAACACTATCAACAAGTCACTGAGACAATAATATTATGCCTTGCAGACCTATGAAGTATAAACCCTCTGATTTGAAGAGAATTGAGTAGGTCTCCAACACACTTGTAGGTGCACTCTATGAAATTAAGACATTGATCCTCTTTATGTCTTCCTATCATCACGGTTGGTCACCGTGTCTTCCACTCACCTTATACAAATTGGTTACCTATACAAATCATCATTAAAACTTTTGTAACTTTGGGTGAACATAGTAAACATATTCAACATGCTTCCTCTACATGAACAACCTCATCTCTATAATTTCCACTTCTCACTAGACCTTCTAACATTCTGCTCCACTGGCCAACTTGCAACAGTTAAGTTAGCAACAAATAAATAAATCTTCTAATTTTTTCCTCTGATCAGTCCTTATGTTATGTTGACATCAATTCCAACACAACCATCATCCATATTTTCCAATATTCCAATACAACCTAAGCTAGGAAAATTAGAGTACTGGCGATGACAAAATTATGATATTGACATAGTTTGTTGGAGACCCAATCTTGGTTGTGAGGCCTGGTAGGAGAATTAGGTAGAGGTGACCCTTTTTTATATGTATTGATGGTTGATTTTCTAGAAACCTTACATTATCGAGATATATCTAGTCACTAGAGTACTCAGAAAATATGGTAGGACTCATGGTATGCCACATGGATTATCTGTGTACACTTGTGTACACAAGGATAGAACTATCTAGGGACCGAGTGTTTCATATGATACTATAGTGGAAGAGTTTGAGGGATTCATACCAGTGGTTTGGGATTATATGAGAGATATCCTAGATGTAGGTGTCACACATAAGCATGTGCAGTGGTTCAGTACACATCCATTCCCATAGTTGACTTCTTTGAATGAGCTAATTCCTCCTCTAGAGAGAGATGATGATGATAGACCTTGATGATGGAGAGGTGGATCTAGGGGTCAAGGTGATGCCAAAGGTGGTGGATGTTATGTATTTAGTGGAGATAGTGGTGGTAGTGGTCCATGGGGGAGAGGTGGTAGAGGTAGAGTTGATGTTGGTGGGGCTACCATTAGAGGAGGCCGAGGAGGTCCTACTCCTAGAGGGGGAGAGTTGAATGATATCTTAGATCAAGGATGGATTTCCCATAGGAATTTCATAGGTTAACTATGAGATAAAACATAGGATGTTGGAGGGAAGGAGGTAGTAGCACAGGGAGATCCTCAAGTTTCCCTAAATTAGCCTAGTTAGAGATTAGTTCATATCAGGATTCTGCAGCTCAACTCAAAGACCAAGATTAAAGGTCTAGAGAACAAATTCAAATAGCTATGGAAAGAGATTATCACTATTTGGGGATAGATTAGATAACAATAAGAATAGTTAACTCAGATTAAAGTAGAGAGGGACACAACTAGATCAGAGAGAGATGATGATATTTAGCAGCATAGTGATATAGAGGATGTGGCATGTACCTTAGAGGGGACTGCTATAGAGGGTGTCACTCAAGATGACCTCAAATATATTGTTCACCATAATTCTAGGGAAGAGTATTATCAATTATCTTACTTTGTGTTAGTATCAATAGAGAGATGAGTCTCTTATTCTTAGGATGCTAGGTAGTGTCAAAGCTCTTAGAGAGGACAGTCAAAGAGCCATGGGATGAAAAGTCCAAACCCTAGGCCTCCAAATGGGCCAGATGAAAGAGAAGGTACAAGGAGTGGTACAAGACCATCTACAGGTATACATACTACCTTGATGGTGAAGCCCACAACCTATGATGGAAGTCATGCATAGACTTTATTGATTCAAATGATATCAAAGTTTGTTGATGTATACATGTATTTATCCTTTGATAAGATTGACATTTTTGTGATAATGTACTTTGATATACTCCTTCCTAGATATTTTGACTATTCTCCTTTTTTCTGTCATTATACATGTACATTATGATTTTGAGATATATGATGATGCAATGAATATTTATGGTGGATGTGTTAAAATAATAATCACAAAATAAAGAATTGCAGGAAATTGTTTAATCCAATGAGATAGGAGTAAGAAGATTTACCATGAATTAATGCAAAAACTAGGAGCATTCACCAAAAATCCAAGCAACAAAGGAGACAAGATTTTGAAGGGGGAAAAGCATAAAAAAAACCCGTGATATAATGAAAGTGGCAAAAAATTCCTAGGAATGTGAGAGAGAGAGAGAGAGAGAGAGAGAGAAAAGCTCATACAATGATAATCACGAAGAAGAATCTCATGAGATGAGAGAAGGAGAGCCATCTCTTAATAGAGATGTGAGAAAGGCGTTACATTTTAACTCCCATTTCTGCGTATGCCACATTTCAATAGTGTGTGAGACAAGTGTAGGATTCCTCATAAGGAGGAATATCTTGTTAGAATACTTCAGGGATAACTGAGAGGGGGGTGAATCAGTTATCAACAACTTTAAATCTTTATCTTAAACTTATTAATCCAAATTGATACAAAGTAAATGCACATATAGATAACACATTACACAACACATCAATTTGGTTACGGGGAAACCAAATGGTAAAAACCCTAGTGGGAATTAGTACCTACAAAGAACTACTATTTATAGTGATCCTTGTTAAAAGATCTTCCAACCCTGTTAGGAGTTGTACATTACAATGTAGTAGTATAGTGACCTGGTTAAGGGTCAGACCCTATTAGGAGTCTTTTACAATAACCCTGTTAGGGGTGATGGACTCATTGTCCAAGGACTCACTGTCCAAGTGGTGAAGGCTACAACCTTCTGGTTATTTGATACACACTGTATCAACAAGGTCAACTACTATTTGTGACATTGCTTTTCTGATCAGTTCCTTTTATGTGCTAATGCTTTAACCTCTTGTAAAGCACTACAACAATCTTCTCTATGTTATGAAAGCTTCTACTTCAATATCTATATTATCAACATATGATAAATATAGCTCTGCTGCTTTTAACACTCTGCTTTGCTTTTCTAATCTCTGGCTTTCGCAACTCTTCTTATCACAAATGACCTTCTATAAGTACATACACCAAGTATGAGATCATGGGACCTATAGGAAAACTCTTCTTAATACCCTTGTTGGCTCTACTAAGCGTGCAAGCATAATTACAACCGCACAAGTATAAACTGAATAGACGCGTCGCTTCACTAAGTCAGCTTCACCAATTTAATCATAACTTTACAATATTCTTAAAATACATTTGGCACCTTTAGATTAATATCAACAACTCATAACTCATCATGAATATACACACGCATATCCTGAAGATAGGCACAACTCATTAGACATGTTACTTACGTCGGCCTTAAACCATTATTCCTCTAGAACTGTAACTGTCAATAATAGAATTACATATCTTTACTGAAACATCATATCTGGGTCTGCCTGTATGAACATAGCATAATAAACATGTCAAAAACATGTATCTATCCATGCAAGTCTTCTTGTCATCATATGGATAAGTACATACAGAAGTACTGCTGTGTATTATATGTTGTCATCAATGACAAACATACAATCAATCAACTGTTCAGAATCAAATATCCAACAATCTCCCCCTTTGGCATTGATGGCAACATGTGATAAAAACAACTTCTGTTCATGGTGTCTTCTTTCTTTTACAATCTTCTCAATATCCTCATCAAAGATTCATTTACACTGCTGCAGTTATATAGACTGTGTTTTATATGTATACACCCCCAGAGTATAAGCTCCTTGTATGTGTTCCTTTTTTAGCTCTTTGTTTGTGTTCCTTGTTTTTAGTACATACTCCCCCATTGACATCAATGGCAAAGGGTGCCATAAACCATTATGCACAGGTACTACTCCAGAAGTAGAGTAGTCAACCATTCATCAGTCACACAGGACTAATGTACTTGCTACTTTTTCTAATTAGACTTAGGAGAGGGAATGACTCCCAACTTCTCCCTTAGATACTCAAAAGTATCCTTTGCTAAAGGCTTCATGAAAATGTCTGCTAACTGATCTTTTGTGCTTACATAGTCCAATGTCACATCCTTGTCTACAACTTTTTCTCTTAGAAAATGATACTTGATCTCTATGTGTTTTGTCTTTGCGTGCATCACAGGGTTCTTAGACATGTTAATAGTACTGGTATTGTCACAATGAATAACAACAGGATAGTCAACCTGAATACCAAATTCTTTAACCATCTGCTTGATCCAAACAATTGTTATACAATTCAGTGCTACTGCAACATATTCTGCCTCTGTCATTGACTGAGAAATACAATTTTTCTTTTTGCTTGTCCAAGATACCAACTTTTCTCCAAGAAATACTGCTCCTCCTGAAGTGCTCTTCCTGTCATCAATACAAACTGCCCAATCTACATCAGTATACACATGAAGTTGTGTATTCTCTAATTTAGGATACCATAAACCATAGTCTATAGTTCCCTTAAGATATCTAAATATCCTCTTGATTGCCATTAGGTGATTATGCTT